>NMRA01000114.1:212834-429212 GCA_002633005.1 Phoronis australis
TGTGAACAAGGTCTCCGTCACTCACACTACTGTCACTGTGATACGGGTCACCGACTCCAGCCATTTTCAGCTTACAACACACTAAACAATCCCTAAATCCAACGTAGTTGAGTTCTCTACTAACCTATCTTGCCGCAGAATACTCGCCGATGAAAAGTGGTGGCGACAATTGTTGAAAAACAGCACAAAACAAAAGTAGAATAGAACAGATTCGCACGGTAAAGTCAACGCAAAACCAAGTGGCGGGAAACGCTTGCCTCCTAAAACGTCACTTCCGGAGTAGCTATCAAGTAATTTATAAAATTACGAAAAGCTGTAATTAAGTGGAAAATACGTCTAGGATAACCAACCAACCTTATTTTAGCTCAAAATTACATGGAAAAGGGTTGCCTTCGCCTTTAAGGCACGCATGATACTTTTATCTGAGTAGCTATATTTCACAATTCATGAGAGGTTTTGCAAAGCGACATGAACGTGAATTATCACGCATTTATAATACCGCACCAAACATGCTATTGTTGGCTTTCACGTAACCCCGATAATGTTTGAGTATTTTACGCGACTACCGACAAATTCGGGTAGCTTTAAACGAGAAACCTGTCGCCCTTCTTCAATCTTATTTGGTATTTTATTTTTTTAGGTTCTTAATAATCTTTCTTCTTTGCTTCTCAATCAGTTTAAAATGAACACGATTCTTGTATCTATAAAAGTTCTTAAAGTTTCATTGTAAGAAAGCACTTTTCCAAAGTCCTAACTCTGCCAGGGTTGGCTGGATATCATTGAACTAGAATGGATTTTTAACACATGTCGTTTGTGTTATTACAATTTTATACGCTTAATTTACATGCATCTATTCATTTAAACTCCAAAGGAGTTTTGCATTCTAAGAATCGACAATTTTTCGCAGGCGTTTGGTGAAACGACTTTTTTACATCCAACATCAGTTTCTGTCTGGCGGATATGTACTACTATAACTGGACACCCTGAACTCAGTTGCTCAGTTCACGTTCACTTTCACGTTAAAGTATTAGCTGTTGAGAAACCACTTTTGTACTGTAAAGTGAATCGGCACGCGCAATTACGTATGCGTCATAACTCACGTACACGTCACATAGCTAAACTTCTCTATTGTTTATAACTTAACCAATGAAAACATGTACATGTAGGTCAGTTCTGAAAGATACTGTGAAATGGCCATAAATAATAAGAAATTTCCAGTATAGGGGCAAAATACTTGTTTAGTGTGCTAGTATTAACAAAATCCGGCAATTCCATTAGGCACTATCGATTTACCTGGTATATTTCATTTTCCTTGTATAGGAGCTTGACCGAGCTGTTTGTGGCACTGGAGACGTCCAGCACGAATGGTAAAGATCAATAAGAGCCCACAAATATTGTAAATGATTATTGAGGCTTCAAAGCAATCGTCTTCAGAATCAATCTATTGCACTGTCCACGGAACTGCCAGCACGAAAGCTAAATTCGTACCGCCAACTTCGAACTCATAGTTACTGTAGATTGCAGTCGATCGCAACAGGATTTCCATAGCTTATTGCATTTGTGTGGAAGAGCACTGTTTTTGTATATTTTATAGTAAAGATTCAGAAGAAGAATAGAAGTAGAAAAAATGTTTTTGGCTTTACATTTTAAATGATTTGATGTGGCATTGATACATACAGCTAATTACCTTCAGTATTTGAGTAAGAAGTGTTCTGCCACATGCACACGTACTATTGTTTGGTATACAAGTGACATGAAGCGGTATTGGTGACTATTAGCAAATACAGCTTCTACTATCTGCAGTATTGATTCACGATGTTTGTTCTACACATGTATACTAATATTAAATGCAGAATCACAGGTTTTCAGAATTTCAAAAACATTTTTTTCATTTTGATAAATATAAACGAATTGTAACATGACGGCACGCGACAACCTATTGAACTTTTTTTAACGTTCATTGCATTTCAAAGCCTCTTCAAATCACTTTGCAAGGGATTTTTTAAAAAGTTGCAACACAAGAGAATGCTATATCTGTGATTTCTATTCTTTAGTCAGTGTCCATCATACCTCCTAGTTTGATGTTACAATAGAAAGTCTTTTTATGCTTGGTAAGTGTCATTTTCTTGGCGTATACATAAAACCTGAAAAGTTTAGTGGCTATGTTATGGATAACGTTTCCATTCACGTTATTGTGAAAAACTAGCTAGAAAACCTAGATTTTATTCACCATTATTCTAACATTTAATGTTCAGAAACCCGTGGTAGAACTCCAAGACAGTGTTGCCCTTCGTGAGCGCCTTAGGCCACGCTCATTCGATAGAAAAATCGTAATTTTCCATACCACGCTGTAAAAACACATATAAACTAAGCTTGAGAAAGAGTTTCCCTCCAAATGGGATCTTTGTTTTTTCTTAATGAGTTTTAAGGAACTGGACCTGTTTTTCACTAACTTTAAACCATGCAGCTGTACATAGTGAACATTAATTTTCTTACCTGGACTGTTGTGAGTACGCTGTCTGAAAAATCCTTAGGCGATGCTTGTATTTAAAAGATTATAAACCCTCCTCTACTTTTTGATTGGCTGATACTTGGAACATCACTCGTAGTCTAGGAAAGACGCTGTTTAACCAATCACGCATCATACCATTCTGACATTGAATAATTGAACATTTTCTCGACGTTATGCTTTTCGCCGCTTCGTAAAGTTTGCCACCCAAGCGAGAACCCTTCTAGTTTTAAACGCACGCGCTTAACTTAGCAGGCCTGCAGTATAAGCTGCGCTAAGATAAGTTGGTCATGTTTGTAGAATGACTTCTTGGGTTGGTCGTGTGGGAAACTTGGAACACCGATTAATAAATTGGAATTCTGACCTGGTTCAAAGTGTATCAAGAATAGGCAAGTAATCGTGTTTGTTGGAGTTACTGACAAAGAAGTTGAAAAACGTAGATTTTATCTGACCTTGTAACTATTGGGAACCGTACAAAGCTTTGATTTATTCATAATCAAGATTGGTTGAGTGCCATCAACTTCACTGCACGATTTCAATCATGGCTCAACTGAAAAATGGATCCAATCAGCGAGCTGCTAAGACGAAGTTTGACGCGATAGCCCATTTTATTTTAGTTTTTTTTTCAAAATACGGTTAACCCGCCAAATTTTTAGCACAACGTGATCTTGTTATATGGAGTAATGGACGCGGTAGCGCCATACATTGACAGAAAACATTTTATTAAAAGAGCTGGTGTTAGGCGGCCGTTCAACTATCTGACTGTCTGTATTCCTTTCGGAATGGTGTGCAATTGATTATTCGAAAATAAGGATTTTAAAAATCGTTTAATGCTACGAGGTACCAAGACAACAACGACCTGTCATTTTGAGGTCGCGTTGTGTGTTGTATCTTTTCACATCCTATCGCCATTTTTGCAACATTATTTCCTAGCCCATACCTGCAAGAGTGTTGGCTGAATTTTATTTTTTGTTATTCTGTTATGGAAAATCTCTCGGAAATTTCTAATTCATTGAAAATTTCCACACTTTTAAAAAGTGTATACTAACATTTTTCTGTCAAATTCTTTTAAAAAGTCTCTATTAGGTATATTTGCCGTCCGGGCTGAACACCGAAATCCAGATTCTGGAAGTCACGGGTCAGCGGCTTTCAAGTTTAATTCAGAATGATAACTCAAATATTAAAGAGCAAAAACCGAAATATTTTTATTCTTGATGTTGACCTGGCATGCATGCCCAGTGTATTTTGAAATGTTTACGATTTGCGAATGTAAGCACGAAAATGATATTTTCGAGCTAGGCAAAGACGTTTTCCACTTAATTCACAGAATAATTTGTACAGACCGTGGACTAAAGCCAGTTCCAACTTACCAGACCATCAAGGTAGTCAAGATGATCACTTTGGTATCACGTGGCTGCATTTTCGCTGGTGTCTCGAGCAGATTCAGTTCAGGAGTAGAAGATTTAAATCCGCGAGTTTGAAGACTAGACAAAGACGGCAGTTGACTTCAAGTGGCTACAGTAGCTACTTCCGAGCACGGACCCATGCTGAGTTAATCGAGCATCACCAACGGATTCAAGGTTGACGTTTGGCCTAATGGATGTGACTGTGTGCATAGCAAATATCTACAAGTTTATGACATGAAGCTGGTAAAAGCATGCATTTTCTGAAAGTAGGGAGACCATGACGTTTGATGGTTGACTCTTTGCCAATTTGTTTTTAAATGGCTCATGTGGCTATGTCATTTTAATGAAATCTAGTAAAGGTGTCATATGTTGGTCCTTCCTGATTTACAACAGCAGTGTGTCTAAATGATTTGTTTGATAAGAGTTATTACGTAAGCATTGATATAATTGAGATGCCGCTTTTGACTACTTAACAATAGTTGTATGTTAATAGAGTTCTTCAACAATCCATTTTGAGCGCTAAAATCAAGACAAAAAGTAACACTTAATTCCCCAGTGTTTGTTTTCTGATTGTAACTTAAATGTTTACTAATAAAAGTATTTACTTAACCTCGAAAAATTACTCCTTATATTTGCTTAAAGTCCTTGTTGCAAACTGCCCATGTGGTTCTAGTATCCGAAAATACTTACTACATAAAATCTTATTTTCGACACCCTTTCTTTATATTCTTTTCGCCTTTCTTGCCAAAAACGATTTTTCAACCGTATTTGACCCTTTTCTCTGAGCGTATGATCATCGGTTATTTCCGTACCCACATTTCCGGCTCATCAGTTCAGGAACTTGTCCTGAAAGCCGCCATTTTTTCCTTGTAACTGAATGTGCTATCGCTTGCTCGAAAAGTCTTCATTATTTTGTTTTGTTAGTAATATCTCGTGATTCGTTTGCATATGTAGTGTATTTATAGTTTGTAGTTAGTGGTCGTTGATGTTTTTTGGAATGTTACGCGTACTTAGTATGTTAAAATAGCATTGGTGTTTAGTTCCTTACGTAGGCCGGTCGAACCTAGGAACCAATATGGGTCGAACCTTTTTTTTAGGTTTTATTTTTTTTTCTCGTTTTGAAAAAGTACTTTGCTATCATCGGAAAGGTAGTGCATTCTACTCAGTAAAAATCGAAAAAGTATCAAAATCTGGGCAAGCAGTGTAAAGTTAATGCAAGTTTTGTGGCGAAATTTGGGTCACTTTGTTTGGATCGCGTCGGCCATATTGGAGGACAGCGGGATAAGTTACGAGTTTAAAACTTTGTGTAAATTGTTTTCGCCAACAAATTACGGTGAAATTTAGTTACACATAACTTTACTTACTATTCTGCACGACTCAACAGTGTTCACCAAATTTCAGCCTCGCAGTTGTTACTCATTAAGTGATAAATGTGCTCACAATTCCCGTTGGACTTCGTCTCATTTCTGGCGGCACCGACAACATGGCGACTTTTGCTGAACTCAAAGGCACGTTCAATCGGCTACTTTGTAATTTGTGAAGATTTAACGTTGATACATTTTGACAAACGTTGCTACAAAAAAGAAACTTTGTTCAATTTTCGTGTTTTTGTGCAAAAATATAAGATGTATTTGAATTATTTTTCTGTAAATTTCCCATTCAGGTGATCTTACACTAAGCTGAAAAAATAGTTGAAATAATTTTGAAATGTTTTTGTTTGACTGTCAACTGCTGTTCAAGACTTGATTCGGTGTCACAAAATGATTCATATTTTTCTAAATTTTAAGTCTCAATTGCTTTCAAGTCGTGTTTTATAACTTATTGCTTCTTAATTCAGGTTATCAAGTCAACAATATGAATAATCTTAATTTGAGAAATAACTTAGCTATGTTGGATTGTGAAGCTTCAAGCCACTAATTCTTGTTCCTTGCAACTTCATATTTTTTAAATGATGCTTTTCAAATTCTGGTGTCAGGAAACACTATTTCGTCACCATGGTAATAGTTACATGTATGTCCACTTTTATATCATGGAAACTGTTGCTGTTGAATAGTGTTTGTAATGCTAAATGTAAAGTATCGTGCATTTTAAGTTACTTATTATGTTAAAAGTTTGAATCATTTTGGGTTAATGAATAAAAAATGATAACATGTTGTATTGGACTTGTCATACTTATGTGCTCGAACGAGCCCCCTTTTTGGAGAACTGGAAAAAGGTCTGCCTCAGTCACAGAAACACGAATTCCGAAAAAAGTAGAAAATGAGACAATATTCCACTAGAAGACAGGAAATACCAAAATCTGCAATTCATAGCTCTGAACATACCCACTGAATCTTACAGTAAAAGATAGACATTCCTAAAAATTCCAGCCCCCCCCCATTCTCTTAGGCTTGGTGCGCTCATACAAAGTCTGGGAAAATCTCTATTGAAAGCCAACAACTTTGCACAGTTCGCCAGAAGTACCCAAGTTCTAAATAAACCTCGTTTGAGCGAGCGCTGTGGCCAGCGACCAGTTAGGCCTAAGGGTAGCCTTGGCGCAAAGCTGTATAGGCCTAACAAGCTGTATTTTGACGATAGTCTTCACTGGTTGCTGGTGACTGAGGCTAACTAAAGTCTGCCGCGGCAGTGTTACACAGGACTAACCAGCCCGTAATTTCATGCAAGTATCTGAAACTACCCTTGAATATATGCAGCATTTATCATTTGACCATTTTACTTCGACAAAACAGCTTGCAACCGCATGCATTTACCGTTCGCCAGTGTCTGGTCTCGATCCGCACCGGGTCCGATAGGCTGCGGTCCCGAGTCTGGCAAAATAATTTCTGTCAAAATTCATTCGCCACATTTCTTCAGCAAATTCGATAAAATTGTCTGTAGTTTGATTTTATTAAAATTAAGGCGCGCTGTCGATCATTTTATCCCCGTTTGCTGGCTGGTAAGAGTACAGGACATCCAGTCGCACTGACGGCGTTTTCTCGGCCTGGGTTCCTGAATGAATTGTACTTCCGGGTTCGCGGCAAGTTCAAAATGGCGGTGTTTCTTCGGGTGCGAATCGTGAGTGGCGCGTTCATTTAAACTGTTTTCGAGTACGGATCGTGTATTAGTTATGGGGTAGGTACTTCTTGGATCCTTATAACATCTTCTAACCATGTAATAAGGGTTAACAACGCGTGAGACAAGGACTTTAACTAATTTTGTGTGTTCTTATTATAAGAATTCAGTGTATACTTGTTATCCAGAGATGGCACTTTGTAAATAAAATTCTATACCATAAATTTAACAGTTGGTGGAAGCGTCTCAGAACTTCACCACAAGCCAAGGCTTCGTGTACACAAGTACCGTATAGGTGGCGGTACTCCAACAACACTGCATGTGATCTTAAATTAAAGTGCCCCTAATCGTTACCCGTGTTTTCTAAAGGGTAGCAGGTAGTGCATGGAAATGTCGAGAAGAAATAGCTACACCTTCATGTGAACATTAGTGTTCATCGCATGAGACAGGAATATTTCGTGAAAAGACAGTTTTATTTTAAAGCTTTAACGGAACTTCTGGCAGATTTTGGAAGGGTGTGCTGATGCTGACAGTAATTTTTTTTCCAGAACATTTGACCCTGCCGTCATGATGTACGGTAATCAGCTATTCTTTAAAAGGGAAAAGTAAGGAAGCATTTAAAAATAGTCTTACACAAAGTATATATTGTATTTACAAGAGTCACACCATAAATGAACATATTAAGGTAGAAAGCCAGCTAGCTGTATTAATCAAGGCTATAGTCAATTTACAGCTACATGTAGGTAGCTGTGTGTTGAGCTACGTTAGGCATCGAAATTTCACACAACCCGGGTAGCTCAGCTTAGTCGTCACTTCGTAGTGACTATCAACATGTAGAGCTAATCACCGGCGAGGGTGCATGCAGAATCTGGCAATCAATCGACATTCACCTTGTCCGTTACAGCCGTTGAAGTGAAAAAATCTAATAAACGTGATTTTTCCGTAAATTCCTCCCTTTGAAACAAAGAAAATCCGGTCGTTTTAAAAACGGTGTGTTTGTGACACACGCACGCCACTCCGTCTAAAAGTTTGCGACTGATCTCTCTGGAGATTATGGCTTCGTTCCTGTAGCTGCAAAATTTGTTCTGAAAATACTAAAATCTTGCGACAAAATGAAACCACTTCCGATTCTTATGATATGTTGTACGCAACCTCGTAGAAGAGAAGAACGGTTTATTGAAGAATCAGGGAAATTGGACAATAGGTGACGCATTGGCGCCGAAAGCCGACTCAAAAGAGCCAACCACAATTTTAGCAACAAAATAACGGTAGAACGCCAATTTTTCTTCCAAAATCGAAAAATAATTAAATGTACTCAAGGAAAACAGGGCTTGGGGGCTATGGCTCCCAATTTTTTTTCAGTGCTACGGCGCACATGGTCTATAGGCAATGCACCACAGGGGAGCTGAGGGAACTATAGCCCTCACTTTTTTCAGTGCTGCGCCGCCCATGTAATAACATCACTAATTTTGCGGCGACAGGCCCGAAGAACTTCACTCTCAATATCGGGAATAATACACTTACAAGGAAGTCACGCATTTTTAAAGATGTGCGGAAATTTTCAGGGCTCGTCCTTCTGAGCGGCTTTTACCAGGATCAAAGAGAGCGCGGCGTCGGAGTCGGATACAGTTGTTATGACTGCATTGTCCGGTTTTGACAAGAGCCATTTAAGTGTAACTAACCGAACATAAACTGTAGTAAACATATCTGCCTGTACATAATGACGAATTTTCAAAATCAATTTTCGTTAAAAAACGAACACCCCGGCGCTTTTCATCTGAAAAAACAACCAAGTATGGTTTTCGATTCTTAAAAATCGATGAACTAATAAGCTAAAAACTACAAACATTGGGTGGATTTATCAACGCTGATCAGAGGTAACAATATCACATGCATTAATCTTTTAATATTCTTACCAGGATACAGTTGTACTTAACTTGTTCTCACAATTAACTGAACTAATTTAGTTTCGCTGGCGATCAAGATCTACATCTGTTCTGGTACTTCAAGTTCAAAATTTAATGAAATGCTATCAACCCGAAAAAACAAGTACACAGAGGTATTAAAAATTAAATAACGAAAACCGTTACGAAACATATAAAAAAACTATCGTTCATTTGAGAAAAGTCCCTTTGGAAAGATAAATTATTATTGATTTTTATAGTTATTTTGTAATATTTAAAATGTACCAAGTTAAAACTATTCTCCGAAGTTGCAGGCTGTAACTCTGTACAAATGTCAGAGAATCAAACCAATTTGGGTGTAATTACAACTTGTTGAGACAGTAGTACTAGCTATTACCTTTCGACTTCATTATCTCAGATCTACATCAAAGGGCGTGATGAATAGGCATCATAAACGTTGTCAGGAGCTAAGGGAATATGAGATGTGACCAGTGTAAGCGAGAAATTCTCCACAGGAGTATACACGCGACGGAAGCCAGAGCGAGTGAAGTTGAGCCGACGGATTGACGTCACCCAGACCTTTAAGCACTCGGACTGATGTCACCAAGGCCATTACGAAACTGGCCACCCTCTCTCCGCGAAAAAAAACGGCACGCAAGAGAAAATAGAGCACATTGAATCTAAATAGGGGTCGATACACTACCTGGGACCAAGGCGCTGCCCCACGGGGACAACGAAGGTCTGTAGTGGAACGGGGGAAGCGGAGTTTGTGAAAATGATAAATTTTATAAATTAGATAGAACCTACGATTAAACGCGAGGCTCCTACACGCACAGCTGCTCATGATTATAAAGTGAAAAATTGCTCACGTACAAGTACGTGACATCTCTCCAACAAAACTGTCATCATAAATTAAAGTGCCACCAAACCTACGACCAGCATTATGCTAGTACCAGCACAACTGCTAATGGTAATAAAATGTAAACTATGTTCTTTCAAGAACACGTATACCGCATACATGTACATGACGGTCCTCCAACAACACTGTGGTCATAAACTAATGTGGCAAATTAAATCAGTTTTTGGCCACAATAAGATCAAAAACCGGACGATCACCGCACAAATAAAAAAGTTCAAGTTCAATTCAACGTTTCGTCTTTTCATTAGACATCATCAGGATCATATTTACAACAATTAAGGACAACAAGTGCCAACATACAGCTCAGGTAGCATCCATAGAGTGAAGTGCGGCGATCGTCCGGTTTTTGATTTTAATGTGGCAAACAACACGATTCTTACTTAATTATTTATTCTTGTGTTAGCATTGCACCAATTACAGTGTAAGTCTAGTAATGGTATTCATTTTGTTGTAAAACAGTAATTATACAGATAATTTAATATTGTTAAGTATAAGTCATGTTCAGGCGCAGAACACATCAAATGAAACAGCCTAATTGGTAAATAGTGAGTGGCCCTTAAAAGGGCCGTTGGGTTTTTGGTACTCAAGGAGTGGGTTACCACAGTGCTATGTGGTCGTCTATTGTAAAAAAGCCTGTCGACCACTGTTGCCCGCATAAGGTTCCCCCCACATGAACTCGTTAAAATGCGCATCCATGTCAGGGAGGACACCACACATGGTTGGTGTGTGCGCCAGTCTGTGTAGTTCATGGTATGGTTGACCGCCTGGTGTGGGTACGGCGGCACAACGGGGACTAGGCAATACCGTTGTAGTTAGCTCACATGTTGCTGTAGATGACGGAGCCGACCAAGATGAACTTTGTATGATGGGGGAAGTGTATTGGCGTTCCTGTTCGGCACAAACTGCTGAAATCCAACGTCCTGTGCGGGGAAGTATCCTCCAAACACCCATCGTTGCTAAACCACATGGGTCACGTTGTTCTGTCTTCTTGCCATCAACGACTCGTCAATTTGCACGACTCCGTGGTCACCAACCTGTATGGGGTTGTTCATGAGTTGGGTGGAGCATGCGTCTCGGAGATAGCCGTACAGGCCAGGCATCTACTTTTAGACCAAACCACTGAGAACAAGGATTTCTAAACTGAAGACTCACCCAGGACTTGTTCCATGTGGCCTGTCAGCCAGGGGTAAACAAATTGTTGCAGCACCGAGATGAAAGCAAGACTGTAAAATCTTCTTGTAAAATTGTGACAACAAAAGGAAAAAAAACAAATAGCCAGTGAAGTCAAAGAATGATGATGAGCTTGCCCATGGGGAGAGAGGGGTGTGCGGCAACACTTCACGAGATTATTCAAAGATTCTCACTCATAAACGTCTGGGATCAAACAATTGGCCAGAAGTTGTGTAAACTGGTGTGCTGATAAAACGGGTGGGATATTACTTGGTGTTTTACTGATAACATCGATACAGAGATGAACAGATTGACTTGTGGCACCGTGTTGCTTGAATGTACGTTGGGTTTGACTCTTCTGTTTTGTAGTATTGGTCCTAAGTTCACCTGCATCATCAGTTCATGATCTCGAGTTTAATGTGACATTGAAAAAGATACTTTACTGTGATTTTCTCAAAACGTAGTCAACATGTTGTCATTAACGTCACTTCAACTACACAGTGTAGTGATATACACAGGAAATCAACAAAATTATAGCATTTCTATTATAATATTTATCTTTTATCACACGTACCTCAAAACTGGTCTTACAAAAATATATAAATTTATTTATAGGGAAATCAACAAAACAAATCCATTGAACATTTCCAACGAATTACTGTCTTTTGGAATGTATTAGACTTTCTCATCACTAAATCATAGGACTGATTGATAGTATAACAGTCTCTCACCAGGGGCGGATCCAGGATTTTGAGTTAGGGGGGGCAGGGCTAAGTATTTGCCAAGAGTTTGCCCGTCAGACATTCGCACCCCCGTACTGCCAATTGGAATCAGGGAGAATTTTAGGGGGGCCATGGCCCCCTTGGCCCCCTCTAAATCCGCGACTACTCACAGGAAATCAATAACAATATGAAACCAAATTTTACAATAATCATAGACATATATTTTCATTTAAAATATTCATTGGTCAGAACAATTGTATGTAAGTATTGCCCAATGACACTTATTTACAGCTTTTCGTAATTTTATTAATTACTTGTCCGCTACTCCGGAAGTGACGTTTTAGGAGGCAAGCATTTCGCGCCAATTTCTTTTCATATAGTCTGACTGTGAGAGCTGCCGAGTCAGTCATTGTTCTACCTCGGTTGTGTTAAGTTCCGTCGTCGTTTGCTTTCATTTACTAGTCAGTCAACATGCCACACTGTTGCTGCGTACCAGGATGTACTAATTATCGGCTCACGCGCGCTTTGGGAGTACCTTTGCATCGCTCAATTCCGATGGATGACACACTACCGTGTGTGTGGCAAGCACTTTCTGCCGTCCGATTACGAAAGGGATTTGTACTCTGAACTGATGAAGGTCCCTGCGAAACAACGTCTGAAGAAGGATGCCATTCCGTCTGTGTTGATTCCCGGCAGTGCCCCTTCGCCACCCCCGAGAAGTGCGTTTTTGAAGCGAGAAGCTGTAGCCAGTACAGTGACTGGAGCCAGTGGAGGCACTTCATCTATTGTCACCCGTGCCTCCGAACGTACCCCAGAGCGTGCAATTCCTGGAACCAGTAGTGATTCGCCCTGTGCTGTTTTCTCCAGCCCAGAGCCTCTAAGCAGCCCTGCAGCGATATTGAGTAGTGGGAGTGATTACAGGCCCATTTCGACACCCAGTGAAGAGGACAGTTTGTCGTCCAGTGAACAGATCGGTGAGCCAAACTTTGATAAGTTTATTGTGGACTTGTCTAAAGTGTTGGAGCTATTTAGAAGGTGCCAGGTGTGTGGCGAGGGAGTCACACGACACGATGTAAGCAGTTTGGGTGCTCAGATTACCATCCAGTGGGTGTGTGTCGCGGGACACTCTGGCAAGTGGGACAGTTGTTCCTCTGTCCGTGGTATGCCGGAGGTCCACTTAACCATGTCCAGTAGTGGCTTGACCTGGTCGAACTCTGAACAGCACAAGCATTCCATTGTGGTAGGCATAACAACGCACACAGTGCATTTGCACCAAGATGTGTCACCACGTCTGTCCTCAGTAGCCGCCTCGTTTCTCTCAACAGCTGCCTGTGCCTGTGCGTACTCTGCCTCGTTATACTCGGGCTCAAACATGTACCCACCCTCTGAATGTCCATGAAAAAATTCCTCGTCACCACTGCTGTGAACAAGGTTTCCGTCACTCACACTACTGTCACTGTGATACGGGTCACCGACTCCAGCCATTTTCAGCTTACAACACACTAAACACTCCCTAAATCCAACGTAGTTGAGTTCTCTAATAACCTATCTTGCCGCAGAATACTCGCCGGTGGAAAGTGGTGGCGACAATTGTTGAAAAACATCACAAAACAAAAGTAGAATAGAACAGATTCGCACGGTAAAGTCAACGCAAAACCAAGTGGCGGGAAACGCTTGCCTCCTAAAACGTCACTTCCGGAGTAGCGGACGAGTAATTTATAAAATTACGAAAAGCTGTAATTAAGTGGAAAATATGTCTAGGATAACCAACCAACCTTATTTTAGCTCAAAATGACATGGAAAAAGGTTGCCTTCGCCTTTAAAGCAATAAGTTCGAGTTTGAACTCGAAATTTCGAGTTTTTACTCCAGTTTGTAGCATTAATATAAGGGTCTTCAAGGGCAAACATGAACTAGAAACTCCTATGCATAAACTATAATGTATTCGAACACAGTCTGATAACCAATTATCTTAAGTTAGCACAAAAGGAGCAGAGAAATTGCCAAAAATAGTTTCGAGTTCGTTTCGAGTACAAAGATTAGAGACCGGGCCCTGGTTCCTGAGCACGATGCTTCATGCTGTGTTTTACTATGTTGGTAAAAATTTGTTGACGCATGCAACGCGTCAGTCACAGGGCTGGTAATGGTCTTGCTTTGTTGTAAGGTCGCTGTATTTTATTGCCATCCGGTCATACTAAGTCGATTTCTAAGTTCCTGAACGAGGCTCCACAACACACACACACACACACACACACACACACACGCACACACACACACACGCACACACACACACACTCCGTTGTGACATGTAGCAGTTGTACTACACTTTTTGAAGGCGTGGACGTTAACACCCTAAAGGATTCGTCGTGTGGCTACAGTTCAACTGAAAAAACCAAACGCATTCAGTTATGTTTGCTAGACTGAATCTCACTTAGAAATAATGAAAAAACGATGAAATTTAGTTAATAATTAACCCATCAACTAATTCAGGCTCCGTATTATTCTAAAATTATTGACATTATACCGTAACTTGAACAATTCAGGCCAAGTCAGAGAAAAAATGTACGTTCACGATCGCTTTTTTGCGTTCACGATCACCATAGAGAATTAACGACATCGTTCCTGCTTGTATTGGTAAATATCTCAAATTGTGTCACAAATCTTAACTAAGAAAGGTGTCACCAGGGACGATTAAACTATAAACGTCACACGTCTCGTTTTAAGAACCCTGGAATTGCTAATAACAAGTAGACATTGTCGATTTTACGAGGCGCAAGGCATTTTACCGAAAGCCGTTGCTTTCTGAGCTCTCAATTTTAAAAAATAAGCAAAAGCCAACTATTATTTCAGATCCACAACAAAGGTTATACTCTGACGCTTTTCTGTGTATAACATTTGTACCAAAATGGCCTCTATTTAAGCAGAAAATGACAGTTAAACTCCCCGGGTACGTGACTGTCGTCTGCCATTTTTGGTGCAAGCTCTCGTTCTCGATCGCCTTCCGGGCGTTCTCGTGATATGTCTTTCTTGACGGAATATTTTTGTATCAATTGTCAGAACAACAAGGTTTGTCTGGCGATCCTAAATAACCATTGGCACTTGTTAAGTATCAGTTTCAACTTGTCATAGAAACAAACGTCGTACGATTCCATGAAGCATCACTGAATTTACCACGCGCATTTCTGTTATTAAGAATAGTAAGAAATTAATGAAATAGTGATTTTTCTTTATTAATACTTTCGATAAGTCTCATCATGTAATAATTCAATTTGACTACCTACAGCAACAGACATCATTACTCTGAGGTTTTCACAAGATCCTGTAACGGTTTTACTAAAACAAACGCTGCTTCAATACTGGCACAGGCGTCGTGTAGAAAACAGCCAAAACTGTCCTTTTACGAACTTCACTGAGCGGCACAGGCAAAGTTCGTTTGTCCTTTAGTCCCTTAAAATTTGTTGTCGGGCGCTTCTTAAAAAGGTGACAAGTTTCAAACAGAATCTCTAATAACTTGACCGATCCGTTAAATAGTAGGACTACTGAGACACTATGCTCGATCACCAACGCGTAGGAAGCGGTGGTCTAGGGAGGGAGCTCCCCTCTCATCGAAATTGGGCGGCAAAAGGCCGCATCTCTACTAAAGTGACCGAAAAGAAGCAATGGCTGATCTGCCGTTAAGTCTAAGGTATAGCATCGAAAAATGATCGACAAAACTGAGTGGGTGGAGTGGGAGAGGGAGGGGGTTCATTGTGACTGTGGGAAGCTGGTTGCCAACCGGGGAATGGGATACGCCAGAAATTTGTAACATTCTTGATCCGCTAGGTGACGCTTAGCGCCATATCCCTAACCAATCATAACAACGCACAGTTAGGTTAAAGGTCAGGAATCTTGGGCGCTAGTACCGTGAGCTTGAAGTCAGTAGTCTGCAGAGCAAAGTCAAGTTTACAATAACAGTATTTGGAATTTCTGGAATTCCACAGTCTACAGTACGACAGTGCTAGCCGGATCATTGGGGGTCACAACTCTCTGTTAACTTATACACATAACCAAAACAAAAGTGAACTGAACGCCAGCCAGCCGCGTGTGCTTGCATTGGCTTAAGAGGGCTGCCAAAGCGCTTTTTATTAATCTTCAGATGTTTGCCAATACAAATTTGGGTGCGGAATCCACTCCTAAGTAACAGTAATGAATTAAAACGAAGGACAACGTACTGTGGATCACAAAAAACGGAACAACATTTTGAAGATAACTATAGTACTACTGATCACAGACGAAATCTGAATAAAACTGTATAAAATATGACTTTTTTCAAACTTCGAATGTATGTCTAAACTCATACCGGATGAAAAATGAACATAACATTTTCTTACCGATTCTGAGCTAGGCTTTCAGTTAGAGTGCAATTTTCAATGCAACACAGCCAGGCGATCGGCAATTGAACATTTCATCTCACAGTACTGTACGTGGATCCATTTTCTGAACACAAGAGACGTGAAAAAATTTTCGAAAAACAGCATGAAATTTGGATTAGCAACCTCTGAGTACTCCAGGTAGTCACCTAGGCTATCGGCAAATCCGATGGCAAAATGAATTCAGCCACAAACGTGACTTCAAAATGAGCTATGCGCTCAAACATTGGCTTCCGGACGATCGTTAGCATAGGCCTCAACGGGGCAAACTTCAAACTTCAAGAGACGTGGAAAAAATTTCACCAATGACGCTGATATTTGGCAGTAACAAGTCTTAACATACACTCTATGCCACAGGTCATCGCAAATTGTGTAGTCTCTCCTCACTTGTAAATTGCTGATTGTAGCCTGTTCTTTAGTCGGTGGGCCAGGTCTCATAGCGTTCATCCTTGTGAGTACTTTGGGGGGGCAACCTAGTTTTTTCTATGTGGCTAGATAATATAGCTATAAATCAAATTCCAAAAAGTTCCCACGTCTACACTTGCACATTTTTTTTAAAAAAAGGTGTTTTTGTTGCACAAAATATGATGCACATTCCTGCCACTTGATGGCGCTTTTCTATTGAATTGACCAATCAGAGAGCCAGATTGTATTGTTGTGCTTAGTTATTTCAATATGGCTGCTCCCATGGAGTGTGATGCCTGTATAATTCAAGGTTTATCAAACAGCACAAAATTGTAATGTCAGAGCTTAAAGAAGCTTAGGAAAGCTTCCTGATGAAAGCTTATTGACTGTGGAACTCTGTAGATCAGTAGATCAAAAAGAAGAAGTGGTGTCACAAACGTTTGTGCAGAAAACAGCTGCATGTCCTGGTAGCCTACACAGTATACTGCTGAGTGCTGTAGACTAGAAGACCAAGTGTCACATCAAAAAATTGAATGGACATAGAACGGCATAGCAACGTTTCAAGGCACCAACAGTAGTACTAAAGCTGAAGTTGCTGAAAGTGATACAGATGTTATCCAAGATTTCCCAAGAAAATCAATTATACTTCCAAAATCTGAAACACCCAATTAACCTGAACAAGATAGGAACATTCTGAAACATGAGTGCATCATTTGTTAGCAGGAAAAGTACATTATGGGCCACATTTCAAGAAAGAAAAAGAAGTATAGCTTTCAAAAACAGGTACGTGTTTTTTAAAAATACATCTTGGTGTTTTCCATGTGTGTTTCAGTATTATCACCAGTTGTTTTTTAACTTGTTCAGCCCCTTGGCTGCCTAGGCATTAGACAATACTGTTGACCCAGTAGAGACGATGATCATACCATAGGTACTTCATATGCCGGATACTTTTCGGCAAATTATGTTCCTATAAGTTTAGAAGTACCGCGTAGAGAGATGCCTCTGAGGAGGTCGTTAATGTTTTCATTTGTTCCCAGTTTAAACAAATACTCCTGCAATCCTGTTTTTCGAACACTCCATTCAGTTGCCACATCGACACTGCTTGCGCTAAGGGATAATCCTATGGCGTTATACTGTGGGTGTGATTTTAAAGCACTTTAAGTCAAAAATTTTTGAGAAGGTTAAATGGAGTAGATAGTTGCAAACAACATGCCCAAGTGGCCGTCATCCCCTGCCGTAGTCTCAATTTTTTGTAAACATTAATTACTTAGGTAGCTGCAATGATAATTAAATTAAAGTGCCTAAGTGGCCATCGTCGCCGTCGAAATTTGAGGACGATGGAAGCCACTGTCCATTTCGTCAAACGTCGATTACCTTAAGTGTAAATCGATTGACTATGGTTTGAGCATCTGATTTAAAAAAAATAAATTTCAATCACTGCACAGGTATATCAGCTGATTTATTTTCAGCTGCATCTACTGATCTAATTATTAGACGATCAACATTATTAGGCTACAGATCAGACGGCATGTAAATTTGTTAGGCTGGTGGTGGATCAGCTCCTGATACGTCCGTCTGAAAAAGTTGCATGCCAACTCACTCATAGTTGAATGTTAAATTAGTGTTAACAGTTCGGGTTTTTTTCAGTTGGACTTGTATCGCAAGCAACAGCTCAGTCCAGAGCCCTGAATATGCAAATGAAATTCAAAGATAAAGACCTTGTGTCTTAGAAGCCAAGTACCACAGATCATCATGCTGTAAAAAAGAGAAAGACAAAGATTGTGGAGAGTGACGAATCCCCAGTTTTCAGAGATGTTTTTCTACAGTTTTGTTTGGAGTTCATTGAATCAAAGCTTCTAGCACATGGAGATGTCATTTGCCTTTCAAAAATAAAGCAAGACTTTGAAGCTGTTCTTCAGAAAGCTGGTGTGCATGAAGTTATTTGGACAGGCAATCTTAAGAAATATTGTTGAAGCTACTCACTGTTGTAGTTTGTGCCTGACTAAGAGATACGAAAGTGAATTGAGGCTAGTGTTCAATAATTCACTTGCTGACTCTAATTAACACAGCCCATTGTAACATATTTTGAATCAAACGTTTGCCCAAATAGTGCCCGCCTCCAAACAAGGACTTAGTGTTTGACCCTTCATTGCCTGCGGGCTAATCACCAGTGTGCAGTGCTGTACCCTCTCTAATCGACCATAGTTGGCTCCTTGGCGGTGGAGCTTTGCAGTTAATATGTATGGCAATGACCGCATCTCCATTGACAGTACTAAACGATGAACGCTGCAAGTGCAAAAAGAACATGTGTGCTGGGAAACTGAGTTTGTGCTGCAATGCTGGGTCAAACTGTACAGAAATGTGCAGCTGTGACAACTGTAGTAACATCAGCAACACTGACTGCATAACATTGGATAGTTCTTTGACAGGCCAACCCTAAATAGACCTCCAACCCCGTTATTTCCTTTTTTGTATTAAAAAGTTAATTTTATTTGTTGATTAAGTCATAGAAAGTACATACTTTGATCATTGTCATGTATTTGTCTCATACTGCTTAATAAACGCTGTCAGAATAATCTATTTTAATACAGTCTTTGTGCACATTCACAGAGATCATTCAACTATATTGTTTTTGTACTATAACATATTTCTGGTGTATTATGCAAACAAGCTGTATTTTACACCATTAGTCAATGTTTTAGTCATTGAGGCACAAATTTTGCCCAGTCTCAAGTGTTTTGTGTTATTTTTGTTGCCTGACAATGCCAGAATAACTTCCTAGAAACATTCAGACTTAGTTTGTATTTTTGCCACTAGGTGTCTCTTTACGTTTTTTAAATTTCACTGTTTACAATTAATTTACAATAGTAAAACATGTAATGTGAGTGTAATATTGTTCAATACAATGGCACTGATGGGACCATATTACTTGTTTTACAAAAAAGTCACCAAAACTGTTGTTTTTACAAATATAAGTTTACTAAGCTCTTTGGTGATTATTAGGTAACTTCAAACTCAAATTTCTCAAAAATGTGCAACTTTATACGTGGGAACTTTTTAGATTTTGAAAACACTCTAATAAATGAATTAAAAAACACCAAAATAAAATTGCCCCCCTAAAGTACTCACAAAAACCATTTTCTAGAGGCCCTACAAAATCTGGATCACCGACTTGTGTATTTCTAATGGAGGGCTGATGGCAGGATTTAGCGCATGCGCAGTAGTGCATGTTACAAATTTCTGGCGTTTAGAGTAGTGTGACTCTTGTATGAACCTGTGTCCTTTGGGCGCACCTGATGTGCCTTTTTCAAATTGTCATGCCCAGCAGACTTGGTATAATTAAATCAGTAAAATGTGAAACAGAAACCCCCAAGGGCAATCGAAATAAGAACAGACTTTTTCATGTAAAAGTTGCATTTTTATTTAAAAATTACATGCATAAAGGTAACCCGACAAAGACTTCCAACAGACTGGCGGAATGAGAACACAATAAGTTGAGTAGAATCTCGCATTTTTGGAACAGTATTGCGTTTTAAAAGACGTGCGTGGGGGCGCATTGTTGCAATGTACTATGTGTCTCTTTATTTTTCATGCGTTAATGGCGCAAACTCACGGTCTAGGAATATCCCTTGGTGTGCTTAAATTGCCTTGTAATATTGGATTATTTGATGGTACCTCGCTTAACTTGGCTCCCGGGGACAACTGCATCCCCCTCAATGCCCCTCTCGCTGTATACGTCACCAGTTCGAAATACGCGCTGGCCCGGTGTCCCGGAGCAATGGATTTGCGGCCGAGCCAGTAAATTTTAAGTTAACATGGCACCTGGGCCAGTAAATTTTTAGAGTCACTGGCCAGGCTGGCCAACACATTTATTTGCTGAAGTTCGAACACTGTAACGTCACTGGTTGAATAACGAATGGTACGTCCGATTGTCTGTTAATCATTTAAGACCTGAAGTTTAAGGAAAAGACCCCGGTCGGCAATGCGCATGTCGATTACCTGAAACCAGTGGTATTATTAGCGTATTTAGACTCTGTTGTGAACTTAAACTCGTGACATATGCTCGTTCTTAGCTATGTATGCGATGAAAATGTGTTAATAGCATGCCCACGTAAATGTGGGTAATGTGGGTTACAACGGGTCCGAACGCAATCCCTGAGGTCATCTGAAATTATCCTTCAGGCTACGAAAATACCAAGTCTGGTGCCTCAAGGCTGGCAGCTGAAATAGGAACCGTCCATCACAAGGTCAAGTCAAGGTGAGCCTGCAAGAATATGTGACGTGAACAGCTCACTGATCACATTGGGAGTGGAAAATTGGTCTGGAGGAGAGGCATAGAGAAAGAGAAGAAAGGGAAAAGTAAAAAAATGATCCCTTACCACAATTTTGCGCCTACCCGTTCCAATTATCTGGCTACGGGCATGCCGTTTCACATAAGCGGCGCACTCAAAAAAGTGGGGGGCTAAAGCCTCCTCAGCCCCCCTGTGGTACACCACCTATAGACCATCTGCGGCCTAGCACTGAAGAAAGTGGGGGCTCATGTTACAACGGTTGTTCACTATTGTCAATAGAGTCAACAACCTCACTGTGATAAACTGTCCTTCGACGAATCTCAACTCATTGTTTTCTACAATCCGCGTTTTAATTGCGTTGCATTTACTGTATGTTTTCGTGTTACTGTGGCGAGTAGGCTTGCGATCCTAATGTAATCACTGCGGCGAGATGTCGATCATGAATTCTGATTTGATGGGAAGGCGTGTTTGCTGATCTGACTGTGTTTGTCTGAAGATTTTCCATCAATTCACGAACATTCTTGAAGATTCTTGACCTCAGGTAGGAGCATTTGGATGATGGTGTCTTAGTTTTACTGTGATTAAACTGGTTATGTATATATGTGATAAAGTGTTTATTGACTGCACGATAGCGATCCTTTCTACATCATTTTGACCACTATCCGACGAAACTATAAACAGACGAGCATGTGTTCGTTTTACCTGACCTGTACGGTAGTTAGTTATTTTGTACGTTGCGCGGAGTCGTTACGTCAGACACAATTAGATAGGCCAAGCTTGTCATATCTGTCGGAGGAGGGGTTACAAGCTGACATACCAAAAATTCTAAAAAAAAAAACTGTTTACTGTCCTAATATGAAAATTCTTAAAAGTAAAGTGTGTTCCAGCGACTCTGCCCCAGTATTTGCCCTTCGCCATATTTTCTCTCCTTGCTTTAAACGATTATAAAGTGTTTTCCGCTTTCGTTTTTGTGTATGACAATGTGTCTACCGGGAATGTTCGCAACTGGCTCACAAGTGTAGGCTCGCATTCTTGTTCTTGTAGCCACACTGAATAAAAAATATCTAAGGTACCGTTTGCACCATAAAATGTCTTAGTCATTCGATGTCGCTGGCGATTTTTGTCATTTGAGGCAGGCTGATATTTAGAATACTAGAAAGGTAAAAATTGTGCCATTTTGCCAATACATGCCTTGGGTTTACCTTCAAAAAGTCTCGGAATCGTACTGGTTTTAGCCTAAGTTTATAGACTTAGCGATATTTTCCAAGCGCAAAATACAATGAATGCTTTTGTTATCTTGTTGTTTTCGTCATTGTGGTTCTACGAAATGGTTGATTTGTAGTGAAGTTTATGAGGTTATACGACATGGAAATACTACAGCTACCTGGGAGATGAAGTTATCACCAAGTACCTTTCCTTGAAATTTGTGAATTTTTATTGTGTACATGGGATAGAAATACGTGTTGTGTTTTTTGTAAACATTGGTTTTCTCGTGAAAACATGCTGAAGTCTTGACAAAGACAGAAGTCTACTCTGGAGACGTAGAGCTTATAAGGGCGAAGAGTTCCACTGATCACTGAGCGGTATGAGTTTACCGTCTGGTCCTGCCGTATCTGATCAAACTTGCAATCTCGACGGGCTATAATTGGAATAAATGCCTTTCTTCAGTTCGTTGCATGTTTCAACTTGGAATTTTTAAGGAGGATACAGGTTGCTTTTTTGCTTTATGCCGAGCTATTTGAAGACTTTGTTAAGCGTGAGGGGAAAACGGTCTGGGACGAGCGTCTAAAACGGTCTGGGGTCGACGTCTAAAACGGTCTGGGGCGGGTGTCTAAAACGGGCTGGGTCCGGCGTCTAAAACGGTCTGGTGCCGGCGTCTAAAACGGTCTGGGGCCGGCGTCTAAAACGGTCTGGTGCCGGCGTCTAAAACGGTCTGAGGCCGGCGTCTAAAACATTCTGGGGGTAGCGTCTAAAACGGTCTGGGGCCGGCGTCTAATCTTTGTACTGGAAATAGAACTCGAAATTACTTTTGACATTTTCTGTTGTACTTTTGTTTGAACTCAAGATAGGTGACTATTAGTCTGTGCTCGAGTACATAGTGGTTTATGCATATGAGTCTGTAGTACAAATTTGCTTTTGATGGCTCCAATATTTGTGCTACAAACTCGACTAAAAATACGAGATTTCACACTCAAACTTTTAACCTTTGCATGATGGTGGGAAAGTAAAATTAGAAAGTAAGCCATTATGTCTTTGGGAATAAAATAATAGTCAATTCAATTATTTTCCGTTTGCTCAAAAGTAGAACAGAAAATGACAGAAAAGTGAACTCAAAGCGAGGTTACAATAGCAAAGAAAAACGCTCCTAAAGAAACGTGACAATCATCAGCCTATAAGAGCCAAGAGCTGACCAAACTCGAGGCACGTGATAACAGCAGACCTATACGAAGGCTGGGAAAACGACGTGTAGTCCAACACAAGGGAATAATGGAATAGACCGAGATGAGGGGGAAAAGGAGTAAGACGGGTCCATATGCTCACATAAATATGTTTAACGAGTGAAATACCATTTCGCCCAACTGAAACCTCCATTAAAATTGCAGGGAGTTGTCTCCCCACGCGCCAGAGGAAGTCAAAAAGCAGATTATCAGACACCTCTCAAATTGTCTTGATGTCTAAGGATAAGAACGGGGATAAAACAGCTTTCGTAACGTCGTCCTCTAAAGATGATCCCAACAGCAGCCCCACTAAGGCCCGTGGTAACCGAGCCCAGCTTCAACGAAACCCGGAAATGGAAAAAGTGGACGAATCCGATTTCGAACCATTTTCCGGCGAAAGGAAGTCTACAGAGACTGGTTATCCGGATTATTTTGGAGTGAAATCGTATCTCCCTAACTTTTATGAGTACACAGGGATGAACAAAGCAGATATGGCCGGTCACAACGACGATGACGAAGACGAGTATTATTATTATTTATTGCATCCCAATCATGATAAGAAACGAAAACGGTGCAAACTTGTGTGGTGGAAAATGTTCGTAGGGATTGGGGGCAATTTTCTTGTGTTTGGAATCATAATAATGCTGGTCGGTTATTTAGTACCTCGGAAACCGGATGTGTTGGTCAACAAGGAAAGATACTCGGTAGTAGATTCCGAAGCACAGCACTACAATTATATTTTGGAAACCTGTAAGTTGATCGGATTGATCATGTTCTGTGGCGGTGGACTAATACTGTGCATCGCACTACTTTTTCCCAGCTTTCTTCACAAATGCTTCGAAGACAGGGAAAATGAAGAAAGTGAAACCGTCATGATGTCATGGACTCGATACCCACCATACCGTGAATAATACTCTTACAAGGAAGTCACGCGTTTCTAAAGATATGGGGGAATTTTCACCGCTCGTCCTTCTGAGCTGCTTGTACCAGGATCAGAGAGAGCACGGCGCCCGATTCCAGCAAGACTGAATTAAACGTAATTATCCGACATTAGACTGTTTTAGACATCTCTGACTGTAAATAATGGCGAATTTTCAAAATGCATTGACCACTAATTTTCGTTATAAACGAACACCACGGCAGTATTCAGCTGGAAAAAAAAAACAACCAAGTACTGTTTTCGATTTTTAAAAATCGATGAACTAATAATCTATAAAATACAACCATTGGGTACGATTGAAGATAAACTACCGCGCGTATTGATATACTCGGTGGATATACAAACGCTGATCAGAGTTAACAATATCACATGCATTCGTTTTTTAATATTCTTTCAATTTCGTTTAACCAGATTTTTGACCAGGAAACAGTTGCTATTCCCACTTTTCATTTTTTGTTACTGACAAAGAGCTAGAATAGTTACATAGTCAGTGTCACCGAAATTGTCCAGAGATTCCAAATCTTCAATTTGGTTATCACCATATTTGCACTTTTGTATATATTTTATGATTTGAGTTATGATATAGATTAAACTTTAATGACACGTGAAATGTTTAGTGTACCTGTAATGTGGCAAATTTAGGGATGAGCTCAAAATGAACTTAACCAATTAAGTTTAGCTGGAGATAAAAATCTACCACAGCTTTGGTACTTCAAGTTCAAAACATAGATAAAAAGTTATCAGCCCGTTCCTGGTAAGAAAAAAAAAAACAAGTGGGCAGAAGCATTAAAAATTAAATAAAGAAAAGCAATATGAAACTCATCGTTCCTTTGGGAAGTGGCCCTTTCTGAAGATAAACACAAGTTAACCTTTTTAGTCCTTTTGTAATATTTATAATGTACCAAGTTAAAACTACTCTCCAGAGTTACAGGCTGCAACTCTGCAAATGTCAGAGAAAACTAAATTGAGGGTACTAACAACAACCATTGTAGAGACAGTAATGCTAGCAATTACCATTCCACTTCATTGGCTCAGATTTATATCAATACAAAGGGCGTGCTGAATAGGCATCGTAAGAGTTGTCTGGGGCTTAGGGAAACAGAGCGGTCACCAGTGTAAGCGAGAAATTCCCCACATGAGTTTTAAGAGATGTTTTGCTACGGTTTTTGTTTGCAGTTCATTGAACCGAAGCTTTTAACACATGGAGATGTCATTTGCCTTTTCAAAACTAA
This sequence comes from Phoronis australis, assembly GCA_002633005.1. Classification (NCBI taxonomy): domain Eukaryota; kingdom Metazoa; phylum Phoronida; family Phoronidae; genus Phoronis; species Phoronis australis. The sequence goes on from NMRA01000114.1 coordinate 238,230, forward strand.
AGCAAGATTTTGAAGCTGTTCTTCAGAAAGCTGGTGTGCATGAAGTTTTCTGGACAGGCAATTTTAAGAAATGACTGTTGAAGCTAAACACTTTTGCAGTTTGTGCTCAACTAAGAGAGACGAAAGTGAAATGAGACTAGTGTTCAATAATTCACTTGCTGACACACTAAGTAACACAGCCCATTATAATATGTTTTGAATCAAACATTGAATTACTGGATTTAATCATTCTCTCTCCATCTACCCACAATCTCAAAACATAGCTACCTTTTAAACAAACCCAGGCAATCTCTGACACCTAACTTTCCAACTGCACTTTACCTTAAAACAAAATCGAGTACCTCCCAGTAATTAGCACCAAAATGCAGCAGTTTATCTCTATTTACGTCATCGCTCCTTTTTTAATAACAGAGAGTCTTAAAACGTGGCACAGTCTAGTGCAACCTCTGTAAATTAATTCTGTGTCAGGTCCATTATTTAATGCAAAAAGCTGTCACTGAGAAGTCCTTTCTTGCGTCTCAACACTCTAAGCCGTGACAACGCTTCTTTCCACTGGAAGTAAGCACCTTCAAGATGCCGGTAGGGGGACCCATCATCGGCGTGCACGCTGCTGACTGCTTGGCGGCCATGTAAAACTCGTTGATTATCAACAACGAGTGTTTCACCTATAAATAAAAGACCCTTGAGTGATGAACTACATGAAGCAGCATTGTGCCATACGAGTCCACTTCCTTCACCCATTGTGCATGGGTTCGAATCCCATTGGTGCACACTATTCGACCCTTTAGTCAGGTCTCTAGTTTCTCAGCTTGGTTTAGACTATGTGTAAATAACCCATTTAAATGGTTTCATGAGGTCAGTGTAGCTTGCGCATGTCTGGTATAAGGTGTATCTGATTACCTGCAATTATTTTTTTATGAATTCCAGAAATAATAAATCAACTTGACCATGGTTTGTTAACCTTTAAAATGAAGGAAATGACTACATATCGTGCCCTGTAATGTTTTATCCAAAAGTAATATTATATGACTTACCCGCCTGAAATTTTTTAATAATCGTGTTTTCAGAGTTGTGCAGTTGGTCAACAAATGCCGCGTATGCCTCGTACATGACCTTGACTTTATCCAAGGGAACAAACCGAAAGTTCATGGCCCACAGGTTGACTTGAATGGACAAAATATCTCTTGTCGTCTCGCAAAGCCTGGTTTGGAATGAAAAAAAAATTACTCTAAATCTGGAAACAGGTGCAAATGCATAAAATTGCCAGCCAGGTCAAGCCATCTTCTTGTGGTTTCAGTTCTACCAAGCCAAGTGGCTTCCAGTATGAGCTAAGCAGAACAATTACTCATCGAGATCTGGATAGAGTTCAATACTGCAAAGACCTCCCTAGTACCTCAAAGGAATGCTTCATGAGATCACTCGACTTATTGCTGTGTATTTTAAATAAGAACATAAGACTTTGGCTAGATTTTTCAGTCCGCGTGACAGTTGTTAAATTCTACCCAGTTTTGCGCCCCGTTGTTCAAACTTCTCGCGAGCCAGAAAAGAAAAATGTGGCAAGAGCTCGCAAAATCACGCGAGTACAAGGCCAATATCTGACGGGCATGGTTAGGAACTTACTAGCTTATCCTGACAAAACACTGGTTATCAAAGAGATTGATTGGTGAAGTAGGAAAGTTGATATCACTGTTCCCGTTCCATAAGAGATAGTTTTCCCTGATGAAGTGCAAGTTAGTTTAATGCCTTAGGGTTCTACGAAACACATTTCAGTCTCAAAGCGGTACTGAGTGGCCTAGGAAAAGTCTTCTTTGAACGACGGGATGGGATGGAAGAGGACTTGGCAATCCGGAGATAATCCTACATCTTCTACAGGTACCTCTGTTTATCAGTCCCATCTTGTAACTCCACAAACAGTGTCATGGGACGGGACTTTCAAGTTCCGTTGCGTTTTCTATGTTTGCGAGCACTATACAGACGCTTTTCAAATATGTCACGTCCACATTTCCATGTCCTTGCGTTTTTTGACAACACGCTGATCTGTGTTTAAGCAATTGGGTTCGGACTTGGATTCATAGCAGCTAGACTACATTTTACATTGCGCGCACCCAGCCTTGAAAATGGGGGTCTCGAATTTCTGGACCTTTTGCTGACAAAACATCCGGAAGACTAATAAAAAAAAAACGGGGTACCACGTTCAGAACCGTGCGTCTGCGCCTTTTTAGTGGACTTTTGTCTCGTTTTCTGGGACTTTTTGTTTCTCTGGGGCGGACCTTTTTGCCCACTTCGTCAAATGGGGGGCTCGTGCAAGCCCCCGAGCCTCCCAACCCCCCCCCCCTTGGGTGCGCGCCTGTTTTGTCTGTTGCTTTAAAGGCCACGGCACAGCCCTGACGAATATAAATCCGTAAAAACCATGTTACAGTTTATCTACAAAAAATCTTAAGGGAGAGCAGTGGCGGATTTTAAGGGGGTCATGGCAGTTCGGGAGTGCGAATGTCTGGCGGGAAAGTCCTAGCTAATACTCTTCCCTGCAACCCCACCCAACTCAAAATCCTCGATCCGCCCCTGGAGAAGACTGTGAGACATAGAATTACATTCATCAAATGAAAATTATGGAATTGCAACCCATTTTGCCTACGACCTACTCGATAGGGGCTTTCTCAGAGCAGTATATGAAATCTCCTACGAAATCATCATAGCCGCGGTCGGGATAAAAGACTTTATTGCCGGTCAACAGTCGGAAAGCTTCGGGATTCTCCGCTTCTAATCGTCTCGCTGCGTGAAATCCGTCGACGAGAGTGTTCTCACCGCCTTCTTTGCTTTGTTTCACGAAGTGAAATATTTGAATCTGAAAAACAAAAAATGATGGCTGGGTATTACAACAGTGTTCGTCTCGAAACATCTGAAATCGTCACTACTATCGACGTTGCGTAAATTACATTTAAGCGACAGACGTTGCACAATCAGTAGGCACAAGAAAGGCATGGCCCCTTTTGCATTACAAAAATACGAGTTACATGATTCATTATGGAGAGGGCTGCGTGAACCTGGTAACGACAGAGACAAGGAAGAGCATGAACCGCAGGCAAAAATGATAATTATAGGGGTTGAACGCAGAGGCGGATCGATATTGAGTTAGGGGGGCCAGGGCAGAGTATTAGCCAGGATTTTGCCCGTCACACATTCGCACCCCAAAACTGCCAAATGGAATCTGGGAGAATTTTAGGGGGTCCATGGCCCCCTTAGCCCCCTCTAAATCCGCCACTGGAACGATAGAAATTCTAAGCAACCCACGAGTCCCTCCTGAATACTTCAGCCCAGACGCAATGGCGGCAGATTTTTTATCTGATGAAAAAACGGGATGTGAGCGTTCAATCGCTGGGAAGAGATGCTCTTATGGGTCAATTACTGGGGCCACCGGCTCTTGGTACTTTACAGCACGTAGCAGTCACTGTCGTCGCCGGAAAAACATCACCATCTCACAAAAGTACATGAACGGATACATCATGGCAACACGCATTATCAATCAATGTGGATATTTACCCCTGGATTGGGATCGTCGTAAATCATATCATTGTGTAATGGGATGGCATGAGATGAGTAGGGCAGGGCGTTCGGGTTATCTCTCGAGTACACGTGGGTGACATTCCTGAAAGAAAATCACAACACCCATGAGCTCACTTTTTACGTTTTTAATGTTTATTAGAATACAGCAATAATTTATAGTACAATAAAGAGATAACAATTGTCGTATTACTCATTATGATTGCACTCCAGCAAAGATTACAAAGAATACCATTCACATCACATACAAACCTCATGTTTTCAAAAGGATCAGATGTCCAGACTTTTACTTAAGGAGTGAATCTACAAGAGACCCTCTATTTTCAAATTCAATAAATTCTCTAGTGTACTTTTATATATGTGAAATTTAGTTAAACAAGTTATGAGATTAATAACATCTGGCGCGCCAATTTTCACAAAAAAAATATCTAAAAGAGTTAAATTAAGCACGATGTGTTTTTCCTAAAAATCACAATTCGAACGAATGCCAAAAAGATTTGCTATGAGGACATGAACCCATCTTTACGACTTGAACAAGTGTCCGTGGTGCCTTTCCGAACCTAGTGATTTACCGTCAGGAGAAAAAGACCACGGCTCCAAAAAGAAGCTTTACTGGAACACTGCAGTATATTCCGTCAATGTTTCGCGTTTTTTACCGTGTGTGGGTGGGCGCACGTTATTACCAACCGGTGCTAATAGTCTTCGGTGCGACGATAGACTGAAGACTGGTTCGAGTTCATCGCTTTATTAATCCCGACCGTACGTTCACAAGCCCACTCAAACAAAACGTCCAACGTAATGTCTGTTGTATGCTCCAGCCAGTGCTGCAAAACCTTGACTTGTGATGAACTTCTGAGACACTTTCAGCAACTCAACTATAACTCTCTTGTAACTTTGATTTTCAACTTTTAACTCTTTCAACTATCAACTGCTTAACTGTTGAACTGTTTTTTTTTTACTAAAACTTTTTCTAACTATCCCAAACCCAGCCTGGGTATTTATAGTCTCATGCAATGTTCTGGAACTTTTCACCAGTTCAAGCACTTTCTGGAACTTTCCGGAATCTACCCAATCATTCTACAAAGATATACTAGCCTCTAGAATAGTCCAGACTGCATTAATCAATGTCATGCTAAAGTCTTCTAGGAAGTTCCACACTATGTAGTAAACAAATTGCATCATCACTGTACTGAACTCAGGGGTCATGCCAATCAAACAGAACAACAAAACAAAACAAAACAATACAACTAAAAACAATGTCAGTCTATATTCTGGCACAATGAGTTCCTACATAACGGATGATTTTTCTTTTTACAAAGCTTTACAAATTCCACTAGCTAGCAACAGTTTATACCCTTGCAAATTTCAAAAAATTGGACACCAAGCTGGGGTTGGTTTTCAAAGTAAATGAGAGGATACATCTTGAAAAAACCGACAGCTCGACTTCACAGATAACAAAAACAGGTTTTACCCGTAGTGGTAAGGAGTAGGAAAGCCGACACGGTTGCAGAGAGGTTCGACAACGCCCGTTTCCGCTGGACTATTCTCCAACACCACAATACCAGTTGTTGCTAGCTCCCACAGAAAGTCGTGCAGAAAATCGTCGTCCTCCATAACCTAAAAAGAAATTGTAGTTCAAGGTGTACTTCGTAGCCCGGGTGTGCCTCGTCCTCGTCAAACAGAATAAACTGCAAATAGGACTAGTTTGTCTACTCATTTTTTACAACCATCTTGTATTGGCGGTATATTTCTCGAACGGAACAACGCTTTCTGGCGGATGGGCGCAGACTCCTTTGGTGCGCTAGTAAAGCGTCAACATTAACTTATAGCATAGATTATAGACAACTATAGCCTACGCTTATACATAGCGACCACAAATACGCGTTCCACCAAAGACGCATTTTTATTTATTCACACTTTCTGATACAAAAATGGTTTTATATTGTCCCATGAGAAGTGGTGCGAGAGCTTCATCTTCATAAAGATAGTTAAGGTGCACTTCAACCTCACTTACGCCCGTGACTCAGGAAAACGCAGCAACGGCAGCGGGCTTAAAGCCATTTTCAATGAGCCACACAAGTACAAAATTGTTAAGATGATGATGAATTTTAAATGCTCAATCTTTACATCAGTCTAAACAACTTGAAAGACTTCCTTAGCGTCCAACTTAACGAGCCATGTTTCTGGAACCGTCAGCCTGTACTGTTAAAAGTCCATGGTGATGTGTTTTTCGTCTTCTGGTCCTGTTTTTAGAATCGTGTGCATCCCTTATCTCTCCCTCCCTACTGCCCTCTCTAATTCCTTGCCCCCTGATTCCCACCCTCCCTCCCCCTCCTCCCGTCCCCCACCCTACCTCTCAGCACCCTCCCTCCCTCCTTGCACGCCACGTGATCAATTATAAATGCTTATTTGCCATAAAACATCAAATCAATGCCATCCCACTAATTCTGGATTTTATTAAGAACCATTTTCAATACCTGCCTAAAATCTAGTTGTTTTATCCTTTCTTGCATTTCGTTTCCCCATAAACGGTCTCTTGGCGGACGCAATAACATGTCGGCTTTTAGTGCACTTTGGACATTCTGCCGGAAACTGCTAGCTTTCAACCAATCGGCGCTGTACGTGCTCTCATGTCCGTCGCTCCAATGGACTGTCAGCGTGTTGCCATTGGAAACCTGGTAAAAATACACAAAATTATGAAACCGAAAGTAGATGGGAGTACTTTCATGGACATTCATGTTTAATCAAGCGGGTTATTTTTCAAAACGTTTTTAGGCTGTTTCGCACATAAACACATGCACAATGTGTCGCTCGTACGTGCGCATGTTAGACAGGAGATTTGGTATCGAACTATCCGAAATGGCTTGCCGGCGAGAAGGGAGCAATACATGAGCGTGCAGAATTTTCTTCGCGGGCAAGGACTAATTTGCGAAAGCAGGGTTGGTCTTGGCGGTTCTACTGTAGGTGCCCTGCGTCAGTGGTAACGTCACTGTGGTGCGTGGTTTGACGTAGCCTTGGTTCAAATCTATATACTAAATATACAGCTTTGCGCCAATGTGGGTAAAAAAGTGGTAAGATAAAATCTGGCAAAAAATTACTGTCATTAGAAACTACAGTCTTCCGTGAGTGAATTAGATTATTGAACGGTGTTGGAAAAAATGGCGTTCTGCTGTTATTCTGTTGCTAAAGTTATGGAGCGATCTTCAGCGACGGCTTTCGGCGCCATGAAATATCGCATCACTTATTGGCCAGTTTTTTTTTCGCCAATTCTTTAATCAATTGTTGTTCTTTCACGAGGTTACGTACATTTCACAACAAATTATCGGAACTGGTTTTTAGAATTTTGATACTGAAAAATCGAATTTCAGAAGAAATTTTGCTGTTGCCAAGCTATCATCAGCTCCCGAGAGATGTCGCAAAAATTTAGGAAATGGCGCGGGCGCGTGTCACGAGCGTACTGTTTCTAATGCGACGACGTAGCTTTTCTTTGTTAGAAAAGGTGGAGGATTACGCAAGAAAATGACGCTTACATGCGCCAACGAAGGGGGGCTCAGGGGCTCGAATGAGCCTCCCCCCATTTGGGAAGTGGGCAAAAAGGTCCCCCCTCAGAGAAACAAAAAGTGTGAGAAAACGAAATAAAAGTCGACTTAAGAGATGCTAACGCGCAATTCACAGCTCCGATCATAAAAGGTCCACATCGGTAGGAATTCGAAGACTGGGTGCGCTAATGGTTTATTAGACTGTTTTCCATTAAACGGCTGTAACGGACAAGGTGAGTGTTTGATTACCAGATTTTACATGCAACCCGTGCGGGCATTAGCTCTACATGTTGATACAGGTTTCAGGGCGAGTTGACTAGCAGAACTACCCTGTCTGTGTGCAATTTCGGGGCCTATGGAAGAAAAACACTCAGTGCTACCTAGCTTATTTTGACGATAGTCTTCCTACAGCTACATGTAGATGGATGGCTAGGTTTGACGGTGGTCAAGGTCCCTTTCCATGGTAGGTGTTTGGTGGCCCGTGGTCATGGTTCGACTACTGTTCTGGGAGAAAACATACTTAAAGGATGTTAAATCCTGTTTTGATCATTTCAACCAATCCTCGTTCTGTCACCTGCTAATACGTCATTGAAGTCAATCTTGAACGAACGATAAAAGCAGGTTTCAAATAAAAAGTACTATTTTTTGTCACAGAGAAGATACTACAGCTCTTCGTGGGTGGTCTTTCCCTACAGTAGTCGTGTAACTCGTGAAAAACGCAAATCACGCTTACCCATCTAAAAGACTTCGCAAGGAATTTTCAAATTTTGCTCGAAGCATTTGAGGGTTGTTTACGAGAACTAGATGGAAACGTCGTTTTTAACATCTGTTAATAGGCCAAAATCGGGTGTAATACACTTTAATTTACGAAACAACGAAATGGCAGATTTTTATCTTCATTAATATAGACCAGCGATAACATTTAGTTATTTATTTATTTATTTATTCATTCATTCACTCATTCATTTATTTATTTATTTATTCATTTATGTAATATTTACAATGAGGGTAGCCCCATCAGTTCACACTGCTTTCCATGGGGCCCTCGTGCGATATTAATTACCTGAGTAAAAGACATCTTTGCATTGTCTTTTAAAAACATCCGCGTTCTAGAGAGAGCACTTCTTTCGAAGCAAGTCTTGCACGTACAGTTGTTGCGGAGGAATACATTGGGGAATATGTCGCGCGTTCCATCACTCCACCGCACTGTCGTGTCACCTGTACTATTACTGACTACTTCAGAAAGTACATCGTCAGTCTTTTTTGATGAAGTCGTAACTGCAGACAACTGGCGGAGTCCCTTTGCTACAAAACTGAAAAATGAGATTTTAGTACTATTCAAATGAGCTTGATTTTAGCGTAAGGGGAACTAAATTTTCATTTGGACCTCATAACCATAAGGTTAAACTCCCAACTTAGATGAGAGGTACTTTCTGGGCTAAGAAAAACGGACACTTGGTTATAGCTCAAGACCATGTTCGGAGCATAAAATGACCCGCCGTGATCGTACAAGCTGACTTGTAGAGCCTATTCTCAATCAACTAAGATTTGTCAAGTCTTCCTAACCCCAGAAATAGCCTCCTCCGTAGCACAGGGGACATTTTGAGACCAAGTGCATAACAGGAAGTTGTCAAGACTCTACCGGCTAGTCTCGTTCCAGTGGCCCCCACCCCCTCCCTCCCCAGCCCCCTGTATCCGACGATGCGCCGCCTATTCGTTACCCAGTGAAAATCTACGTGGTCGAATTAAAAGTAAAGGAGAATATTGCTATGAGGAGGGTAATCTGTGGGAAGCAACCTTCACTGTTTACTTTACATGACCAGTCATGACCCATATTAGATCGGAGCCATCCAACCTGCTGCTTATGGTGCTAGTCTAGCCGACCGATGCAGTGAAGCGTTTAAAAACCTATTGATAGGGCCAGGGAGAGAGATCACGTCGTCTTTTTTAATTAAGAGTCAATAAATGGGCCATTGTGTGGGCCAACTCTTAATCCTCCGAGTGTAGTTAGATATATGTTATAGCCATAGACATACATATTTATAGTCACTTTATCTCAAGGAATGTGATAAGATGAAAATCAACTGACAGCCATCGAAGGTTTTTTACATCACGCTAAATCGTTGTCAGAGACCTCCGGAGTTGCTATATGGTGCAACTCGGACGGCCTGGGCTCAACAGAACTAACCACAGTCAGTCTACTCACCCCAGTGTGAGAAACGAGAGTAGTTCTACTTGCCGTGTCAGTTGCAGCTCATTATCTCTTTTATGACGCACAACGTATGACTGGGCAAAGTAGTAGTAGTAGTAGTGTAGATAAGAAAGTGGAGCGCGAGACCCTTATTGAGGTTCCCGTCAAGTCCTCACGACCATTCTACGTTATGTACATGAAATGAATACACGGCCCCTTTTGTAAATTTGGGTCTGCCAACGATATTCTGCACCGTGACATCACCAGTTCATATAGACAGATTGCGCTAGTAACCGTATGTGTTAAAAATCAGAAGTCACAACTGTTTTGGTGCGCGGGTCAACGAATGTGATGCATTATTTTTTCATGTGAGAGTGCACAAGTACACGTTCTACATTGAAAGAGCGACTCGCCTGGCAGACGCATTGGAAACTACTGGCAACTCCAAGAAACCGTAAGTTTCCTCGCCAATCTCATAATGTCGTGGAGAATGGATTCAAAGGCGCAGTCCCCACACCTTTACACTACTTGCGCCCAAGACTGGTAGAACAAGCAATGAAGAACCCCTGACGCTTTAGCATACACAACTTGCGATGAGGCAGGTGTAGCCGCCGCGCTGAGACTCGCTCGTGCCACACTACTACACTGTAAAATGAAAGTATACATGTCCCTATTACCAAGCTGACCACCCGCAAACAAAGACAAACTACCTTAATTGTCCTACTTTGTTGGCTGAGAGCCGCCGAAGACATGTTCGCGTGATTGAGAACATACTACGGTACGCGACTGGGAAAGTGCAATCACGAGATCAGGTTGACGTCGTGCTTATCTGCGGCCTATTATAGGCAGTGGGCCAGATCTCATAGCATTCATTCTCATGAGTACTTTGGGGGGGCAACCTAGTTCTTTCTATGTGGCTATATAATGCACATATAAATCAAATTCCAAAAAGTTCCCACGTCTACACTAGCACATTTCTATTAAAAAAGATGTTTTTGTTGCAATAAATAATGTGCACATTCCTGCCACTTGGTGACGCTTTTCTATTAAATTGACCAATCAGAGAGCCAGATTGTATTGTTATGCTTGGTGACTTCAATATCGCAGCTCCCTTGGATAGTGAAGCCTGTGTAATTGAAAGGTTTATCAAACAGCACTAAATTGTGAGAACTTGAAGAAGCTTGGAGAAGCATCCTGACGAAAGCTGATGGACTGTGGAATTATGTGAATCAGTAGATCGAAAAGAAGAAGAGGTGTCTCAAACGTTTGTGCAGAAAACAGCTGCAATGCCCAACTGGCATATATTATCCAGCCAGCTACCTATAGCTGTATGAAGACTGTCGTCAAAACAACTAGATACCACTGTGTGTATTTCTTCCGTAGACCCCGAAATTGCACACAGCCAGGGTAGTTCTGCTCGTCACCTCGCCATGAAACTTGTATCAACATGTAAAGCTAAAGACCGGGCGGGATGCATGCAAAATCTGGGAAGTCAACCTAGGCACTCGATCACCTTGCCCCGGCGTTTCAGCCGTTTAAGTGAAAAACAATGCAATAAACGTCATTTTTGCGTAACTCTCCTCCTTTTCTAACAATGGAAAGTATGCCGTCGTTTTGAAAACAGTACGCTCGTGTCACGCGCACGTGCCATTCCTAAATTTTTGCGACATCTCGCCGGAGATGGTGATAGCTTGGCAGCAGCAAAATTTCTTCTGAAATTCGGTTTTTCGGTATCAAAATTCTGAAAACTTATTGGCCTCATGAAGTGAAACCAGTTCCGATAATTTGTTGTGACGTGTATGCAACGTCGTGAAAGAACAGCAGTTCATTGAAGAATCGGTGAAAACATAAATTGGCCGTCGCTAAGGATCGCTCCATATATTTAGCAGCAGAATAACGGTAGAACGCTATTTTTCCAACACCGTTAAATAATTTAGTTTACTCAAGGAAGACTGTAGTTTTTAATGACACTTATTTTGTGTCAGATTTCAGAGGCGGATCTACAGGGGGGGGTTCAGGGGGTTTAAACCCCCCCCCCCCTCGGGACAGGATCAAAAATAAAAACTGGAAAAAAATCGCCAGAAAAACGAAATTAGCTACTAAAAATCCCAAAAAAATCNCCCCCCCCCTTACTGAAATCGTAGATCTGCCACTGGATTTTATCTTACCACTTTTTACCCACATCGGTGCAAAGCTGTATATTTAGTATACAGCTTTGTACCAAGGCTACGTGTGTCTGCGCTGTAGAAGACTTAAGTACGTGTTAGATCAAAAATTGAAAGGACATAGAAACGCATAGCAACGTTTCAAGACACCAGCAGTAGTACTAAAGCTGAAGTTGCTGAAAGTGACACAGATGTTATCCAAGATTTCCCAAGATAATCAGTTATAATTCCGAAATCTGAAACATCAAATTAACCTGAACCAGATTGGAACATTCTGACATATGAGTACATCATTTGTGAGCATGAAAAGTATTAGTATTATCAACCACATTTCGAGAAAGAGAAAGATGTAGCAACTTTATAGCTTTGAAAAACAGGTACGAGGTACATCTCAGTGTTTTCCAAGTGTGTTCAGTATTATCATCAGTAATGTTTTTTTAACTTGTTCAGCCCCTTGGCTTCCCAGGCCTTATAGACAATACCGCTGGCCCAGTAAAGATTGTGATTATACCATAGGTCCTTCATATGCCGGATGCTTTTTGGCAAGTTATGCATCACACTGTTTAAATCACCATTCATGTTGCTATAAGTTTAGAAGTGTGTTTTCCGCATAGAGGATCAATGCCTTAGGAGGCCTTTAGTGTTTTTATTTGTTCCCAGTTTAATCAAATACAATCCTGATTTTCGAACACTCAGTCATTCAGTTGCCCAAATCAGCACTGTTTGCATCAGGGGATAATCAGAAGGCGTTATACTGTGGGTGTGATTTTAAGCCCTTTAAGTCAAAATTTTTGAGAAGGTTAAATGGAGTAGATGGTTGCAATCAACATGCCCAAGCAACCGTCATCTCCTGCCGTAATCCTAGGACAGAGGGAATCTCTTCTCAATTTTTCGTAAACTTTAATTACTTAGGTGGCATCAATGGTAATTAAATTGAAGGGCCTAACTGTCCAGCGCCCCGGGCCTTGTAATTTGAGGACAAGGGATGCCCTGTCCATTTTGTCAGACGTTGATTACCTTAAGTGTAAATCGATTTACTACAGTATGAGCATCTGATTAAAAAAGTTTAATTTTAATCACTGCATCGACACTTTCCCGGTAAGAAAAAAAAAACAAGTAGACAGCTGTATTAAAAATGAAATAACGAAAACCGGTACGAAACATTTTTAAAACAATCGTTCCTTTGGGAAGTGTCTTTTAGTGATGATAATCACAAATTAACTTCTTTAGTCATTTTGTAATATTTAAAATGTACCAAGTTAAAACAACTTTCCACTGTTGCAAGCTGTAACACTGCAAATACCAGAAAAAAAAAACAATTTGGCTGTAACAACTATCATTGTTGAGGCAGTAGTGCTAGCTATTACCTTTCCACTTCAGTAGCTCAGATCCGCATGAATACAAAGGGGTGCTGAATAGGCATCATAAAAATTGTCTAGGACTAAGGTAATCTGATCGGTGAGCAGTGTAAGCCAGAAATTCTCCTCATGCCTACAAAGACCCCACTCGTGGTCATAAACCTAGCACACTAGGCACCTCTGATCTATTCTGGCTCCTGTCAAGTAACGTAGTAACAAAGGCTGGCCCCTCGGCAACCGTTAAGCGCACAGTTTGGTCCTCTCTTCACAACAATTGTCTTTTGACGATCCGGCGCTGGCTAACGGCAACATCGCACAATCTCACTCTCTGCCTATACTGCGCTGGTGTTAGTTTGTAGTACAAGCTATAGCTCATGTAAACATTATACCTATTTGCTGTACACATATTCCTAAAGGAAGTCAGCATCTGAAGGGCGTGTCACAGTCGGCTATGACAGAGAGTAATGCAAACAGTGTAGTCTGTTCCCAGCACTTAAAATGTTGTGTCTTTATGGAAGCTACTTTAGGTAAGTTCAACAATCATGTTTTTGTCAAAGAATTATCCTAATTTGAGTAACACAAAACTATTATTACACAAGTCATCTTAACCACAAATCAGGCAATAAAACAATTCTGTGGTCATGACCTACATTCAGGTTTTTACTAAAAATTATTTGAAACTAATGTCCTTTTTGGTGAAAAATAACATTCACAGAAAGAACAGTTTTCCATTTCTAAGATAGTCCTTCAACACTGACAGTGCAAACAGCACACAGTCTAATTACACAAGTCGCTGCCATGTGGCACCACAATACAGTCCAACATTAAACAAAAAAGATCCCCCGTTACTCTCTCTGGAAAATCTAAATCGTCTGTATGAGGTACCCGTAACTTTATAGCCACGATAATGCATATTCTGAGATAGTTAATATGCAACAATCCCAACCGTAAAGACATTGGACTTCCGGTACTCAAACAAAAGTTCATAGATCTATTGTTTCTTGAGACACAAAGCCAGTCTTTTACTGTGTTTTCTGCCACTAAGGCATGACCACAGTGATACACAATGTCGAAAATAATAAAACACCGACTGATTAAAATAATTCCATGAAAATATTGAATAAATAATAGAACCAAAGAGCATAACTTGTCAATAACATGACTTTTTAGTCCAAACAAGACTTGTGGGAAGCTTTAGAAAATGGAAACCTGTGGTCATATTTGGAATATGAGACTACAAGGCCACGCCCTTATTTGTGTGCATGTGAGCCACTGAACCAAACACAATGACCAATACGCACAGTTAAGTCTTGCTCAGCAGGGGCAGGAGTACGGTGCATCAGAGTGAAATCAACACTCAACTTATGTAATATCAAACTATCCATGTCAACCCTCAATCTTTGCCCGCACCTGATCGTCTGTTCACTATAAGGAAAACATAGTGCTGCCCACCAATCACTTTGGATTGCCTAACAAAAAGACATACCTTACGCATGAAAACACCATAACTTACAATAATTTCTCTTGGCCTCATTCCCTTCCCATGTGATACACATAAACACGATTCATTTCACATTGCTCCAAGGCCTCTCAACGTGTCACAACTTGATTCGCAATACAAGACAAAACATTTCCTCCTATTTTTGCTTTAAATATATTGTTTTGTCAGCCATGTCATCAAAATAACTATACAGCCTCCAATGGCCGACTTCCATCACCAACACCTGATGGATATTTCTGTAGTTGGCACGCAGTAATGACGATGACAGTAGTTACAAGTGACGGTGTTTTGCCTGCCCAATCCCAGAATGCTAAGTCCGACTTCCTGATGTCGCTTTCTCCCATTCAGCATTCCATTCGTCTTCTCGGCGTTTTTGGATTTTCTGAATGGCCGCCTCAATTTGGGGACGCTGAAAATAGAAACATTAAAATAAATTGATTACGAAAAGCACTGAGTACCTAGCACTGATTTCACATCCAATAGCACACTGCAGCCTATATTGATTATTTACTGTCAGGGCTCGACATAACGAGCTGCAGGTCGCATTTGCGACCTGAAATTTGCAAATGCGAGCTGAGATTTTTGTCAGCTCGTATCAAGTTGCAAAATGCTACCTGGAATTTTGGCTAGGTCGTAAAATGCAACCTGGCGATTTTAATAGCGTCGAGCCCTGACTGTATTTCCTCACATACGCGTAAAAGTGAGAGAACATTCACATAAACAAGACTTTCACAAGACACAAAATAATGCCTTGACCAGCCATCAGTAGATTTAAAACTACCCTTTTATTCCAAAAATCACTTCTCTGACCAGTTCTGTGACTCACCAAGTCCGAGCTAAAAATTTTTTTTTCAAAAACCATTGTTGCCCAATTTCGTCACTGACTGTGTCCAGAGGTTAAAGTTCACCAATACTTACTGCTGTAATATCTTTGACAGGAAAAAACTCTTTCTGTAAAAAGCAAAGATTCATAATAAATAAGGAGATCGCATGTAAAAATCACCACTACTCCACAAAATCAATATTGGAACATGATTCTGATTGAGAAAAATACAAACTATGTTTCATCTACGCATTTTCTTGAAAGTTACTTTCTAGACAGAAAACAAGAGCAATGCAGAGCGTTGAAATGGACCCATGACAGCACAGCAAACGGTTATTTTAGTATCATAAGAATAGTCAAATGATGGCACAGAATGCGTGCCCATCTAAATTCAGAACACTGCGCCATCACTGTAATATACAATTTCATAAAAATAAGCCAAGATGTGGAGACAAACGTGAAAAACAGTTGACACTAGGGGGCACAGCTAAAGTCTGATTGGTCAGAAATTCATTGTCATTTGTTGCCATCTCTATAGGAGCCCATCTGCCTTCAAAGGGTTAATGAGATACAACCGTAGATGCAAAAAAACAAAACTGCCCCTAGGGGGGGTCAGCATAATTGAAACCAGTCGATAATCAAAGTCAGCCTGGGTCTTCAAATCAGGAATGCATCAATAAATTTTCATGATCCTTTGAGCAATATGGCAGATTGAGAGGCAGATGTCAAAAACATGTGCAAAATTTTTAAATGACCACAAGGTGGTGCAGAAAACATCAAATCTGTCCGAAAATGGGAATATGTTGTCGTCTCCTAATAGAAACCTATTTGCCGAATTTCATGAAAATACATTAACGAACTCCGAAGATCAAAAGTGTAATAAAAATTCTGCCACTAGGGGGCACACTGGTATTTGGATTAGTTCGACATTTGTTACGCTTTGCCATCAACTCCATACGAACAAATCGTTCAAACTTCACAAAATTTTTTCAAAGGGTTAGGGAGATTCGGCTGCAGATGCAAAAACACAAAATCACCACAAGGGGGCGACACAATTGTCTGACTCGTCCGAAAGTCAACGCCAGTCAAGGCCTTCTCATCAGGAACACATCTGAAAGTTTTCATAATGATCCTTTGAGCAGTATGGTAGATAGAGAAGTCAATGGGACGCCCGAAAATGGACCCAAAAATAACAAAAATGGCCACGATGGGGGGTAAAAGCCATTGATGGAATGGCATTATCGCCTTCTTATCAAATACCTATTTGCCAAATTTCATGAAAATCAATCAAGGAACTCCGAAGATACAGAGGCAAACATAAAACACTAAAATTGTCAGTAGGGGGCACACCAGTATTCGGTTGATTCGAAACTCGTCGCCATCCATCATGAGCATCATAGGAACACGTGTGCCAAATCCCATTATGATCATGCAAGGGGTTTAAGAGATACAGCAATGGGCGCTGGACGCTTGATGCTCAGACAGAGATGACAGCAATATGCACCCACATATAAGTGTGGGTGCATAAAAAGCAAACAAGCATTCAAAATTATCTGTTGAATTAATTAAATAAAAAGACCATTACCAAAGTAAGCTAAAAAGTAAATCGTTTCATCGTGTAAGCCAACACTCATCTGTCGGCAATAGTCGGATATAACGTGTCCACATTTTGAGAATTGGTTTGATGCTCATTCTTCGCTGGAGAAAACTGGTTCTCAAAATACAGGCACATTGTATCCGACTGTAACCTATCAGTCTGCATAAGTCACCATATTTCCTTCAAATGGTTCCAGACTATATGCTCATACATGTGAATAAATCTTGGATAAGTCATAGCTTTACAAGAAGGACCCAAAGTAGACAAGCTGATGAAGGTAGAGTTTATTGCTTGTATTCCAAGCATTCGTTTCACACTCCCAAACATTAATTCCTTTGATTTATCAAAGATCCAAAGGCAAATTCTTCAGTTTCTACAATTCACTAAATGTCCACTGTCTCATGTCTGTGAACAAACGTGCGAGGCAAAGCAATTACCCTTTTCTTCATCATCCACTCTTCAAAAAAGGCTGGTTGGTTGAATATATAGAACAAAGCAATGGGAAATGCCATGTAGAACGCCATCTGTTGAGGAGAAACAAAACATTAGACTTATTTGTTCCCAGACAAAAATACTATGACACTGAAAAACGCAGCAGAAAAACTTGGACACTCATGCAACTGGATTAAGAGCATCTCCAGCATGTGCGCCCCCTCATTTGGCGAAGTGAGCAAAAAGGTCTACCTCAGAGAAACAAACAAAAGTCCACTAAAAAGGCAAGAATTACCAAAATTCGGCGAACGCACAATTTACAGCTCTGGACATGCCTGATTTTTTTTCTTTGGTAAAAGGTTCACATCCCCAAAAATTCAAGCCCCTCACAATTGAGGCTGGGTACGCGCATGTACCAGTTGTCCAGTAATAAGGTGGCCTGTTTCATGTTGTACCAGACATGCGCAGTCTGTTCAGGTGGGTCCACCTGGAAACATTTTATTCTTCAACATAAACTGTATTGTGAAAATTGAGCTGTGGAGCTAGAGATCTGACTCAAGGTGTTGCAGCAGTGTGCCCTACTACATGCTTAAAACGACGATAAAGAACATTGCATTCCTACATTGTTGTAATTCTTTCACTGCCATGCATGATGCAGGAATACTCCTACATAGTGCAGATTCCTACATGGTGTTGATCAACCTGGTCATGGTTCAGAATAGACAGCACCACTGTCTCAACTGGGCTCAAGTACTTATAGCAACGTAATTTCAGTGGTTTAATAAGTGTGCCAAAAAGCTTTGTATGGAGTAACTATGGAATCATAAAGCAAATCTTACGCTAACACGATTTGCAAGCGGAAGAGAAAGCATATACTGTTCACCTCAGGGTATCCAGCGAATTCTTCGGCACATCAAAGGCTTGATGGCACCGTCAGATTGAAGTGAGCAGGTAGATATTCTTGGCCGAATGAGTATTGATTGCGATAAATAAATGTGTTCGTAAACAACATGCTTCCTTAGCATACTTGTTTCAAAGTCAAAAAAGGAACAATAAGTATGGCAAGTGACCAACATGACTTTTTTAAATTGAAAAGTATGCATTAAAAGTTTTCATATTTTTAAAATCAATGCATTATAAGGGAACATAGCAACTTTAGCAGCATGACTAAGCCACACACATTGATTTGAATATCGATTGGGACAAAATAGTCTGGCTAAAGCTCTTTTAGGCATTGTGGTAGTAAAACCCCAAATGTTAGAGTAGGAGCAGGGGCAGTTCCAGGATTTTGAGATGGGAGGGCCAGGGCAAAGTATTAGCCTGGATCTTGACCATCAAACACTCGCACCCCTGTGTTGCCAAATGGAATCTGGGAGAATTTTAGGGGGCCCCCTTGCCTCCCCCCCCCCCCTCTTTAAATCCACCACTGAGGAGTAAGCCCGGTGGACGGCCATCATCTCTATTTGGGACCAGTCACTGAGACGATGGTACTGTCTAGGTTCATGTATTTTATAATGGCACTGGTTGGATACAGCAGTTCCTGAGAACCAGGCAACCACTGAATAACGGGCTCGTTATTCAATGGACGAAACTGGTTCACAAAATCAGGGACCCAGGCTATAATATAGTCCGGATACCTATCGTCGTCAGGCTCCAAAGGTCGTCCGCCATCTTCTTTCGCGTGCAGCACAGCCACGCGGGACTGAGCGTTCCAATTTGGAGTGCTCGTCTGCACGTTAGGTACTAACCTCTCGGGAGAAACACGCATGGAAGAACTGAGACTAAAATTAATGCATTTACCGACTGTTTTTTTGAGGCCACTCCAAAACTTGTAGATTTTACTAATGCACTTTTTTGTTCATTTTCAGAAGATATTTTCGAAATTAAATTTTCTTCAGACGGAACAAAAACCTACCCAGATATTGTTTATGCAATGTATCTATTTGTCCCAGGCACCAACCGNATCATCTCTATTTGGGACCAGTCACTGAGACGATGGTACTGTCTAGGTTCATGTATTTTATAATGGCACTGGTTGGATACAGCAGTTCCTGAGAACCAGGCAACCACTGAATAACGGGCTCGTTATTCAGTGGACGAAACTGGTTCACAAAATCAGGGACCCAGGGTATAATATAGCTACATCCGACCAGTGGCAGTGGCAGTGCCTTCCGTCAGTTTTGGTACTGCATGCGTATCGCTGCGCTTTGTTAAACAATGAGCTACATCAAGAAAAAAACCGACTCTGGTTTCCATAACCTGTACCTTTGACGACTCAAGCTTCCATCTCCAATGTCCCATTGTCGAGTAAATTAGGCACACGAAAAATTAATCTTTACTTTCCATTCATAAGACGTGCCGAAAACAACCTCCTTTCCTCATAAAGTAGGTCATGTCGTACCTACACACCAAAATAATAAAATTGTCATGGAAGAATTCATTATTTTTAGATGAATTTGGTTATGAAATGTACTGCAATTAACACGTAACAGGGTTTGCGAGAATCATTGATTTTACAAATGTACAAATCGTATCAACTACCCTAAAACGTTTATGTAACTTCTATTTTAGTTGTTTGAAACGGCACGCTATGATGTAAACTGCTTTGGCACATTTGGAATATGTCTGCGAGAAAGGTTATGACAGCGGCAGTCAGGGCCGTTGGAAACAAACGATTAATTCCTTCAAGAGCTGCAATAACACTTGTAAGTACTAATTGGGTATTTGTGATTGATTCCATGGTTTCTATCCTCTGGCGTGGATGAGATCAAAACACTAACAGGGTTAGTGACTAACCCTGTTCCGTTGTATAATAAATACCTTTTGTAAATTTGTGCACAGGCAGTCAGACTCAAAGGGACATTCACGGTCTAGTGGAGTAGTGCGCATAGAGGGACGCCTTTATCCTTTAGATTAGGAGGCCGTCGATGTCTTTCCAACTCGATCAAATACTCCAGTAATCAATTCAATTAGTCCTTCGTACAGTTGCCCAAATCGGGAACTGGCCATTTTAAACTCTGCACCGTCACTTCTGACCTTCAGACGTTCAGTTCTGGAGCTAGCTAGAGATGGTGTTTACAGTCTGTGTGCTGAACAGGCTTAAATTCTTTGTGATCTGTATTTCCGTGTCAGTTCAAGAATTTATGGGTGGGATGCCCACTGCTAAGTCTGGTTGGATTTCTATGTTTGACTGGTGGTCCCCGGCTTAGTGGCTAGAGCGTCTGCACGGTTAGCAGAATGTCCTGGATAATCCTGAGTCCCGGTCAGGGGTAGAAAGCTTTTCATAACTATGTACATTAGGTCATGGGATATGGCCAATGGAATGCTTGCAGACCAAACTTAAAATTTTGTGATGTAGTACTAGTAATCGCTGCCATCACCCATCTTGCCGGGGTCGACCACTGGTCCTTGTTGGCATTGTTTTATCGATATGTCATATGCATTTGCTGACTAGGCCTACTTGCTGAGATTACCCGACCCGGGAATCGAACCGGCAACCCCGATAAAATCGGCAAGCGTGCTAACTATTCAGTTAATGGGCACTTGCCTGTTAGCAAGCTCTTAATTATTTATGATTACACTTTAAGCACATCTACAACATCAATTTACTACTGCTGTTAAGTTTCAAGTGGCAAGTGTGAAGTTTCATCTGACATATTAAACTGCTGTAACTTAGTTGAACATTCTCATGTGCAAATTAGTCACTTTATAACTGTTTTATTTCGATTGTACAACCGTCATACAACCATTGTACAACAGTTGTACAACCGTCGTACAACCAAAAGATGAACTGACATGCAACTGGTATTCACTGTGTCAAGGACAACTGCAATTGTAACTCCACTACTTTGTTGAGCCCTTGCACAAGTGTATTTTAGTTACTTGATCTATTGAATATATTGAGGAGTCCATCCTTTTCAGTACAAAAAGGTAAAAGAGTTTGGGTCTATTTCCTGTTTAATAAAACTTGACTTAAATATTGAGGTGATCGTTGGTTATTTGCTGAATTGAAAAAATGCCTCAGAATGTACTTGTTGACACCATGACTCTATGTAGACTAAGGAGGAATGTTTGCTTTGTATGATTGCTTGCTTTATAAGTTCAGTGTGAAGGCTCCCATTATTACTCGCACATTCTGTTCAATTCTTATGATGAAAATACAAAGTGGAATTAAAATCTGATTTGATTGGAACATAAATTTTAGGGAATCTCTATCACCGTGTGCCGTGGAAGAGCTACATCACCATAGATTAGTCTATGACATCACAGACTAGCTGTTGTCTATGATATGGCTATAGGTACATGTATGCCTACATATGTGTACAGCACTGTGCATTACAGATGCATACTATTGCCTTGTAATGGTGGCTGTCTTAAAGCCAGGACATTCTGGATTGTATTTGAGCTTATTCAATGACGTTAGCCAAGCAGCGTCATATTTAAGCAACTACATATCTACAAACCAGAGACTTGACAATTTATCTGCCAAATTAAAAATTGCGCTATGAGACTTAAAGGTCAAAAGCAAACAAATTACAACTTTTGTGCAACTGCATAAACTCTCCAATATCAAATTTCAATTGCTCAACAATTGAAAATTTTGCCAAGACTAAATTTTACCACTATATACATGCGCGCACCCAGGGGGGGCTCAAGGGGCTCGAATGAGACCCCCCCCCCCCATTTNGTGCGCCCGTTTTTTTTTTAGTCCGCCCGTTTATTGTTATCAAAAGGTCCACGTCAGGAATTCGAGCCCAACCATATTGGAGGCTGGGTGCACGCATGATACAGTTGGAAATTATTTGAATATCTTATTTCAACTGCTATTCAGCTAGACATGAAAATTTCAACTATTGGTACTTTAACTGATCGATGATTTAAGCAAGCAGCCAGTTTTCACTCAGTGGAAAGCTTCCTCAGCTGTTAAAGTCATTTCAACTTAACAGTTATCCTACACCTATAGGATATTTGTAGTACCACTGTAAAATACGCAATTGACAATCAAGATTTGTGTTTTGGTTTGGATAGGAATGGTAATGATATTAAGAATTCTATGCAAATTTTTGCAAAGTGGTTGCAATACCCCCTCCCATCCCCTCCCCCCCCCACCCCCCGCCCGAGCAGCTTGCGCATATAATTATTTTTTATTTTATATTATATTGCGCGATGCTTTGCTGTGTTTGCTACTTTAAACCTAGGTTTATATTTAGCATAGCCCCTGCTAGCCTTACTCGCAGTATATTTTTATCTGTTCCAGACACCAGCTGCTGTAGCTAGAGTGAGAGAACTGCTTCGTGATTGTAACGAGGAAAATGTGAGTGCATATTAAACACCAGGCACAGCCCAAGAAACAAGAATCCAATTTCCAGCCCAATACTGCATTTACTTTCAATGTATTCCTTCTGTTAAGATGGACTCTGTTCTTTATCCGTGACGTGTGACGGTCCGTGACGTGTCGTAAGTGTCACACCACCACTGTGTTTAGTTTTGATTGACAACAATACACCGACTCTTGTCTTGTCTTTCAAATTTTGCTTAAGCTTCATTTTGATTGGCTGCTCTTGATTCACTTGACTTGTTCTACTGGTTCAATCAATTAATACACTTGATTGCTTCCTGAAGACAACTTCCAGCTTACTGGCCAATCAAAAATGTAGGAGCCAATTGACCTGGCAAAACCAGGGAAGTTATCCAAGTGCAGCCATATTTGAACAGCTTCACCTAGTGCTTGAAATGATCCAGACAGATCAGTACCCGAGGGATTGGTTCAATATATTTTAATCTTTCAATAGGTGGCTCTGAAGGTTGGTGTTCGTACCAGGGGTTGCAATGGTTTGTCTTACACACTGGAATATGTGACAGAAAAGGCCAAGTTTGATGAGGAAGTAATACAAGATGGTCTGTATTATTCACTTGCTAGCACCCATTAATAAGTTGATGGTATCTTTCAGAATGCCTGGCTTGTGATTGTACTTACAATGGAGTTCATTCAGAAATTTTGTTGTTAACATATCCCCCTTTCAAACTAAAGAACACTTACAGTTATGCAGACTTACCGGTATTCCTTTTGGATCACCTTAAAGATTTTAAACCAGTAATCTTGTTTGTAAGTCAATAAACAATGCTGTTATTGTCATTTGAAATCTGAATACATTTTTGGGACACCCTGTATTAATCGCACATAGGTGTTTCCTGGGTGAATTATTCTGAATATACAGGGTGGGGTTGTTGTTTAGTCAAGTCTTGGCGTTAACCTGGACAGCTTTACATTATGATAGTGTCAAATTTCTTTGTATAATTGTTTGTTTATTTCTGCGTGTTCTTGTTGCAGGCGTGAAAATTATAATAGACTCTAAGGCCCAATTGACATTATTGGGCACGGAAATGGATTATGTGTCAAACAAACTAACAAGTGAATTTGTGTTCAACAACCCAAATATAAAAGGACTGTGTGGTTGCGGCGAAAGTTTTAATATATAGCGTCCACTCAAGGTCAAAGACACAGTACGCACAAGTGATTCAGAAACTCCAGAGCACCTGAAAACTGTTGGTATCCGTTTGAGTTGCGTTGTGGAGACTGCCATGTGTTACCGTGGAAATTACATGTAATTAAGTTTAAGGTGCTATGCCGTCATTGCTCTATGAGTATATGCAAGTGTAACAGATTGTAAACAAAGTCCGTCGAATCTACTTCAGAAAGACTAGTGGTCCTGGTTCGAGTTACTACAATGAAGAAAATTAAGATATAAGAAATGTTTGTACATAGATATTACTTATTTGTATTAGTGACGTCACTGGGTCATTGGAAATGAGATGGTGTTTGTTACAATCAAAAAGATTTAATCTCTACTTGCGTTTATTTAAGAAATGAATTTATATGCTGCTTGGAAGGAATTTCTTCATGTTAGTGAAGATCAGTAATATAACTTAATGTAGTTTAAAGTGCAGTCTGCACTTAAAACTACATTAAGTTAAATTACTGATTAAAGTGTTTAGTATAGAGTGCTGATTGTTGGGCTTTTATTGAAACTCTTTTAAACGTGCACGTTATGAGAAAACATCCAGGGCAGGTCAGGTTAAAAGTCACCCCAGAAAACTGTCCAAGTTTGGCTAACTTCCGAACATTGTACCTCAGAAATAGCTGATTAGATTCAAATGAACTTTCAGATTATACGATTTATGACTGGTCTCCAAAACGCTGGTTAGGAAGTTTTTTTGAACTGTTTCAATTTCGCATCAAGTGCTGTCTGAAAGTGGGGTCTTCATAAAATGAAAAAACACAAAAGTTGCATAAAACCTAAATCAAAAGATACCTTAGTAAATTGTGACGTTTTTGATATGTATCTTGCACGTGTTCATCAAAAGAAATGTGGTCGGCCTCCTGCTATGAACACACCGTTATTTTTGGTAAAAAAATTACTAAGAAGACATCGTCACATAACTCAAGCAATGACAGATTGTTACTGAGTTCTTGATTAAACTCTACATGCGTTCTGCTGTTGGATAATATAATTATCCCATCACAGGGAGCTCAATTCTTAGTTTTGCAGATAATTGGTTCAAGGCAGCCATGTTGTTAAGCTTCCCTCACACTTAAAGCTGCTATAACTTGATGTTCTATCGAAGAAACTAACAACAGATTTAGAGCAATAGTACTGCTATAAACTCGGCTCGTAGTTTGTTTCTTATTCAGATTAAGTGATTCATGGGTTTGCAAAGAACTTACAGTTTGGTATATCTCATGATGACACGGTGACAAGTCAACTTGGAGTGTCTGATCTCGAGCATCGAACTGGCAGTTCTTTCACAGCCCTGAAATCGTCTAGATTATTTTGCAATAAGGAAACATTTGATGCCAGTTTGATAATGCTGAGATGTCTGAAGCAAAAAAAAATTTTTTTTTGATGGAAGGCAGTGGAAGGCAGGTTTATGGCTAAGCTGCTTTAACTGTGGTCATTTAGCCAAGTATAATGGAAGGCGGGCATTATTTGAAGAGGGACATTACTAGTACCGTTTCTGAAGGCATTCTTGGTTAATTCGACTTATTTTACTTACAGAATTTTGAACCATTTTAGTAGATTTTTATATACACAAAATAAACAATTCCTAGACCAGGACTGTGACTCAGTGGGCAAGTTTCTAAAATGTAAGTCCGTCCCTAGGAAGCTGCATTCTTTCACTTTTTGTTTCCGACCACTGTGCCCTAATGGTTAGGATGTTGGCCAATTTTCTATTTCGGCATCAGTACATAACAATCTGCCATTTCACTTGAGCTATGTTGCCAAAACAGTTCAATAAACTACAATGCAACAGCAATTCAGCCGATCGGACACACCTTGTTTGTGCGACTTGCTCTCAGTGACACACCTATCTATGGTTGGAAGAACTGCTCTTTATGTTAATTTTATTTTTACAGTTAAATACCGTTCACTTGTCAAATTTTGCAGAATGACATTCAAAAAGGTAACATTCTCCTTTTAGCATTTTGGAGAATTTGAGAGGTGCATTTAGTCAAACATGATGGCAACACACGTGTCAAAGAAGATACTTTTGGTGCAAAGTTAACTTAGAATCCAGTTTAAAATGCATCCCTTCCATGGGATACTAATTAATATCTTGTCAACATGGGATTTCAGTTGGATGTTTGTAAGATGAATTTGTTAATGCACCCTGCTTTACCCTCTGTCAGAGCGCCACCTGTGGGGGAGACTGGGGGTCTATGAAAGGATTGTGCTTCGACGTGCAGAAGTCCATAAAAACGCATGCCTTTGTTTGAACATTTGTTGTAAAAATGTGACTCTGAAATAAGACAGAAAAGTATTGAGAATCGTTCCATTTTGTTTGGCGCCTTGCTCTTTCCTGGACTTCTAGAACATGTTAGACCATGGTTATTTTGAGTGTGTTAAAAATATTAAGTACATGTAGTGCAGAATCCATGGATTTAGTCTGTTGTTGTGGCAGCAGCTGTAAGCCACAACGGCATTTGACAATAGGTGGAGCAGTATCCGTACCCATTTCTCAACCCTGACCAATCGAAATGTCCGAAAGTTATTTTCCAACCAATCGGAGTGTCCGAATGTAATGTCTATTAGCCAATGAGAAGCAGTGTGACATGATCCTTTCACAATGTTACCCCTGGAAGCAGTTTATGTGTTGCAATATATTTGAGAATGAAGTTAAAGAATGTGTGGTGCATGCACCGCATTGATTTATTTATTGGTGAAATAACATTGTGAGTCCTTGTGATATGTTACTGTGTAACGTCAGTGTAAGTCAGTTTGAGGTCGTGAGATTGTAGATTTATGTAATTTGCTGTTAAGTCCATTTGCATAAACCTATAACTTGCACTTTCACCTGGTGATGGTCGGAGAAATCGCTGGCTGAAACGTCACAGAAAATCCCACATAGACTTTGGTGCAAATAGACCTAACAATGGACAATATAATTTTACTTGTCAGTTTATGTTCATCACCTGTCACGTGATCTGAGGTGGACAAATCATTGCACGTATAATCATTTCATATAATGTCCTACTTTCACAGCCTCTGCAGACAAACCGGCACAGTTCAAAGACTTGAGAAATTAGCAGCAGAAATTACTGGAGAGTATGGAACAAGCTGCATACAACAAAGACATAAACTGAATNGTAAGTCCATCCCTAGTAAGCTGCATTCTTTCACTTTTTGTTTCCGACCACTGTGTCTTAATGGCTAGGATGTTGGCCAATTTTCTGTTTCGGCATCAGTACATAACAATCTGCCATTTGACTTGAGCTATGTTGCCAAAACAGTTCAATAAACTACAATGCAACAGCAATTCAGCCGATCGGACACACCTTGTTTGTGCGACTTGCTCTCAGTGACACACCTATCTATGGTTGGAAGAACTGCTCTTTATGTTAATTTTGTTTTTACAGTTAAATACTGTTTACTTGTCAAATTTTGCAGAATGACATTCAAAAAGGTAACATTCTCCTTTTAGCATTTTGTAGAATTTGAGAGGTGCATTTAGTCAAACATGATGGCAACACGTGTGTTAAAGATGCTTTTGGTGCAAAGTTAACTTAGAATCCAGTTTAAAATGCATCCCTTCCATGGGATACTAATTAATGTCTTGTCAAGATGGGATTTCAGTTGGATGTTTGTAGGATGAATTTGTTAATGCACCCTGCTTTACCCTGTCAGAGCGCCACCTGTGGGGGAGACTGGAGGTCTATGAAAGGATTGTGCTTCGACGTGCAGAAGGCTGAGGAGCATAAGTACGCATGCCTTTGTTTGAACATTTGTTGTAAACATCTGGCTCTGTAATAAGATGGAAAAGTATTGTGAATCGTTTCATTTTGTTTGGCGCCTTGTTCTTTCCTGGACTTCTAGAACATGTTAGACCACGGTTATCTTGAGTGTGTTAAAAATATGAAGTACATGTAGTACAGAATCCATGGATTTAGTCTGTTGTTGTGGCAGCAGCTGTAAGCCACAACGGCATTTGACAATAGATGGAGCAGTATCCTTACCCATTTCTCAACCCTGACCAATCAAAATGTCCGAAAGTTATTTTCCAACCAATCGGAGTGTCCGAATGTAATGTCTATTAGCCAATGAGAAGCAGTGTGACATGATCCTTTCACAATGCTACCCCTGGAAGCTGTTTATATGTTGCAATATATTTGAGAATGAAGTTAAAGAATGTGTAGTGCATGCACCGCATTGATTTATTTATTGGTGAAATAACATTGTGAGTCCTTGTGTTATATTACTGTGTGACGTCAGTGTAAGTCAGTTTGAGGTTGTGAGATTGTAGATTTATGTAATTTGCTGTTAAGCCCATTTGCATAAACCTATAGCTTGCACTTTAACCTGGTGATGGTCGGAGAAATCGCTGACGGAAACGTCACAGAAAATCCCACATAGACTTTGGTGCAAATAGACCAAACAATGGACAATATAATTTTACTTGTCAGTTTATGTTCATCACCTGTCACGTGATCTGAGGTGGACAAATCATTGCACGTATAATCATTTCATATAATGTCCTACTTTCACAGCCTCTGCAGACAAACCGGCACAGTTCAAAGACTTGAGAAATTAGCAGCAGAAATTACTGGAGAGTATGGAACAAGCTGCATACAACAAAGACATAAACTGAATGCAATGAACTGTTCTTGACTACTGGTATGGTGTGCAGTCTCACAACCAACAAAATGCACATTACTGCACAAATTTTGCAAAATTTTCATCTCCATGTTTAGGCAACAGTCTTTTTTAATGGCAAATCTTGTTAAAAACGAATACGTTATGATTACGGACTAGCTTCAGTTCAATAGTATAAAAATCTGGAATCTATAGCTCTTGATTATGCCGTAAGCTCTGTAGTAGCTGGCAAATGGTCCCCATTGTATAAAAAGTTTTGAGAGTAAGGAACAAGTTCGTTATCATAACTGACTCATTTTTAACTACAAACAATTACTAAATCAGTATGTAGTACATAGAAAAGTATCACACCAAGAAGTTAAAAATAATATAACTTTTTACAGTTACAGTCCAAGTAGAGATTCAAGGTGTTACCACCTTCTCAGGGTATCAAATCACCTTTTGAACTTGATCATCGCTATGTCCTAGCGGCACTTTGTGGTCAAGATGGCAATACACAATTTGTCCTTATTGTTGTGAGCACAGAGCTTATAATGATTCTCAATAAGACTGCACTATTCATTCTAAGAACAAAAAAACAAACGTTTCCCACAACTCTACAAACCCAAGTCAAGACCCACTTAAAACAATGGAAGTCTTGTTTATCTACACAGATAAATTTGATGTCACATGCACATTAGATCGGTGCTGGTAATGACTTTTCTTCGGGGACTATACCTGACTTGACAAGAGCAAACTGTGAGCATCAACGAGTTCTTTGTGAACACGAAACTGATGTACTAAACGAATACAATCAACTTCCAATTCGACTGATTGCGTCAAATATTTCATTGCACATTCTCTCAATTTGTACCTTGTCCATGTATTCAGCACTAGATATCGCATTAGCAATGGCAATAGTTTCCTGCTCTGAGCGACCTTTGATCCATACCCGTCCATTGTCGCCTATGACACTTTCAAAAGATACGTGCTGGCCAAGACATTTTAAAAGATCGCACTGCGGACTACGGCACCTGCAAGACAGAACTTTCACTTTAATAAAAACATTTTCATGACAAAATATCAGTACCTCAAAATCAACTGTGTTGTCTTTATGATTTTCATCTGCAAGTGAGGCTACCCAGATTAAAAAGGTTGGCAAAATATCCTCAGCCAACATGAAATTAAAGGGAAGCTCATTTGCAACAAACCATATTTTCATGGCTCACAAGTTTTTTTTTAAAGACCACGAAACGAGCTACTCTTACGAAGTATAGTGTTTTCTATTCACCTAATACTGGAGAAAGCAATATGAACTTGACCAATTCAGTCAGGCAAGTAGCTACGTAACGTGACAAGTCACTAACTATAGCACAAGTCATAAGATCTCACAAGTGATGCAGCCAGCTCACTCAATGGAAACAACACGGGGCCGCTTGCATCGAGTGCGCTTTTAGTGCACTTGTCACACGGTCAGTTGCCCCTGGTGCAGTCCCCACCACAACCCCAGCCACAGGGCCTCTTGCCCCTGGGTCCCAATAACATCAAATCTTTAATTCAGACTTGAAGCAAAAATTGATCCATTACGATGCCAGAAATTCAAAATTTTAGTACTTTAAAGGTTCCAAACAATTTGTCAGTTTTCCAGTAAGGTTTCTTCCTGCCTCAAGGGCATCAGCCTCCACCACCNACACTGCATCATATAGCCCCCATCTCTGATCACTTACTTTCTGACCAAGTTGAGTGAACACTGCATCATATAGCCCCCATCTCTGATCACTTACTTTCTGACCAAGTTGAGTGAACACTGCATCATATAGCCCCCATCTCTGATCACTTACTTTCTGACCAAGTTGAGTGAACACTGCATCATATAGCCCCCATCTCTGATCACTTACTTTCTGACCAAGTTGAGTGAACACTGCATCATATAGCCCCCATCTCTGATCACTTACTTTCTGACCAAGTTGAGTGAACACTGCATCATATAGCCCCCATCTCTGATCACTTACTTTCTGACCAAGTTGAGTGAACACTGCATCATATAGCCCCCATCTCTGATCACTTACTTTCTGACCAAGTTGAGTGAACACTGCATCATATAGCCCCCATCTCTGATCACTTACTTTCTGACCAAGTTGAGTGAACACTGCATCATATAGCCCCCATCTCTGATCACTTACTTTCTGACCAAGTTGAGTGAACACTGCATCATATAGCCCCCATCTCTGATCACTTACTTTCTGACCAAGTTGAGTGAACACTGCATCATATAGCCCCCATCTCTGATCACTTACTTTCTGACCAAGTTGAGTGAACACTGCATCATATAGCCCCCATCTCTGATCACTTACTTTCTGACCAAGTTGAGTGAACACTGCATCATATAGCCCCCATCTCTGATCACTTACTTTCTGACCAAGTTGAGTGAACACTGCATCATATAGCCCCCATCTCTGATCACTTACTTTCTGACCAAGTTGAGTGAACACTGCATCATATAGCCCCCATCTCTGATCACTTACTTTCTGACCAAGTTGAGTGAACACTGCATCATATAGCCCCCATCTCTGATCACTTACTTTCTGACCAAGTTGAGTGAACACTGCATCATATAGCCCCCATCTCTGATCACTTACTTTCTGACCAAGTTGAGTGAACACTGCATCATATAGCCCCCATCTCTGATCACTTACTTTCTGACCAAGTTGAGTGAACACTGCATCATATAGCCCCCATCTCTGATCACTTACTTTCTGACCAAGTTGAGTGAACACTGCATCATATAGCCCCCATCTCTGATCACTTACTTTCTGACCAAGTTGAGTGAACACTGCATCATATAGCCCCCATCTCTGATCACTTACTTTCTGACCAAGTTGAGTGAACACTGCATCATATAGCCCCCATCTCTGATCACTTACTTTCTGACCAAGTTGAGTGAACACTGCATCATATAGCCCCCATCTCTGATCACTTACTTTCTGACCAAGTTGAGTGAACACTGCATCATATAGCCCCCATCTCTGATCACTTACTTTCTGACCAAGTTGAGTGAACACTGCATCATATAGCCCCCATCTCTGATCACTTACTTTCTGACCAAGTTGAGTGAACACTGCATCATATAGCCCCCATCTCTGATCACTTACTTTCTGACCAAGTTGAGTGAACACTGCATCATATAGCCCCCATCTCTGATCACTCCCATGCCACTGCTCTTTCCTTTACCGTCTATACACACAAGCTCCGGTTCCATGTCCTTGTTAGCCACCAGCAACCGCCCGTATACAATGTCCCCCACCTGTGGCAAAGATACACTGAGAGAAAACTTTCTACTATACACCTGGTGTGCAGTAAAACTGGCTGAAGGTCCGCATGTCTAAGACCAATCTTCACTGAACTCTGATAAAAAGTTCTGTGATTCGGTTGTTCTAGTAGGCAATAGTAGGATACAGCGTACCCGTTATTAAGTGGAGAATGTGGTTCTCAAAATGTGGGCACGTCATATCCGACCATTAGCGTTCTAGTATGTACTTGGCCTGAAGTACAGATTAGTAAAACTTAGCCAAACTCCGATAAAAACTCGGTCCAGTAATACAGCCAACTTTTTTAATACTTTCCTTTATTACAGAAACAGTGCAGTCAGCAAATTATCAAGGCACAAAGTGACAAAGTTTCTAAACAATATTAAGTTATCATTTGAGATATTCAAAAGTGGAGTGTTGTTAAGGAGTAATTATTCATAACTGATCTCCAACTTTTTTGTTATCAATTTTTCCCCGAAAAGGTCTCAAATCATGAATTACTTTGCAGTGGTGACACGGTCACTCACATCAATTTCGAGAGGTTGAATGGCGAAAAAATGAAACTTAAAGGCACATCCAGGCAAGCGACGTTAGCTTGAATGAGTTATTCCACACCTGTCACTATATTCTGGGCCACGGTGATTTTTGTAACCACCTCTATTTTTGTAACCGATTACACTATACTGCCATAACTCTTTTTAAATAATATTCCCTGCTTCAATACCTAGTGATGTTCATTCCAATACTGGAAATGAAGGACCAGAACATCTCAATTATAAGTTCCCAGGAGTTTACCTTCACATCCGGTCGGTTTCGTTTTGTTGCGTTTTCGAAGGACAAGAAGGAGAGCGTGGCCTGGTCACTTCCCCCCACATCCACCCTGTAGACATCCCCTGCCTTCATGGTGACCACACCCAGTACTTGCTCACCTCGCACAGGCACATACTGGAAGACAATCATCAATAAAGAATGGATCACGATAAACACAATGACGCACTAGAAAGAAATTTTAATGACCAAAGTATTGTTCTAGCTGACGAACTTAAAGACATCGGCAGCCTCCAAGGTACCCTTCTTTGCACAAAAGGTGCCGCAGTAAGAAGACTTACTGTCTCTCGCCAACGGGCGCTTATTTACAAACAAGTTAAGTGTCTAGCTGCCACATAGACAGTGACCACCATCTCTAACCGACTAGAGACGGCGTAGCTTCTATAGGAGCTTCATACGCCAGAAGCTTTTCGGTGAATTATGCCTTACACTGACTAAAACTCGTTGTTATAAATACATTTAGTGCATAGACGGACACCTTAGGAGGTCGTCGATGTATTAAATTTCTTCCAACTCAAAGAAATACTCCTGTTATCAAACTTTTTCTTCGAGCAGTCCCTCGTTCAGTTCCTAATATCGTAAACTCGCCATTTTTAATACTGAGCGCGGCAGGAAGTATGATGGCATATCCCCTAGTAAAAATGGCCAGTAACTGATTTTAGGAACTGAACGAGGGACTGCTCAAAGTATAAGTTAGATAACGGGAGTATTGCTTCGAGTTGGAATTAAATACATCGATGGCCTTCTTATAGGCTAAGATGTTCCTCTTAATCCTCTACATGCAAAAGGTATTTATAACAACATGACTTTGATGTTTTAGTCAGTGTGAGGCATAATTTGCCAAAAAGCTCCTAATATAAGAGCTACACTATCTCTAGTCAGCTAGCTAGGGACAGTGGTCAATGTCTAGCTAGTACAGTCAAGTGACCTAATCATCGGACGTTTTGGCACATTTTGCATTATATTTAATTGAAAATACTACGGATTATTGTAAATTCTTTGCTGAAATGAAGATTTACCTTCACGGAATTGTTCTGTTACCATATCTTGTCACTGAAAGCCACATTTATGTTCCGACTGATCTTCAAAACACACAACAACCAAACCTTCGGAGAACCTAAATATCGGACAACATGTTTCTCCATACGCCACACCGCGGAAAACTGACTAACCATGTAATGGCTGCGGGCACCTTGTCGCCAAATTTCAGCTCGAGTGTTTTGACATATATGCTGCTAGAACCCAGGTCCATTCGCAACAAAATAATCCATAAAATGAAATCTGATGACGGCGCCAAGTCATTTCGATGAATTAGTGCAGACGACTAAAGCACGTGCAAACTCACTGCAGTATTTAGTATCACTTAGGCTTCTTGATATGACACCCGCACGTGCGCGGTCGGGGTTTGACTTGAGTTTAAAAACAAACGAAAAAATGGAACAGTGACATATTGTCAGTTCAATGAGATGGTGTCATTGTGGAAAAAGATTTTATTTCCAACTTTTATAACCGATTTATGCGATCGTCCATTTTAGGCCGACTTGGGGGTGAAATCAAAACGAGGCAACGCTGTAAAAAAACGAGACACTGGCGGACATTGAATGCATTACAACGGAACAAAAATTGGTGTCATTTAATTCTCAGATTATGCTTCAAGTAAGATTCTATGAAATGTCCGATATTTAGGTTCCGTCCGATAATTAGGTACACTATGTGTAGCTGGGATACCGACATCTAGTTGTGGAACAGCGATTGCCGTTCCCTGCAATCTCTCCTTCGACCAATCATGACACTCAGGACTTGAGATTCAAATTTTCTAACAATTTCTTAACTTTTGACTGCCACGGCACTGTTTAGTGTTAGTGTCCGGCGATAAACGAAAAACAGTGTTGAGTGTTGAAGTTTTTACCCTTTTCTGCTGAGTCTCAACCCAGTACATATTTGGTTCCTTAAATTTCAATATTCCAGACTTTGTTACGGTGATGTTTTCATTGACCATTCGTAGTCCCGGTCCAACTAATGTCTTTTTGCTTGAGTTCACCTGTTGGAGACCAATAACATCTCCCGGCAAAACAACTTTCACGTGCGCCATATTGTTACCGTGTGTCATAACAATATGTAGGCTGTGTATTTTGTTGGTGAAACCTCATTATAAAGAAGCATCAAATACCAATTGAAAAGAAATGGCTCTATATGAGTATAAGTAATGTGTCAAATATAAAAGAATTTTGTTAAAAGGACAAATTTGAGTGTAAATTTAGTAGAATATTCATTTCCACTGTACACAGCCTCATTTTCGAAACTTATTTTTAAAAATGGCTACCAGGTTTGGAAACGTGCATCTTGGTTTCTTTGATGAGAATTGTCAGTTACAGAGCAAATCGGACAGTTTATTTACTCTGGATCTTATAAAAGACAACAAAAAAGCTATTTTACAATTCAAGACAGGTATTTGTCTGGTACTCATTCAGAAATGACGTGCAAAAGCTATATAAGATTTATGACAACGAAAACATTTTTCACTTCAGCACTCAGCTTTTGTTTGTTGTGCTATTGTTTACTATTATCGCGGTCATTTTATGATTTATACGACTTGGGAAAATCATTAAGTTGCGTTCTTTGGTTTGTTCCACATAACTTCATGGCTTTGTCATAGTCGTTCATTGTCAGCGCACACATTTTCTTGAGCAAATTGAACCCCCATTCATGAATGATTGATGACGATTCGTCATCAGAAGTAGGTTCTCAATCTCGAGAATTTCATTGTATCCATGGAGCTTATCTTGATCCTTGTTATTTGCATATTACATGATAGTAATCAAGACCCCTAGGACATCACTGTGCAGTTGTGAGATGAGTCAGTGCTTGAGGTTGATGTAGTGAGTGTAGTTAAGTTTGCCCCGACTCTGCAACTGGATGGCACTGGATAATTAAAAAAAGTACTTTTCGAAGTGGGACTTTCAGGCTAATTCCTTATCTCTGTGTTTGCTTTGTCAAATGGCAAATTATATAGAAACACAACCTTACGACGAGGTGAATACAAAGTAGGTTGAAAATTGCCAAATGTTTTTAAGAATTTATTTTGTGGCGAAAATGATCTGCCAAAAATCACTGAACCGTGTCCAGTAAGTATCATGATGTGGTGTTGAGGAATAACGCTGCGTGTGGGGGGTTATATGAGTCCCCAAGGTGCATCATTAGTGCAAAGGTCACCTATTTTGGAGAATTTTTGTTTTCATATTTACAAGTTCTCAGTGAATACAACTGTACTTTGTTTAGCGTAGATTATGTTAAAATAGTATTGCCATTACGAGCATGTAAATACATCAATACAATATTTTCATTTTCATCAATATTTATAGTTTTGACTAAATTCAAATTTGTTAATTGCATTCAAAATGTTTAGATTGTATACAGGTCTTAAATTCCGAGAAACAGTCTTATTTTGATAGACAGTCCACATTCAATAAATACTGTGTGCTTTCTTGTTGGAGATATAAACAACGCCCCATTTTTTGTTATCTTTTAATATTTTATTCAAAAAAGATATCCAAAAGTGTGCAGAAACTGTTGTCTGCCTTTACTCTCAACCTTGTTACTGAAAGTAAGTTATCAATGACTACACAAGAGGTTCTTTGCGACTTCATTTTTTGGGGTAAATATGTTTCACTGGAAGTCTACGTAGAATTTTTGAAGACTTTGCTGTGAAAGTACTGAAAGCATTTTTGTTTCAATGTGTTATTTTCATTTTTTTATCAATGTGAAAACCTCTGATTTAGAAGGGTTAATGAGTACACATGGGTGTCTCGCTTATATAGTTTTTAAGTTAAGAATCATAACTCGAGTCGCTAGGAAAATTTCTTACATTCAAATCTGTCGTGACTTAACATTTCAGATGGACAAAGTCTGCATTGTACATATGAACAAGGGAATGACCTCGCCACGATAGGAAAGCAATGTATGCTGTTATCAGCTAACCAACAGTCTCTCTTGTTGAAATTCTCTTCAGAAAACGGTAAGAGTTTACAAGAGATATGTTTACAAGTTACACGACTACTTTGCAAACTAATATTCAAGAACTGTGTAAAGTTTGTTAGTAATTGTGCAATGAATAATGTCAGCATTAAATTAGGAGTAGCGTGTTGTGTTGTTTTTTTCCGTCCAGTTTTCACGGTGTTCTGTCGGTTTTCTGTTTTTGTGACAATTGCCGATAAGGGTGTGGAAACACTTGAGACGTGTTTCCTTTTTTAAAAACCACGACTCGTTAATGGTCTGATTTCGCCTAACATTTGGTTTAAAAGAAGTCATTGTGAACTTAAAAAACTTGGTTATGATCTGGATGTTTGAGTATGGCTACATTGGCATTGCTACGATCCCTCTGGGGACATTTCTGAAACGTCTGTTGGAACTCAAGTTTATACAGAAAAATACTTTTGCCAGGAGACTTATGGCATGTTACCAGGTTCGTTATAATGCAGTTCCACTGTATTATTGTTGTTTTCAGATATGAAGTCCTTCAGACATTCTCTACAGCAGGTTGTCAAAGGTAAAACAGATAACATCTTTGACGAGCGGACGGAGGAGGCGTCAGCGTCTCAGTACTTCCAAGTAAGCCATGTTGAGTCTTCTAGGTTTCTTGGTCAAGCTACTTTTCTTCCTTACTGTTTCGTGGACAACGTGGCTCAGGATTCAGCTCAACAATAACATCTCTTTAACTTATGATGTTTCTGTTGTGGAATGAAAATTTTGACTAAGCACAATGATCTGTTGCCAAAATTTAACGTCGTCATCATAGACTTTTCAAATTACAAACTTGTTTCTGCGGTGTGTCAAAACAGGTCGCAAAGAACATTGAAATAACTTTGTCCTGAATTCAGCTGTTCTCTTTTGGAGCTCAGAAATGCTTTGTATGGTTGACTTATTTTTCAAAAGGGTATGCTGCCGGCACACTTCTTAGCTGAATGGAACGCGTGCGATAAATCACGGGCTCAGCTTTGCAAAGTTTATGTTAGCGCTACGACTCGCAGTCCAACATGGAACTTTTTTGATTAGCCAATAATTCACTAAGTTTTTGTGCTAAATAGCGAAAGACATGGCAGCAGTGAGAAAGTCTCTTGGGATGTGCTGCATTGTGGGTAAATACTGCAGTATCTGATCAGCATTGACGTGGTATGAGATGCGCTGCGGAAGTTTACAGACTTCTCCTTTCTTAACTGGGTTACATATGTATGGTTCTCTTCCAATACAATGCATTTTTGTGCTCAAAATCTGGTTGCTGGTGTTTTCTTGTTTCGTTTTCTGTCTCTTTTGTTGTTTTTGACTTCTCATGCAGCTGTCTCGTGCTGTTTTAAAAGTAGCCTTATTGGTGGTACTGTTTTGTATTTGAGATCAACCCTAGAAGTGATTGCATCCCTTTAAGAATGTTGTTGTTTTCATTCCAGTTCTATGGGTTCCTCTCCCAGCAACAAAACATGATGCAGGACTACATACGAACATCTACCTACCAACGTGCAATGTTATCAAACATCCATGACTTTCATGACAAGGTAATCAATGTGACAAGGAGAGACCCGTCTTGGGACAGACGTTTCTAGGCATCGGTATTCTTTGCATAAGTTATAGCTACAAAAGTGTTGCAATTTATTAGCTGTGATATCAGGGCTTCTCCTGGTTCACGTTTCAGAGAGGTGTTTTAAATCCCAGTTCAGTATCAATATTGGTGACAAGCTAATGTTACTGTGAGTACCAGTTTACAACTGCTGAAGCTAATTGTGATATCTAGCCCTGGGTTTTAGAAAGTCGGTCTTTGACTTGGGAAGTAGGAGGGTTCCATTCTGTTGTCGTGATCTCATTGTTTCTTGCTTCCGTCATTCTGTGTCCGTGCTGCTGCGTGTGTCAGTCAATCTGTACAGTTTATGTTATTTGTATTAGACTATCTGTACTACTCCTCCCATTATATCAACCTGTCAATCTTTACGGTTCCTCCTATTATTTCTGTTAGTCAGACTATACAGCTCCTCCCATTATTTTTACCAGTCAGTCTTTACAGCTCCTATCGTATGTGTCAGTAAATCTGCACAGTTCCTCCCATTGTCTCTAGCAGTCAATACGTACAACTCCTCCTATTTTCTGTGTCAGTCAATTTGCACAGCTCCTGCCTTCATCTTTGTCAATCAGCCTGTTCAGCTCCACCCATTCTCTGTATCGTTCAATGATTACGAAATGCAGTGAATTTCTACTTGTTGCATAGGTGGTGTTGGATGTCGGTGCTGGTTCCGGAATTCTCTCATTCTTTGCTGTCCAGTCTGGTGCTGCCAAGGTGTACGCCATCGAGGCCAGCAGTATGGCCCTGCACTGTGAGGTAATCGATTAAACCTGCACATCCTTGAACAAACACTACAGACTATCTTTATTCAAGCAAAAAGTACATAATTCAGTAATGACAGACTCGAGATAATACAGGTCATAAAAAAATGTACAAATTTGACTGATTTGGAACATTGTATCTCAGAAATGGGTGATGGGGAAACTTTCAGGTACTATGTTTTGTGTGATGTTCTCAAAAATGCTCTTAGGTATAGTTTTCAAAATGCCCCACCTTTATACGAAGGCTATCAAAAATTATTAAACCAAATTTTTTCATTGGTAAAACAACAAAAATCAAATTACATAAGTTTTCTACTTTCTTAAAATACATTCTTTTTTCCGGGTTAAAATCAAGTTTTGTGGTTATTTGGCTGAATACATAGACTTGTCAATAGTGACCTACATAACCATAATGCAAGCTTGTCGATCAACAGTCATCTTCTGGTGAAGTAATTCAAGTTCACTGTGTAGAAAAACTTTTAATTTAATCCATATACTGCTATCTATTTCCTTCTCACACTGGTGGTCATTTCTGGCCTCGAGAAGAACTGGCGGTTGTTGCTTGGGAACCATCGCGGTGCACAAAATGTCCAGCCATTCTCGCATTTCTACAACCAGTGCAGAGCCCTCGCTCATCTGAGGGTAAAGTTACACGTACCTTTGAGAGGGGAATTTTTTGGCTGAGGGCAAATTACCCCTCCCTGTCACCACGAATTCCACCCCTTGGTCGCCATCCCTAATCGGCAACGCCTTAAGTAGATAAAACCAACATTTTGCATTAGTGAGTACAGGGCTTGGAATTTTCCGCGGAAACGCGGATTTCCGCTTTTTTCAAATGTTCTGTCCGCGCATTTTATTATATTTCCGCGTAAAAAAATCAGATTTGATATAAAATTTCCGCGGCCAATTCCTTTCTTACCGCGGCGTTACAGACGACGTTCACTTCGAAAAGCGGAAGTTGCTCTTTATCTTTTGGAGGAACGTAAATTGTCAACATTGCCGGGGCATCTGGGATAGCGTGGTGGGATTTTCAATGGTGTCTCGTGTTATTGTAAACCGCGGCGACAAATACTACGGCTCTGCAGCCAAAAATGTGTGGGTTGGGAGTGGACGGGCGAGCTAAAAGGACGCAGACGCATGCTACTGATGGTGGTAACGTTTTTTTTTATTTTTAATTTTTTTTTGTTTTTTTTAGTCTTCCCGATTTTTGTCGGGGAAAGGTTCACATCGACCATTTCAAGGCTGAGTAGCGCGCATGATTTGGGCCGTAAAAGTTTCCGCGTTTTTTGTCATTGGTCATTCCAAGCCCTGTGAGTAGAAGCTTGAAGGGAATATTTTAGTTACTAAAGTAATTTATAGGCGTGATGAGGGCAATTTTGAGTGATTTTTAAATATTTTTGGTAGAGGAATGGGGACGATTTTCGGCTCCAAAATCAAGATGTCGAGGGCCCTGCAGTAACACATCAGTGCATGCTGTCATCAACGTGCTGTCGAGTACACTCCGTCATGTTGATATTTTCTCTTCTACCAGACACTGGTGAGGAACAATAAGCTCTCTGGGAAAGTTATAGTTCTGCCTGGAAAGGTCGAGGAGGTTGAGCTGCCGGAGAAAGTCGACATCATTATCTCCGAGCCAATGGGTTACATGCTGTTTAATGAGCGGATGTTGGAGAGTTACCTGCACGCCAAGAAGTGGCTGAAACCTGGAGGTAAGACTCAGCTGGACGTTATGAGGGAACGCAACCGTTTTTGGTGTGACGCTAGAAAAAATAAATGTTTCTTGGTTATGTTGGAGATAATTAC
Organism: Phoronis australis; assembly: GCA_002633005.1. Lineage (NCBI taxonomy): Eukaryota > Metazoa > Phoronida > Phoronidae > Phoronis > Phoronis australis. The sequence continues at coordinate 278,831 of NMRA01000114.1, forward strand.
TCTTCGCTGGCTTGAGTGTGACATGGCAAGAGGCATGCATGTTAGTTCTGCATTCACTTGCATTGAGCAAGCACAATGCTCAACTCGCTGGTGAACGCAGTCTGTGTCAATCATTTGTGTTTGTTCATTGAAACAGAACAGACATTTGGGCCTTTTTCTGGGCCGCTAACGTTAATAATAATAATATAATAATATTAAATTTATTAGAATGACAGAAGTACAGAGAAATAAAAGAAAAACATATTAAGACTAGACAAAAATAAAGTGCAAGTCACAGATAACGTAATCTAGTCAAAGACTTATTTCCATTATGGTTCATAAAAAAGATGAAAAACAAAATGAAAACCTATGAAAGGCAAAAAGACAATCTGCAGTAAATTAGTAAATCAGTTACTAAATAGGTAAATAAATATATTCATGAACACATAGAAATGAATAATTAAATAAATATATACACAAATAAATAAAACATTCTCTTGTTCCATGCACTGTAAATTCTCATCAAGGGAATAGTAATTAACACGGAAAAATCTCTAAACGGTAACCAGGGATCTGTAATTTTTACGAATTCATTTGTAACATCGAAAGTGGTTGTTAAGGTTAGATACCTATAATTGTTTTGCTGCAGAGAAGACATTCAGTCAAACTTTAAGGAAACGTGTCATTGCGGTTATTTTTATTTCGTGGTTGCGTATGACTGACACTGCAAGTGCAACAAGATGTAATCAGACAATCAAGATTTGTTGACCAGTTCACATGCCATTCTTTGAAGTTGCTATTTAGATTGCTGATACAGCGTTCTTCTTTTGATAATTATTAGCAAAAATGAACAGCTGCAACATTATTAGTAGTTCTAGTAGTAGTAGTAGTAGTAGTACTAGTACCAGTACTATTAGTAGTATTACTAGTACCAGTACTATTAGTAGTAGTACTAGCACCAGTACTATTAGTAGTAGTACTAGTACCAGTACTATTAGTAGTAGTACTAGTACCAGTACTATTAGTAGTAGTACTACTAGTAGTACTAGTACTAGTAGTAGTAGTGGTGCCAGGAGTAAAAAGCAAGTAGGTAAACTCCAGGAATTTTCCAACCTGAATGAGTTAGTGAAACTGGGAATAGAGGCACGTTTCACATTATAGTGACCTTTATTTGTAAGTACCGATCTAACAGTTGACTTCATTCGTACGCAAGGGATAGAATTCAAACACAAATAAATCTAGCAAACCCGCTTCTAGGCAATACATGCATTTTAGTGACTTGTTGTTTTCCCCCTAATAAAATACTCCTGGGCTTACGTGAGAGACATATTTATTAACAGACAATAAAAAACTCTTTTTCAGTGTATGATTTTCTTAACGGGCAAAATGTAACCAACCTTGGGGAATCTGCCAATTTTCCCTTTCTTTGACAACACCCTTTACCCAGAACATGCTTCTAGTTCTCAAATTTCAAGATCTTCGATTCTTCCCCCAGGCAAAATGTTCCCGTCCGTTGGCGACCTGCATATCTCACCATTCTCGGACGACGCCCTTTACATGGAGCAGTTCTCCAAAGCTAACTTCTGGTATCAACAGTCGTTCCACGGTGTTGACCTGGCCAGCCTGAGAGAGGCAGCAGTCAAGGAGTACTTCAAACAGCCTGTTGTGGTAAGGTGCAGTATTCTCCGCAACCTGTCTTGACTCGTCGCTACGTCGAGCTTGAATTTTGCCCAATGAGTTTGGCTTGCGACAAGTTTGAGAACCTATGAATTCAAAGATTGGTCATGTTTTAAGAAAATTTGGATATTTTGGACATTTGGTACCATTTCAATGCATTTATTCGTAGACCTAACACACAAACTCTCCATAGTAGAGTTATTGTCTTCCAAACACACTTGAATTTTGTTTTTCCAGACAAGTTTGAATTCTCTGTTTTGGGGAACACAGGCAGTTTGAGCCTCAGACATGGTTCGTCTGTCATTCAACTTACCCGTCCCCTCACCTGTTGCACTTGTCTTAATAGCTATGTTGCAAGTGTGTCAACCTGCACGAAAACTCATTTTTAATGAATTGAGGTCATGAATGTGGTGATTGCCACTGACTTACCGAACCAATTCGTTCAAAATAAAGTAGCGTAGATATGTTTGTGCAGTTTTTAATGGAAAATAAGAATAATTTAATTTGTTAAAAAATGTTGCGGGTGGCCTTTTTTAATGATGCGCAGATTTCAAAATCAGCCAAGCACAGACCGCAATCTATTATGTTATTTTCTTGTGTCTTTGTATAAGGGGCAACTGACTTTATTTCAATGACCACCACTCTCCTGAATGAACAAATTTCAATTAGACCATGTGGGGTTGGATCGGATTACGAAGTGTTTTACCTTTTTTTCTCAACAAGTTGTATTTCCACAAAAACGTTCGCTCAGTGAAGACCTTAGGTGAATGTCTCTGTCTGTATTCACAGGACACATTTGAATGTCTCTGTCTGTATTCACAGGACACATTTGACGTTAGGATATGCATGGCTCGCTCAGTCAAGTACACAGTCAACTTCCAGACGGCCCATGAAACGGATCTGCACAACATAGACATCCCACTCACATTCAGCATGTTACAGTCAGGCACTATACACGGACTCGCCTTCTGGTTCGACGTTGCCTTTCACGGCTCAAGGTAATACCAGCTGTGTCCCACACACCTATCATTAGGTCAGGCTGAAATCACAAAGGTCAAAGAGCAATAAGTTTGAATCTTCATGTTTATCTGGTCAATGAACTTCGTTGAGTTCATGGTGTTGCACGCTACTACGCCATGTTGAGAAACCAAAGTGGAGGATTCAACATAGCATATGGTTTTAAAAACGTAATGTCCCCATGTCTCTTCTCTCCTTGCTCCGCACTGTCATTTCCTCTACATCCTCTCGCCCCTTTTATCCCACCCCTTGTTAGCTCTCTTGTTCCGACTCTCTTTTTTTGCCTTTAATCCCCCCCTTTCTCGCTGATCTTCCATAGCTCATGTTTATATTGCGCCCTCTGGTGACTCTTATTCGGTGTGTGTCGCTACCGAATTGTGTGAGATTACTGTTTTCTTTCATCCCTCTCTTTCTGCCCCTCTGTCATTCCACCTTTGTTCTCGTGTCTTGTCTTTGTTTTCTCTGCCTGTCTTCCCAGTGGATCTTGCTTTCACTTGTGCTGCTTTTGTCAGGGCTTGTAATGTTCCTCTTTTAAGAATACATGTAGGTAAATAAAACAAGAATGGATCAACTGAAATTTTCGGATATAATAACATCCTTCATCAACAGAAACAGAAATAAAGTAAACTCGAACACTATATGACAAGATGTGGCGTAATGAATATGATATATTGTTACAGAAAAAAATTGTTTTTGGTTTCAGTTTCCTTCTACTTGATTTCCAGCTTCCTCTTTTGTATCACATTTTATCATTATTTTGACATTATTCATGCAAAAACATTTATTTTAGTTTAACAACACAAAAAAATATTTCTGTCACACAAGCCTATTTATTTTTCGAACAACACATCTCCTGGAAAATTTTCCTCTTTTGTCATTGTTCATTTCAAGCCCTGTTTTGTGGCGAATGTTCACTGTACTTGGCACGATTATGAAACATTAGTGAAAAGGAATGTCTTAAGAAATTTGGTTTAAGTCCTCTCCATTCTCGTAGCGTTTATTCTGCACTCGAAAAACCTCTATAATTCAACATTTGCTGTGTTTATATTTGCAGTCAGTCCGTGTGTTTATATTTGCAGTCAGTCCGTGTGTTTATATTTGCAGTCAGTCCGTGTGTTTATATTTGCAGTCAGTCCGTGTGGTTGTCTACATCTCCTACAGAGCCACTGACGCACTGGTATCAAGTACGCTGTCTTCTACAGGAGCCTGTCTTTGTCAAGCAGGGACAGACAGTCACAGGCCGGGTTCTTCTCAAGGCCAATGCAAGGTAGGGGGCCTGTCTTGACTAACAACTCTTTTTATGCATTTATTGCCCAGAGACTATAATGTGGTCAGTCTTGGGATTGGGTGCCTTAGATCTAGCAAAACAATAAAGGCAATATATCAAGGGCAGTGAAATGTAACTTATCAGGGTCAAGGGGTATAGGGAAGGACTTCTGTATACCTTTCATGCATACACATCCCATGTTGATATGGTGAAAGAGTTTAACAGTTAAACGGTTTGTATACCATGAAAATATCAATATAGATGCACAGTCACTCAAATGTATATAAAAATAAACCAATATGAAAATTCTTATGCAAGACATAATATCATCTAACAACATGGTCAACTAAATATCTAAATGACAGTATATCAAAAAAATGAAATTAGAGGTTGAGTTCTGTGTATCTCTTGGATAATAACTAACGACATGCTTTTCATTTCCTAATGCCATGTAAGAGACCATAATAGACTTTTCACTTTTAAGTGTCCGTTAAGTGTGGTCCTTGACCTCATGCCTTATGCAAATTAGTTCCATTTAATTGTCATTGAGATTCTCTGACGGTAAATTTCTTTCAGACGGTGGCTGACTAAGTGCATAATGTAATTTACAGTCGGCTCTTAATTAAAAATAGCGATGTCAGGTCAAGCTTGATGATGAAAACACAAAATTGTTGTTAAATTTTGCAAATAAACTGAGTGAATTGATCCATTTCAAGGCGTAGAAGCACACGCTCTAATTTATGTTTCACAGTTTATTCCAACTACTAAAGGTAACATGTGAATCTGCCAAATTACGTTCCATAAGTTTTCTACCCATAGCCGTCGGGTTACATTTCAAAGGTATTCAGACGAATTTCTCTAAACATTTCCCTTAAGTTGATATACACCGCATTGGTACTTAACGAAATTAAATATTCAATCACATTTTATTTATCTGTTTACAATTACTGCTGCTCTGGTATCATTTCTGTTTGGTGGTTCCGCTCATGTGAGCACGACTTTGTTCAGGTATTTCTTTGGAAGTTGCCATTTGTTTTTCTTAGGCAAAGTTACGACGTTGATATTGAGATCAACATTCCGGGAACAAACAGCAAAACAGTCAACTCTCTGGACCTGAAAAATCCATTTTTCCGCTACACAGGACAGCAGCCTGCAGCACCCCCTGGCAATAACACAGCGTCACCTAGTGACACCTATTGGAACAGCCTTGCAACAGGTGAGTTGGCAGACTGCAGTAGGCAGTACCAGTGTTGAGCTAAGTTCTCTGTGAGTGAGATGCGCATTCTGTCAGTTGTTTCGCCATTCCCTTGAGAAATGCAAGATGCTTCACCAGTAAAAATAGCAAGTGTTTTGACGTTTTCGTGCTGGGTTTTACCACAATTTAAAATTCGGAGTATGTCTCCTATCACAGTCAGCCGTGGCCTTTTTCAGTGTAGTAAAAGGGGTGCTTCTTTTTGAGGTGCCAAACTCCCTGACTCTTGCCTCATTGAACACAGCTCAGTACTCTACCTTTTTTCTCTCAAAAACTCTCATTAAATATTGTCTTGTCAAAGAAGCTATAGGTCCGACTGGCTTTCTGTCAAAGAAGCTATAGGTCCTACTGGCTTTCTGTCAAAGAAGCTATAGGTCCGACTGGTTTTCTATCAAAGGAGCTATATGTTTGACTGGCTTCCTGTCAAAAAAGCTATGGTCCGACTGGCTTCCTGACAAAGAAGTTAAACTTTTAATTTAGACTACTTGCCGCTACAACACTGGCCTTGACTTGTTTCCTACTCAGATACGAAATGGTTTCTGGAGTTGGAAAGAACTGACAGTTTCGTATTATTTAAAACCGTGCTTGTGAGGTTAAATGATGGTGCGAGCAATGATAAACTACCGTGAGTTTTTCCCAACCACAGAAATTACTGTACCTTTAGTTATTAGTTATGAATAAGTTGAGGTCAATTCCATAATGAAAAGTGGTCTAAAGCAAAGGTTTTTTGGCTAAAGGTCGTTTTATAGCGACCTTAAGGTCGTTTTATAGCGACCTGAAGGTCGTTTTATAGCGACCTTAAGGTCGTTTTATAGCGACCTTCAGGTCGTTTTATAGCGACCTTAAGGTCGTTTTATAGCGACCTTAACTTGCAATTGTTTCTATCTGTTTAAAGTTGAAGAGATGGAGGTTAGCTGTTTTTGTGGATTTCACTGCAAGTCCCAAATTCCTGATGTGCAAATAATTGATTATTCATAAACAGAAAGTGTTGAATAAAAATTAAGCATTTGAATTGGTGCTAAGGGTGGGCATGCGATAGTCCACCTTGAAATACTCGACGTGAGTAACCACCGTCAGTGAACCCGACGTCACAGTATCACGCTCTCATTCGCAAGCGTGCTAGCCTCCAGTCTCTGATCACAGTTTTAGCTATCATTCCTGTTTTGACTTACTGCCAACATCGGCTAGTCATCATGATTCTGTTTGAATATTGTGGATGTCTTGTGACCTGCTGTTGTAAGTGTTCATGATTCTGCATATTGTCAAGTTCACAAAAGCACTCTGCGTGTTGTCTAGTATCACACCTATTCATTGTTTTCCATGTGATCTCTGATTCATGGTGTGTCGGACTGACGTAATCCCCTAAATATACGTAGATGTCCAGTTTCAAATTTCGAACAAAATTTGTAGTTGGATATTTCGGTAAAAACACATTAAAATCTTAACCATGGTTATGTATTTTATGTTTCGTGTTAGGAAGTGAATAAGTGGTATCCTAACTTTATGAAAAGATTGTGTCAGGACAAAATGCCATTCTGTCGAAATTAAAATTGAAAAAATTTTCATTTTGCCCACAGTCACTTGTGTCTTATATTGAAGAAAATGTTTGTATTAAGTCACGGAAGTTTTGCTACACCTTGGGTACCCAGTTGTTATACGTGACGTTACCTTTTTAAGGCATTTTGGTCAATTTTTTCATATTTTACTTTGAAAGGTATTTTCAACGTATTTTGTGGATTTGTGCAATAACGACATTCCTGACAAAAACGATTCTCAATATCGGAGGTTTGAGGCTGTGAGGAAGTCACACAATGCAAACAATGTACACCTGATCAACTGTGAGAATAACCAATGGCCGCCGGTAATTCTCTCGTGTTAAGTAACCATCTGGAGCCTCTTGCATCATGTTGTTTATCTTGGAAAATGTGTTCAGAATATGGACATGTCTCGGCAGTGACACTGAAAATTGTGTTTTACGGCTCGCTTTGTGTTTTCAGTATTACTAAGCTCGTTTTATCTCGAGTCAACTGACACTTGTTTTTGTATTGAATTTGTTGAAATGAGAGACATGGAATTGTCTGCTACGAGATCATGATGAAAACACAATGTCTTGCTTTTGTGAACTGTGTTCTGATGAGCAGTCACATGATGTTAAGTCATGTGACTAGTTACACGACTAGTGGCGCCCTCTAGTTTGAAAAATGTGTTTGTCTTCACTCTGCGGCTTTTGCTAAAACAGCTTTTAATTTTCATTCTCGCATATTTCAAGTGTTGATTGCATTTGAAGCTTGCCTGAGAGTATGCAACGAACTTTGTTTCCTTTAATCAGTTCTATGAATTGTCTACCTACATCAAGCTCAGGCTACGTTATCCTGAGAATGGATTTCCTACACCAACGGCTCAATTTTAGACTGCGGTGTGAAGACAATTGACAACTAGCTATTTTCAAAAAGTCTATCCGTGGGCCAAAGATCACCAAGCATTGTCCAGATTTTAAAAACTTTCGATGTTTGNCCAATGGCCGCCGGTAATTCTCTCATCTGGAGCTTCTTGCATCATGTTGTTTATCTTGGAAAATGTGTTCAGAATATGGACATGTCTCGGCAGTGACACTGAAAATTGATTTTTGCGGCTCGCTTTGTGTTTTCAGTAGTACTAAGCTCGTTTTATCTTTACTCAACTGACACTTTTTTTTTGGATTGAATTTGTTCAAATGAGAGACATGGCATTGTCTGCTACGAGATTATGATGGAAACACAATGTCTTGCTTTTGTGAACTGTGTTCTGATGAGCAGTCACATGATGTTAAGTCATGTGACTAGTTACACGACTAGTGGCGCCCTCTAGTTTGAAAAATGTGTTTGTCTTCACTCTGCGGCTTTTGCTAAAACAGCTTTTAATTTTCATTCTCGCATATTTCAAGTGTTGATTGCATTTGAAGCTTGCCTGAGAGTATGCAACGAACTTTGTTTCCTTTAATCAGTTCTATGAATTGTCTACCTACATCAAGCTCAGGCTACGTTATCCTGAGAATGGATTTCCTACACCAACGGCTCAATTTTAGACTGCGGTGTGAAGACAATTGACAACTAGCTATTTTCAAAAAGTCTATCCGTGGGCCAAAGATCACCAAGCATTGTCCAGATTTTAAAAACTTTCGATGTTTGTCCAGAAAGAGTTAATGATTTGTTTTGAGCAGTGTTTGTTGTATGAAAAAATGTTGAAACCACCAAATAAAGCCGCTTTACACCTGAATAAATCGACATTGTGTCCAAGAGGCAAACTTTTAATTTAGACCATTTACCCCCATAAAGTTGGTCTCGACTTGTCTTTTACTAAGATGGGAAGTGATTTCTGGGTTTGTAATAACTTGACTGTTTGCTATTCTTCGAGGCTGTATTCAGTGCGCAAAATTCCACGCCGTGACAAATCAACTTACACAGCCTGTTCTCAAGCAGTAACAAACTGTTGGTTCATTCGAAGAACCTGAAATCACCTATATTTTGTGTGAGGGACAATTTGAAATGAGTGGTGAATGATCTAAATCAAAGCTTGGTTTTTGGTGATGTAGTGTTGGCCAGTTGATCTGGAGCTCAGTTGTTGATTTCTGGCCCATATGAAAGAGTCACATGACTGCTGGTCACTTGGCTGGTCGTCATGTGACGTCTGCGCGCCAGTCACATGACTTTTCTCTCACCAGTCGGCAATCAAGTGGTCTATAATGTGGTTAACGGCTATCTGAGCGCCGGGGACAGCACTCAGCAACATGGCGTCGTACAGACCAATCTAGTTCCACTCGGTGAGTCATACGTCTCACTTGACCGACCGCGTGTTTGTCTCTCTCTCTCATTCTTTCTCTCTCTCTCTTATTTCCTGTCGGGCATGTCACATTAGTGAAGTGAACGGTCGAAGGATTCTGATTTGATTGGTGTATGCTAAGATGCTCGGTCATCATGGAAAACCAGAAGTTTTTTCTATGCATGAAAACTCATCGAAAATGAGGCAGGGGTAAAAAGATATGAGAAATTCCCCAAATTTTCTAAAAAAAGAAACATTTTGCATGTCACATGTGTTTGCGTATTCTGTGCACTAAGCGAGAATTATAAGCAAAAGTTATAAAAGTCTACTTTTTGTGGGAAAATGACTTCATGGATAGTGAAATTTTGAGAAATTTGTAGAAAATGAAAACATCAATGGAAATTGTGTGCTTGCGTGCAGTGGATTTCTGTTGTACTACGTCTTTTGGTAATCGATTCTCAGTACTGAAGTACTGATGAACCTGGAATCAACATTCTGGTAGTATTCTATTGCCTTTGCACACGCCAATGATGATGAGATCCTTTGGAGCAAGTATTCACTGAAGTTTTGTGACTTCTACGTTTGAGTAAAAAGTTTGTATTTGCAATTAATAATGCTTTTCGAATTTGTTGTCCGTCGACACTCGACACACTAACCAAACAAGTCGCCTTGGCAGTGCTTAGCTTCGGTGCTGAAGTAATTCAAGGCTTCATCTACAACGCTGCTGTCATTTTTCAAAAGCCTTTGGGGATGGTTGTAAGTGTGTAAACATCTGGTGACATCACAGATAACTTGGTGATTTGTAAACAATGTGACAGAAAGCAATACTTTATCACTTGAGCCCACCATTTATGTCAGTGCCCTCTTGTGGCTATTTTGAGTTCACTAGCATTGCTCCCTTTAGTAGAAATGTTTAAAATCTCTTGTATCTGCACCATGTGCGATGCACACTGCACCATGTGCGATGCACACAGGAGGCGCATATCAAACCCCTGTGTTGCTCAATTTGGTGAAAGTTCAACTGGGCCTCAAAAAGAGTATATTCAAGTTGAACAATCTTATGCGCGAAAGATTCTGATCTCACTGAACTTAAATCTCACCACCCAAAATACAAATAATTAGTTGGGTTATGCGTCTCTAAGATTTCAGTGATGTTACGTGATGATTACGAGACGACACCCGTCCCACGGTGCATTTGAAAGGCGACAGCGGCGCCCTAATTGAAGTCTCTCGAATTGGCTTGGGGAGAGGAACAGACAGAAAATGCATGGTGCTTTGTGTGTGTTTTTACTTTTTCTTTGTTCAGTGAGTGGACATATGCAGCAAATGAGAGGGGGAGACGAGTGAGAGTCCTGCTCAGTGTTTGTGTAAGTTAGCAGAGGAATGAGCTAGGCTCTCATGTGAGAGTGAGAGAGTTAGACTCTTTCTTTACCTTAAATAGAGATGGGTAGAGTTCATGTTGAAGGTAATTGGACTGTTGTGTCCGATTATTTTCAGTGCATATTGTAGCTTACAGCACAGCTCATGAATTTTTCTTCCGATTGGTCAGAAATGAGTTGGCAAAAAAAGTGGCTGGCTGGTATACTAGTTGTTAGACCTCACAGTCGATTGCAGTGCATAATTCTAAGCAGACTCTTGAATGTTCTTTTTAAAAACACCTGTTATGTCTTATTCAGTGTTCTTTTTGTATTTTCATCTATTTTATAAATAGAAACAATGCATGCGTAAGAGTTATGTTTCAGCATGTGTTGATTTATTACTTGTCCAAAATTTCCAACCCAAGTGATGACCACAGTGGGGACCAAGCTAACAATTCTTATCTGACCATTTCTTTTTTGTCACAGTCGACTGGACGACTATTCGTTGATTTATTGTCGACCGCTTGGACAAAAATCTGTGACCTGTGCTTTACCTGACTGTTTAGTCACCAGATAGAGGTAGCTCAACTCTGTTTAAGGGAAAGATTTCTAATTTCTTTGCTCACGCACCATATGCATGTGTGTGTGTGTGTTGGTGTGTCTACGTGCGTGTGCGTCCGGTGCGTTTAATCGTGACCTTTGCTTACCCTAGTCGACCAGCAACACTACCTCAGTGGTATGGTGAACGGAATGACGAGTGTATCACTTCAGCAAGGGGCGGAGCCACACCACGTGATGGCTGGGTGTAAGTACTCCAGGATGAGAGCATTGGGGTGGGACTGGGCAATATTGGAGAGAGGGGTAGGACTAAAGAATGGGCAGGGTTAAAAAGGGGTGGGGTTAAAGAGGGGCCTTATTAAAGGGGAAGGAATAAGGAGGCTGGACTAGATGGAGTGGGCGGGACTAGAGGGAGGGGGGGGGCTGGACAGTAGAGAATGGCTGCGTGTTGAATTAGGGAAAGTTGTGAGACTAGAAAGATGGGCGTGGCAGAGAGGCAGGACTTGAGAGACATGTGGGTCTCAGAAGACAGGTGGAAGTGCACTATGTGAAGGTAGTGTAAGTCAGAGGCGAGACTAAAAATAGATGGTTGTCTTGGGNGAAATGTTTAAAATCTCTTGTATCTGCACCATGTGTGATGCACACAGGAGGCGCATATCAAACCCCTGTGTTGCTCAATTTGGTGAAAGTTCAACTGGGCCTCAAAAAGAGTATATTGAAGTTGAATAATCTTATGCGCGAAAGATTCTGATCTCAACTTAAATCTCACCACCCAAAATACAAATAATTAGTCGGGTTATGCGTCTCTAAGATTTCAGTGATGTTACGTGATGATTACGAGCCGACAACTGTCCCACAGTGCATTTGAAAGGCGACAGCGGCACCCTAAGTGAAGTCTCTCGAATTGTCTTGGGGAGAGAAACAGACAGAAAATGCATGGTGCTTTGTGTGTGTTTTTACTTTTTCTTTGTTCAGTGAGTGAACATATGCAGCAACTGAGAGGGGGAGACGAGTGAGAGTCCTGCTCAGTGTTTGCGTAAGTGAGCAGAGGAATGAGCTAGGCTCTCATGTGAGAGTGAGAGAGTTAGACTCTTTCTTTACCTTAAATAGAGATGGGTAGAGTTCATGTTGAAGGTAATTGGACTGTTGTGTCCGATTATTTTCGGCGCATACGGTAGCTTACAGCACAGCTCATGAATTTTTCTTCCGATTGGTCAGAAATGAATTCGAAAAAAGTAGCTAGCTGGTATACTAGTTGTTAGACCTCACAGTCGACTGCAGTGCATACTTCAAAGCAGACTCTTGAATGTTTTTTTTTTTTAAAAAACACATGTTATGCCTTATTCAGTGTTCTTTTTGTATTTTCATCTATTTGATAAATAGAAACAATGCTATATTGCGTGCGTAAGAGTTATGTCTCAGCATGTGTTGATTTATTACTTGTCCAAAAATTCCAACCCAAGTGATGACCACAGTGGGGACCAAGCTAACAATTCCTATCTGTCCATTTCTTTTTTGTCAGAGTCGACTGGACGACTAGTCGTTGATTTATTGTCGGCCGCTTGGACAAAAATCTGTGACCTGTGCTTTACCTGACTGTTTAGTCACCAGATAGAGGTAGCTCAACTCTGTTTAAGGGAAAGATTTCTAATTTCTTTGCTCACGCACCATATGCATGTGTGTGTGTGTGTCTGTGTTGGTGTGTCTACGTGCGTGTGTGTCCGGTGCGTTTAATTGTGACCTTTACTTACCCTAGTCGACCAGCAACACTACCTCAGTGGTATGGTGAACGGAATGACGAGTGTATCTCTTCAGCAAGGGGCGGAGCCACACCACGTGATGGCTGGGTGTAAGTACTCCAGGATGAGAGCAATGGGGTGGGACTGGGCAAGGAGGTGGCGGTATTGGAGAGAGGGGTAGGACTAAAGAATGGGCAGGGTTAAAAAGGGGTGGGGTTAAAGAGGGGCCNCGTGGCAGAGAGGCAGGACTTGAGAGACATGTGGGTCTCAGAAGACAGGTGGAAGTGCACTATGTGAAGGTAGTGTAAGTCAGAGGCGAGACTAAAAATAGATGGTTGTCTTGGGTGGGAGCGTTTGGTCGCCAGGCATTTGGATAACCTTAACTTAAAGTGGTGACTCAAAAACTGAGTCACTTATATGTTTTTGAAATTTTCTATAAACTTTTGCTATTACTCAATTGCATATTCAAACTTAACATCTTACAGTTGCAGTTCCAGTCTGTAATTTCTTGTTTTCTTATGATTTTATGCTTCTTTGAATCCACTGACAACTAATTTTTGCTTTCCATATAAAATGTCACTTTTGACATGGTTGCCGTGTGCATGCTGCATCGTTTGCTCTTGAATATCAGCAAGTCAATATCAGGCACAGATGCACTTCTAGTATGTCATCTATGAAATACCAGTGAAATTTGTTAAATGTGTATGTTTCACTTTTTTGTCGAGATCAGCCTTAAACACAGTGCATAATTCTATTCTCCATTTTAATCTTCCGTTGCTGTGGCATTGGTAAATGTTTTGCTGAAAGGTACTGAATATCTGGGTCCATGTACCAATAATGCCGCCATGTAGTGGCTGGGCTAGGAACCATCCTGTTCCTTATTCGTCTGTCAGTCATGCTGCTGTTGGTGTATAATGGTTGCCATTTCTACATTTACCCCAGCCAGCTAGTCTTGTTCAGTCATGAAATCAGTTCTCCTTACCCTACAAATCACTTCCCGTTCTCCCTACCCTACAAATGACTTTCAGTTCTCCCTACCCTACAAATCACTTTCAGTTCTCCCTATCCTACAAATCTCTTTCAACTTTAGGAAGGAAAATATGGCCCGTTTATATCCTGAAGGGGTATTAATTAAAGTTGGCGTTTCATGCGCGAACCCAGCCTAAAAAATGGGTGGCTCGAATTTTTGAGCACGTGGACTGAAAGAAAAATGGGGTACGTTCATAGCTATGAATTGTGCATTCGCAGAATTTTGGTAGTTCCTGCTTTTTTAGTGGACTTATGTCTCATTTTCAATTTTTCGGACTTTTTGTTTCTCTGAGGTGGACCTTTTTGCCCACTTTGCCAAATATGGGGGTGCTCTTTCGACCCCACCGAGCCCCCCTGGGTGCGCGCATTCGTTTTATATCAAAAATCACTGAGAATATGCATTTAGCATCTTTAGGTTGTGATTTTTTTCTTGAAAGGTCTTCGTGTGAATCATTCGGGAGACTTAGTTTTATCGTACTCCGGAATAGTCAGTTAGAAAGTGCAAAAACTTGTAGAATATACTCAGTATATATAATTGCAAGTTGAGCCTCAATTTGTTGTAAGCACTTCAGTTACATTTTGATTCCAAGAAGAGTGACTCAGCAAAAACATGTATTTTGGACAAAATATAGTGCTCTTCGTTTTTTAAACAGTACAAATTGTATCTAATGTTGTTTAATTGTAGTTTTATATAGTTTGAAATGTAAAAATGACATGATAAAGTAACAGTGAACTTTTTTAAAAACTGAAGGTAATGTGCTCACCAAAAAGAAACAGACAAAATACCATTTCTTTGTCATATCTTTGAATTTGTCTCTTCATAGATTGGCTGAAAATGATGGGTAATGACCCGTTTTAACTCGAAATATCAGTAATTATTTCAATCAAACTCTTCTGATGCCACCAAAATGGTCCGTGTTTTGTTGTTTTTTAAGCTCATTGAACTATCACAAGTTTTACTAGATCTTGTCTGTGAGAATAAGGAACAGCTTTTATATTGTACTATCAGTCGCGCGGTATATTCTCCGTCATGTGACGACAATTTTGTTTGCACTCAGCTGTCATGGTGGTGAATAGTGGTCTTTGCTTGATAAATTTTGGATTGTGCAGTTGGAAGTGTGTCGGATGCTAAACAAAATTAAACCATTTTCACACGACAAGAACCAGGCTGGTGTTGTGTCAACTGAGTGGTATTACAACCATTGATTTTCTGTGACCAGTATTGTAGCGTGTTCCCTAGCCAGATGGTTCCCTTACATTTTGTTGACTGTTGGAGTGCATGTCTACTTTCAGCCAACTCGGCGCCCATCAACCCAGGGAGCATCCCCAGTGTTGGGAGTTACACCTCCCAGCAGAGTCTGCGCACGTCCATTGGAGGTGGAATCTCGCCGTCTGTCTTTCAACAGCAGGTAAGTTATGCCATCTGGTGCGTTCTTGTCTATTGACAGGATTGTTTGAAAAACTTATTTTACGTTATTTTAAATGTACTGGAGGTGCTAATATAGATTGTAATACAAGTGGTCCTAGTGTCCATTTCCAAGTGCTAATTTTTCAAGTATTTCTCAAATTGCGCATTTCTACAAAGATTGTCATATATTGCATGAAGTGCCACTTTTAATCTGTGTCCAGGCATTAAAAATTACTTTCTTCGTCCTTGCTTGCTCTGTAGTGACGTTCGTACTGTTTCAGTGGACGAAACTAATCTGCCGTGGAAAGAAAACTTCATGAAGCAGTAATGATTTGTACAGTCTTCTCAATCCTAAAAAACATTTTTATTCCGAGTATGGAAAAATATAAGGCCAATTTTTACTGTGATGGTTCTAAACCACATAAGGGGGGGTTCATTGCCCCTTTAGGCATGTGGTGTTGAATTTCATTTATTTTATTGCAACTTTCATACGACTTAACACTTACTCCTTGTCACTTTGTACCTAGAATTATTCACATTGGTTTCTGTCTGCAGAACTTACCTGTGATGTCATCGACGTTCCCTGTAAGCAACCAGTTCATGATTGGCGACTACGCCCTGCAAAGTCAACCCATCCTTCCCAATCAGGGTGCAGGTGACTACAAACATTGACCGCAGCCACCAAGCAACCAGACGCAAAAGGAGACGATACACAACATAAGGGAGGCGATTCCCAATAAATTTTTATCGTCTAGTGTCTCGTCTTCAGGGTTTTAGCAAGGGGACGATGTTTAGTTTCAACCAGTTTAGATTATTTCAATCATGCCAGCGGACACAGTGCTGTATTTCTTAGGTTTCTGATGCGCAAGCTACGGCTGTTGGAGTGCCATGGTGGCCACCTGTAAAAAAATCAGATTTCTTAACTTCACACAGTTAGTTAAGAAACGTGCGAACAATTTGTGAAGTTATTGTCACAGAACAGATTCTTGTGTTCTTCGGCCATGAATAAAGATTTTCTGTACCGATGTTAGATGCAGTGGTGTCGATGACAGTGTTAGTAAGATGTCGGTTCACTGCAGACGTTTGTCATGACTGTGAAAAACAGAACATTGTTGTTTTTCTTTCTCTCAACTCTTGATGGAATTAGCTGTTTTACAGGACTTGTTAGCAATGTTTAAAACAATGGTCCAGTCTGAAAAACACCAACATTTTGCTGGTCACGTGGGACAACATAACCGATGTTTGAAACGATCCTCTGGGCAAAATGCAAACATTTTGGTACCCTTAACCATCCATCATTTGCGACCCTTAACCCTCGATCATCTGCGACTCTTAACCCTCAAACTTTTTCCCACCATTTAGTTCAACGTTTCTCTCCTTTCCTTCTGTTGAGATAATAAAGGGACATCCATTCTTGATTAGCACACTTTGTAAATATGGAGACTCTCGGCCTCGGTGGGTTTGAGCACAACGATCCATTCTGGGGAGGCGCTGTGTTTGTTAGGTTGGATGTACGGTGCTACGGTGTATGTAATAGTTACTGGCAGTGGTGGCAAACTGTTGGTGTACAAGTTGGCTTGGAAGTGGCGGATTACTGTATTTTTGAGTAATCAAGGATGTAATTTTACGAAGTAAGTTCATATTGAACTTTGAAATTTTTTCGTATTTTGTACGTGAATGTCGGAAGCTTTTTGTAATGATGTCCTTTCTTATATGAAAGCCGCGCGTGAATAAAATGTGGTTGCATCATAAATTAATATTCATGAGGTGTCAGTATTCGGTAGTTTTGGTTCAGTCAATGGTAATTACTCTAATCAGTGTTGGGACTTATATCGATTTTATTACATACATGTAGCTCTCTTTACAATATCAGTTTTGGTCATGGCATAAGTAGAAGGGAAATAGTTATTAAACAAAACGTGAATTTTATTTTATCATCAAAAGTTATGTTAAATCAATTTTGCTCACTTCTGTACTGCCATGGTGGTTTAGGAGTTCAGTTTGACGTCAACAAATTTTTAATCTTTGCAATTCTGAAAATCTGTTGAGGAAAAATCTGATTGAGTTAAGGACAGCGGACAAGTGGAAACGTATTTTTCTTTAAAGATAAATAACAGTAAATACGGGAAAATTTCTCCAGTTTGGGCAGCCTCAAAATCTGGAACACCAAAGTTTCATGCTGAAATTGAATTTTCTGGATTCTGAAGACAGGAACATGGGCCATTTTGGCTTTGATTGTGGTTTGCAAATATCGGACAGTTCAGTTTGAAGGAACACTGGAATTGTTAGGATTGTCATGTCTGTTGATGTAACGTTTTCATGTGTTCCGATACTGTGTAACTTTGAAGTGAATGATTGTTATTCTTGGTCGCAATTTTTGAATTTGGTATGCCCGATATTACTAGTTTCTAAAAGTTTGGTACCACTGACCTCGAGGTCACTGTCTTTAACTGGAGATGTTTTACAAGCCCTTCATCATGTATAGTTCTCTATCGTCGGACATAATTTTGAGCAATTGTTGCCATTTTCAAAACTTGAAGCCTTTTGCAAAAAATATGAATTGTCCACTATGTACCTCTCATCTCAATTGCCTTAACTGAAACAGTTTCTGCAGTCGCAAATTCTCAACCTACAAACGATTGTTAAACAGGCGTCATCCTGTTTGCGCACATTTTGTGTCATTAAATGTTGTGTCACTGAAGCTTCTCAATTAGACACATTATGTAGCCTACTATTTTGTAAAATAAATCGGTTGTCAAATTAGTATTCTTTTGTATAAGTAAGGATTATTTGTCTTCTTTCAAACTGTCACTTCACATCACATGACCTACAGTTAAGTCTTGAAACAGTCCCTGTACCCTCGCCTCTTACCTGTAGATGTCTCTGTACGCCCACAACACACCTGCCTTTGCAAATTTTTAATTAGAAAAACTTTTTGGTAAAAAATTTTCTATTCAGCTACATGGTTTTCAGGTGGAATTTTATGTTATAAAATTTCTAGACAAAAATAACTTCTGGGGACCGGTTTTGTGGCTGTTATGATTTTTATAGGTTTAACTGGTTTTACATACCAGTGTTGAAGTAACATTTGGTATAATTCTGAACAATATAGAAATGCAGTAAGCTTTTGAAAAATGTCAATTTTAGAAATTAGTTTTGTCACAAATCTATTTCCATAAAGGTTCTTGGTCTGTCAAAGCAGTCACTAAAACCTCATACAAATGACATTAATTCACTTTCGAATCGGTTTGTTTAAATTTGTTGTAATCGGTACATAAGACTAGTCACATAAAATCCGGATTTGCAAGTTGGTACATTTTAGGTTAATGTTAACGATTTAGTAAATCGAGTTAGTAGTAACATTTAGTCTTAAATGTGAAAATCTACTCCGTTGACCACAAAATATTAGGCATTTTTCCAAGTTACTCTGTTCACAACTTAAAAAACAGTATGGGCAATATCGCGATCTTTTGATGGAAAAGCTTGCTTGTTTTGACAGACCACGAGTTAGGAACAATTGTTGCTAGTTATTGGCAGTTACGTTGATTACAAATTCGTCTCGAATACACAATGTTACAGATATGAAATAAAACATTTTATTAAACATACTGTTAGTACAGTGCCTATGTACAAACGTGTATTAATATGACTAAAAACTATCTACATCTTTACACAATTCTGTACAAATAAAATTGGAAATAAAATTCTGGGATCTCTAACGAAAACATGAGCATTACAGGTAAAATAACATGTTGCATCTAAAACAATTGGATTGATAAAACATCAACTGAACTAGTTTCACAATTATGTTCTATACCATCTCGTAATGCATCCTAGCAACCACCTTTTTCATAACTTAGCCGGTACTACGAATAAATAAATCAGTGAACAACAGCAGTCATTTGCTGTCAGAAATATTTCGACCACATTTTTACTACAATCTAGTGACTAGCCACAGTTTATTTGCACCGGATCATGTGGCAAGCACTTAGTCTGGTTTAGAAATCCGCGTTGAGGTTGAAGGTATTTCCTTCGTTGCTGGAGGCGACGCCTAATTTTTGATACTCGCCCACTCTCTTCTCGAAGAAGTTTGTCTTTCCTTCAAGGGAGATGTTCTCCATGAAGTCAAACGGATTTTCAACATTGTAGATCTGCAATTAAAATGTAAAATATAACTTCCAATGAGTTATTCCTAACGGTCTATTTTCAACTACATTGAACTCTCACGATTTCAGGACACAATATGGCCGACAAGTAAACTTCTAGTTTCTCATTTTTCCATGTGAGATACAAGGCAGCACCAAATTAATGATATTCTACATTAAAATTCTGTACCATAGCTATCGTCTGCCAATATTTTGAAGAATTGTGGGTATTCACAACGATAGAAAAACCCTTGAAAAATGAAAATGGCAATTTTAGCAATTACTTCTTTTCGCATTTTATTGCGTTTGACATATAAGATGAATGAATCGAGCTAAGTGAGCAAGTTAGGTATTCAATATTGTATCAGTGCTTCGCAAGCCAAGGACTCGCTTTCAATCAGAATACAAGTTTTAGAACAATTATAGAGCAGTGCAAAATGTTTCTTAAATGGAAAACTGCGAAACGTGGGTAAACTGGAGGTTTTCTACAAGCCACCTACGTGACATATTTATCGTGTTCTGGAAAAAAAGTGATGCTTGTTTGAAAACAAAGCGTAATGAAAGGTCTTTTGCGACGAGCATTCATTTCGGACGTAGCACATGAAATTCATGCAGGAACAGAATTTCTCAGTTTAGTGGCTTGGAGAATAAGATAGATTACCTTTGAGCACTGTAGCTCCAGCAACAGTCGGTCGGCGACAAACTCTATGTATTGCTTCATCAGTTTCTTATTCATGCCAATCAGTGATACTGGTAGCGCCTCCGTTAGAAACTCTTGTTCAATACTAACTGCTTCCTTGATAATTTGATAAATCCTGTCTTTAGATGGCTTGTTAACGAGGTGCTTGAACATGAGGCAAGCAAAATCACAGTGAAGACCCTGAAATACAACAGACAAGTGAGAGATCAAACAGAAACAATCATCGTGGAGTTTGTACTTATTGAAAGGAGTAGGATAATGGTGGAAATATTTGAGCAGACACATTATATTATAGTCAAGCCTCGAAAGACCACCACAACAGCTCACCACCAATGCGCTCTTTAAACAGAGAACCTAGAGGATTTGCACCATGACATCACAAATAGACAAATGAGAAGTAGTTTTATGAGTTTGTGGTGGCTGTAGAAAGTAACTACAATTCAGGATTGTCTTCAGTCAAGTCTGTGTCTGTCATCAGCAGTGAATAGGGTTGACAATAACAACAGTGAGACAATGGGATGTACTTCTGATCCCAGTGCAAGTTCTGAGTGCTAAAATATTGATGAAGAAGCATGCACATAAAAGTGAGGGACTATACCTTTCAGTATAGCTTTTTGTAGTTGTGCATGCATTATATTTCATGTATGTTTTATATTTAATTTAGTGCAAGTTTGATTATTTGTTACAGGCAACACCTTAGTATCTTTTGAAAATGACAATTTTAGCTATTACTTTTGTGCAAAACAACAGTTGAATTACCAATTACCTCATCCCTTGAGATTAGTTCATTGCTGAAAGTAAGGCCATGCATCAGGGAACGTTTCTTCAGCCAGAAAATTGAGGCGAAAGATCCAGAGAAGAAGATGCCTTCAACAGCAGCGAAAGCCACAATGCGCTCTCCATAGCTTGCGTTTTTGTCATTGAT
This sequence comes from Phoronis australis, assembly GCA_002633005.1. Lineage (NCBI taxonomy): Eukaryota > Metazoa > Phoronida > Phoronidae > Phoronis > Phoronis australis. The sequence continues at coordinate 299,683 of NMRA01000114.1, forward strand.
CCACGAGATCGCCCAGTCGGCCTTCCTCTTTACACACGGAAGGGTCTCGATAGCATTGAACAGGTGCTCTCTGAAAATCATGATAGAAATCACGATAGAAATTGAATCATGATACAAATCATGATACAAATCAGTGGTTATAAATACGAGGAGGGCTAGTTTACATTATTTATGGCAATAGTCTGATAAATGTGCTGGTATTTTGAACACCAGTTTGATGCCCGTTATTTAGTGGAGAAAACTGGTTCTCAAAATTCGGACACATTATATCAGACCATTACCATATTTATCATTATCAATAAGTAATTGTTTTAACTTCTTTATTCTGATGAGAAGTCTATTTTTGGGTTAGAAAATAGTGCTTTGGAAGTAAAGCGTTTCAGTGAAAACTGTCATAGCTAAGAAAAACATTAAAACACATGCAAAATTCCTCAAGCAAGATGCCCAAGCAGAGACATTAAAGCAGCCAGTGTCTGTTGCAATGGACTTGTAGAAAGCCTAAGAAAGGTGTTGGCCTTTCTGTTTTGCGGACTTTATTTCGTAAAATTCAGACACCACTGGTCCACTGTTATTACCTCTGATCTGGATCTTGGATGTATGTGTCGATTAGCAAGCTGTACATTTCTGAATGGATGTTTTCAATAGCAATCTGAAACCCATAGAAACAGCGAGCCTCCGTAATCTGGACCTCTTGTGCAAACCTCTCCACCTGAAAACAACCAATACCAACATAACCAGATGGTGGCCACTGTTGTCATCCATCCTCCCATGAACATAGACATAAAAATTACATTTTTATTACCGGATCGGAAGCTGGAAACAAAAAAACAACTCAATATCACAGCACTACCGCAGACTCTTACAAAAATCAAATGTGGCGTAAAAAATGGAATTCAATTCAAAGAGCACAGCGTGACTTAGAACGCCAACAGATGACAGTGCTGCAGTGTTCTGCATCTGCTTAGCCTAGACAAGATCGTTAGAAAAGTAACTGCCCTTTACAGATTTCAAATATCACAGGCAAAAGTACCCACTTAAAAATACAAGTGATGGCCTATTCTGCTCTCGTATTTCTGAATTTGGACTTGTAGAATGTCAAAAAATCGATGAACGTCCGTTTCGCACCCTTTAGAATTATATGAAAGTAGTAAATTTTCTACTAGAATTTTACTTTTCCAACTTGTATTTTCGAGCGTTTTCTCGCTTATGTCAAGCACGTCCACGAGAACAGTCAAGTTTACTTCACCCACCAGATTTTCATTGAAAATTCCATCANCTCTGTTCACTGGCAATATGGGCTTTTTTGTACTGGGATAAGTTAAGATATTTACCAATTGCATTTTTTGAGTTTTGATTTCTTTGAAGATGTGTTTGGCTGAAGTAACCATCCTGTCAACATTAACAGGTCAAAAAATACCACCCATTTTTAATGCATCACTTCTTACAGGAACGACCACCCATAAATTGAGTTTTTTTCTGAAGACCACCACCCATGAATTTTTATTTCTGCTGCCGTCCCCCCCCTCCCACACGGATTTTACTGGAACAGCCCTCAAGCAGGATGCCCAAGCAGTGACATTAAAGCAGACAGTGTCTGTTGCAATGGACATGTAGAAAGCCTAACAAAGGTGTTGGCCTTTCTGTTTTGCGGACTTTATTCCGAAAAATTCAGACACCACTGGTCCACTGTTATTACCTCTGATCCGGATCTTGGATGTATGTGTCGATTAGCAAGCTGTACATTTCTGAATGGATGTTTTCAATAGCAATCTGGAACCCATAGAAACAGCGAGCCTCCGTAATCTGGACCTCTTGTGCAAACCTCTCCACCTGAAAACAACCAATACCAACATAACCAGATGGTGGCCACTGTTGTCATCCATCCTCTCGTGAACATAGACATAAAATTACATTTTTATTACCAGATCGGAAGCTTGAAACAAAAAACAACTCAATATCACAGCACTACCGCAGACTCTTACAAAAATCAAATGTGGCATAAAAAATGAAATTCAATTCAAAGAGCACAGCGTGACTTAGAACGCCAACAGGTGACAGTGCTGCAGTGTTCTGCATCTGCTTAGCCTAGACAAGATCGTTAGAAAAGTAACTGCCCTTTACAGATTTCAAATATCACAGGCAAAAGTACCCACTTAAAAATACAAGTGATGGCCTATTCTGCTCTCGTATTTCTGAATTTGGACTTGTAGAATGTCAAAAAATCGATGAACGTCCGTTTCGCACCCTTTAGAATTATATGAAAGTAGTAAATTTTCTACTCGAATTTTACTTTTCCAACTTGTATTTTAGAGCGTTTTCTCGCTTATGTCAAGCACGTCCACGAGAACAGTCAAGTTTACTTCACCCACCAGATTTTCATTGACAATTCCATCACTGGCAGCAAAGAAAGCCAGAATGTGCGAGATGAAATGTTGTTCCTGAGGTTTAAGTTTCTTCCAGTCCGCAAGGTCGTTTGAGAGGTCCACCTCTTCCGCTGTCCAGAACGAGGCTTCGGCTTTTTTATACATGTCCCAAATTTCTTTGTACTGGATGGGGAATATAACAAAGCGACGAGGGTTTTCTTGAAGCAGAGGTTCGTCTTTTTGTTTTAGTTTGTTCTTTGCCTTCTCCGCCAGCATCTGAAATTTGTTTACAGTGTTACTATGACAACAAGTAATTGTACGAAGAGGATATAGATGGAATGTCTTAAATTATTGATTCAAAACATCTCGCAATTGGTTCCAAATTTTGATTTCCCTAGTCTTGATCGTCAATAACCATGGTCAACAGCATTACCAATTAAGCGAAACTTGCTTCTCAATTAAAGCAACTTTTTTCTGTGAGCAAAAGATTACTGTCCAGCCATTAGTCCCACAGTCAGACATTAAAAACATGCAGTTTTTGATAAAATCTTCACAAAACTACCTATGTCAAACTAACTTTGCCAATTTCATAGTTAGTATTTTAAATTTTCAGGTTAATGTCACATTGATATTATAAAACATTGAGATTTTTTTATTGTAAATATAGATTTACCTTGGTTGACGATGGGGACGGTACTGCAGGTATGTTCTGAAACGAGCAAAGAACAACTAAATCACACTAAAATCAAGGGCATAATGTTTACCTAACTAAAAATTAGGTAATTGTTTAAAATATCACGACATTGACCTACACACATGATTTTGGTATCATTGGATTCCTCGCAACATTATCTTTCCAAAAATATATGAATGTATTCCCTACAGAGTTTCCTCAGTATTTTATCGTAGAATTTTGGTTCGCACTATTACCCGGTTGACACCGCCATGTTAGCTCAACTCAAGATCACATCGACATGTTAATGAATGAAACAGCATCATCGATTCTGAATGGTTTGCCCGCATGAGATTACCGCTAAAGTCTTCCTGACATAATATGGAAGAACAAGTTGCAGCATTTCACCTTTTCTAATTTTTTTGTAATTGTGACCATTCGACCATTTTCCACGAAATTGTTTGAAGTAATACCCTTTTCACCAATCAAAAACAACCTCGCTTTTTTGCGGATTCTTGCCAGTAGCTAGATGAGTACTACGGTCACCATAAGATCGAATTCGAACCCTTCGGAACTTAACTCGGGCAGGGGATGGACGGGTCTTAGTCAATTTGACCTTATGAAAAGCGACAGTAGATTGGTTCAGCTTTTGACCGCCAGGTGGCTCCTTCCATTCAACATGTCTGTATAATTCCCGCGTATCGGGAAATAGTGCCAGCAGAAATTTCACAATAAAATACTAAGGAAATGGGGTAGGAAAAAATTCTGTGCATTTTTGGAAAGATAATATTGCAAGGAATCAAAAGATACCAAAATCATATATGTAAGTCAATGTCATCATATTGGCAACAATTACCAAAAATTATTTTTAATAATTAATGAGAATTGCTTTATTATATAATCATAACTTTGCAATTACTGAAACAGCCAAGCATTATACATGGAGATACCTTAGCTGAAATAAATGGACCAATCACCGACAGCAGCTGACTACCCTTTGTTTGGTTACACCACATTTTCCCGCGACATGACGTCACAACATCAAGGCGCAATTTTGTTAACGTACAATTAGATAAGATATCCATACTTACAGCTTTGTTGCTATCGCCAAGTACTTTCTTCTTACTCAGAGAGTGCATGCTAGGGTCCTGCAAGAAACAAACAAGCTTACAAACAAATCCAAAACGCGAATAGTTTATGATACTTTTCGCTAGCTTCGGGCTCATTCGATCAAAAACAAAGAAACGGTGACAATTTAGCCAGCGACGCAAAAAAATCTTATCCAGGAAATAAGATGACAGAGGTAACTTTATAAAAATTAAAAAATTGATAACCATGAATAAACCCGAAATCATTTGCATGTAATCCAGCCGCCAACGGAAAATTACATAAGTTCGACAGCTGACCAACAGCCCGCCAAATTTCGTCAGGCAGAAACTCTTATTTCAGACAAAATTTCAGACAAAAATGTACCTGGTTTTCGTCGTTCACAGTCGCCTTGTTGAATGTACTGGCTAAGTCTGTGTTGATTGTTTGTGAAACGGACAACATTTTAAAAGCAAAGAGTTTTACAACAGATCTAAAATATTGCACAGACTGTTGAGCTGGAAGCCGGGCGAAGAAGTGAAATAAAGGTTAGTGTTGCGCGAAATTTGTATAACGCGCGCGAAAACGTATGATATCCAATCAGAAGGTTTATGGACGAGTTTATTTAAGCTTGGGTGGGATTGGTGTTTAACAGTTCTGGTAAAATCTTTGCTTCGACCAACATAATCAGCTGAAAATCATTAAAAAGTACTTAAATGTTTTTCTAATGGTAGACAATGTGTTTTTGCTAAGCTGCAATTCTTTCAAAGACTCATATTTGCCAAAGATCATAAGTCGACCGCTCCCGTCGCATTCAATATTTATTTTTCTTTGAGCTATTATAAAATGCAGCTCGGTGTTTCGTAGGCCCTCAAAATATAAAATTGGATTTCACAGTATATTTATAAAGTACCTAATTTTGTAATTGTTTTCATTTTCTTTTTAATATACCTGGGAATGAGCTTTTTTTATCTTAAAAAACGAAAATTTGAAGTTGCAATAATCATTTCGCAAACTAGCTAAAATCGGTAGCTTCGCAACACCAAATAGGAAAGTTCTTACGCTGCACTATTTATTTCCCCTTCGACATTTGCGATCTTTCTCTCTGTTAAGCTTCTTTTGGTTAACATCTAATCACTTAATTTCTAACTATAATTGTATAATTCTTAAATTTATAAATATAACTACACAAACTTTTTGATAAACAAAAATATAAGCCCAGATAGTTTTGCGTAGTTACAAATATAAGTGCTGGTTGTGACGCGGTGTAAACAACTTGGAGATCGTGTGCAGGAAATAGTACAGTACTTCTAATGACAAAATGACGGACAGCGTGCGAGAATATGACGATAGCGTTTTACGTAGACTTCATTCGCAGTATGCTGGAGGGAAACTACACAAAGGTACGAGAGCCGATTTCAATTATTTGAGCTTAGATTCATTTAGTACTTGTAGGTTTCTCTTGAATCCGAGTCTGTCACAGTCAGTGTGCCACAGTGTACACCCGGACTGAGCCCAGAATTAGAAAATGAAATCGACCACAACCACAACCACAGACAGAGGCACACCTAGGTGCTCTAAGCGTAATAATCTTATCGACACTGCCATTATATACAATAATGGGGGTTACCCCTCTCTGCACTGTCAATTCCCACAGTGTTCGTCGTGCGCAGGAGATTTTCACAACTAACTAGCAAGTGAGTGAGCCTTGCAGTACAGCACACAGAACAAGATGATCAGACCAAACCCACTTGATTATTCACCTTCCCCTCCACCAATTATAACCACTTCCGTTTAACTTGTAAAACGAAATTAATCTAATTATCTTTAAATAAGTTGCTCCGTGCTCTGAGGAATGAGTGGTTTAAGATGGAATGTGGTGATCGAGTAGATATTTTCCAGTTTTGGTTTTCTGCGATAACACTATGTCGCTATGTCCATGATGGCATGCAATCAACTTGTTTTATCTTGGATAGAAGGTGTAGATTTTGGGCGTAAGATCGTGCACACAATCTGACTGGCTTGGTAAACTTACAGATACAGCTGGGTTGCCAATCTAAACGTGTGTGTTTCGTCATTTATTAGATACATAATGGGTAACTAGACTGGAACCTCTAGTCATCGTATCATAAATATCAGCCTTGACTGTTGCGTTAACCGTGATATTTTGGTTTCAGGTCAAGCAATTACTGCTCCTTCAGCTTCCATACCTACGAAATATCAGACCTTGGTTACAAGTAACGCTGACAGGAAGGGCTTTGGTGCTCAGTCAAAGAGGTTCAACTATGAATTAAATGCTGTAAGTTGATTATTAACCTTAGGTATCTGCTGCACTGAGTTCGTTTTCTGCTGTAACGTTTATAACTCTTTGATGAGTCCTGAACTAGGTCAAGGGTCATTGACATTTTTAGATATTGGACATTGAACCAAAAAATTAGTTGCAAAAAATTTTAATGACAACTTTGGAACTTACTGTCTTTACGGAGCCACCTGGCTCCATCTACTGGGGGTTGATGACTGACTGGTTTCCGTGGACATTTGTCACTCTCTGCCAGTGTTCGTGGAGAGCAGACGTGAGAGACCCAAGTACACCCCTTAACTAGACACAACGGTGTCTGACTCGTGGTCCAGGACCTTACAGCTGTTGTTTATGTGAACTCTGGCAGAGGGCGATGAATTTTTCGCAGAAATCAGTCGATCATCAATCGCTAGTACAAGGACCCAGTGGGCTCCACAAGGTCGGTAAATTATTTTACAGTATGTTCCAGAAGAAGTAGTTGATAATTTTTCCACATTGACATTGTTTTGATGCTTACTAACTGAATCTGTGCATTTTCCTGTCACCAGAATGTGAGATCCCAAGTAATGATGGAGAAATAGATTTGAAACTTTCTAGTAGAATAATGAAGTAGTGATTATTTTCACATTTGTGACTTTTTTGCAGTTTGTATTTATTCCTTTTCTGTGTTTTCAATTCAATACTTATTGTTGCAACTGTATCTGTATTTTGAAGATTGTTTTTAAAACAATAGTAGATGTTTCCGTGATGTAGTCCTCAAGTTTGTTTAAATGGCCTTTTGCTTGTAATATTACACAGTTTCATTCACGACTCTTTCCAGTCTCTGATTGATCAACGGTGTTCCGTAATGACGGTCTTCTACAGATCGGGAAGTGGTAACATATACGTAGCACCCCTCTAATCTTTCGTCACTTCACTTTTCAGGATGACAAACCAAGCCCTGCCAATTATCTGGGTCATACTGTGTTTGAAAAGCAAATGCCCTCTTTTGGCAAGAAGGGTACAGGTGGTTTTGCATCCAAGGTTAGTATGGATTCTTATGTAATTGACATAGCTTAATTTTCATATTTTGTGTATTTGTTCATTGTTGTAAAGTTTACAAGTTTTTTTATAAAGGTTGTATTTGCTCGACAGTTTCTGCAACATGTGTGGAGAGAAATGAGTTATTATTCATATCTTCAGTTGTATTGAGCTCGTGTTATTACTTATCTGAATGTATTTGAAAAGAATTGTCACTTAAATTACTAGCATTGACATTTCATCTCTCTTTTGTTTCAAGTTCTATTCACGAATGCTGAATTGCGTTTTAAAAACAACATTCAGGTACCCGGTGCAAATTGCAACCAATTCGTAAGAATTATTTATGTAAATTTGTTAAATGTGCCACAAGTTTTTTCTAATTACTGTGGTTTGTCCCTTTTCATAGTCACGACGAATAGGGAAAGTGCATGTAAACCATTGCCCTGGGGCAGGGAAGTACGCCCTACCCTCCCTACTCCAGTCACGCCAGGACTACAATACAGCATCCACAACATCGAGCTTTGCCTTGCCTATAGCCAGACAGCTCGACAAAGTCTCTGCTCAGCCAGCGCCTAATGCTTATGATGTAAGTTTACAGTAAAACTTCTCCAGTTTGGGACAGTCTCTAAAGTGTGGACTCTGAAATTTAAGCCAAGATTGCATTTCTTGATTCTGAAGATTTGGATGTGGGTAATTGTGGCGTTCATCATGTTTCTCAAGTATTGGGCTCTGCGTTTTGCATCAGCAAAGTCCGAGATAATATTAACGAAAATGGCTGCCAACGCAAAATTTGCCTTTCGCTTGATTCTTGAATTTAAGTCAGCCAGTGTTGCCTATTTGTAAATTTTGGTACAAGGTCCGACCTTGGCAAACGATTAATTTTCACTGTCCCAAACAGAAGAACTTCTTAGTTAGTTAAATTTTGCTTTGCATTTTGCCAACGTAGATTCACAGCTTTTAGCTAGCTGCACCGATGTCATCGTTGGCCAGCTAGGTGCCATGGTTCTGTGGGTAGTTACTGGTGAGGTTACTCCAAAACTGGAATTAATTTAGTATGGACTAGTTTGTAATTGTTTTTGTGGAAATTGAGTTTGTGGATGGAGTTAGTTGGTATTTCTTATTGTTTTAGCTAATTTTATTAATCATTTTTTTTGTTTTTAGCCTCTCAAGTCTCGACCGCTCGTGAGTAAATCAAATAACGTCGCCGCCAGCGCAGCCTTCAAGTCAACTTCCAAACGCGACACCCTCAACCAAAAAATCACCACATTCAAAGTATCTCCGTGTAAGTATAAATGTTGGAGTAGTTCTTCTTGGTCAAGTGTAAATATAATTGTACGTTTCTGTATCGAGACATTTTAAAAGAGTGTTCTATATTACTTATTCCATGTCATATGATAACAGTTGTTCTACATTTGTTATACGATGTGCAGTGGTGATAAAATTGTTCTGAGGGAAATTTTTGCATCCTTTTCAATGAGATTTATTAATTCCCTGTTTTGCGACATTACTAATTAATCAAACTTTGCTGTATTCAAAGTCAGAAACCTCAAGTACAAAGCAATCTTACCCAGATAACGTTTTCTAAAAAGTTTTGTATCGGGTGTCAAAGGCCCAATATAAATACAATTGTAGACAAAACATTACAAGTTTTCCTGTGTATTGTAGCTCAGTACATGAAATGTATCAGGGGTCTGTCTCATGTAAAGTGACTTAAGACTCAGGGTCTGTCTCATGTAAAGTGACTTAAGACTCAAGACAGAAATTTGGTCTTATGCTCCACATAACTGTTTGTTAAAAAATAAATCTCACTTGAGCAAAAATGTAAAGTCACTGAGAATAAGCCCAAAACTGCCAGTTATGCAAGTAAATTTATAAACTTTTTTGGGGCGGTAATGCGCTCTTAATTACGTGGCTCAACTCATGCTCAGAAACTGGGAAATGGGATCTTAAGATCAAATTTCTGTCACTTTTGAAACAGACCCCTGGAGTCATGCGTTATTCAGGTAAGTTCTTTGATTTATGGTATGGCGTTTATTTCAGGCCAATACAACCCCAATGACTTGGCTACGAGAGCAGATAAAAAGATCATCGTCTCAAGTTTCAAATCGACTTCATCCAGAGACATGATGAAGTCCCCCAATGCCAACCCTGGCCCAGGAGCTTATAGGCNCTTCTTAGTTAGTTAAATTTTGCTTTGCATTATGCCAACGTAGATTCACAGCTTTTAGCTAGCTGCACCGATGTCATCTTTGGCCAGCTAGGTGCCATGGTTCTGTGAGTAGTTACTGGTGAGGTTACTCCAAAACTGGAATTAATTCAGTCTGGACTAGTTTGTAATTGTTTTTGTTGAAATTGAGTTTGTGGATGGATTTAGTTGGTATTTCTTATTTTATTAATCTTTTTTTTTGTTTTTAGCCTCTCAAGTCTCGACCTCTCGTGAGTAAATCAAATAACGTGGCCGCCAGCGCAGCCTTCAAGTCAACTTCCAAACGCGACACCCTCAACCAAAAAATCACCACATTCAAAGTATCCCCATGTAAGTATAAATGTTGGAGTAGTTCTTCTTGGTCAAGTGTAAATATAGTTGTACGTTTCTGTATCGAGACATTTTAAAAGAGTGTTCTATATTACTAATTCCATGTAATATGATAACAGTTGTTCTACATTTGTTATACGATGTGCAGTGGTGATAAAATTGTTCTGAGGGAAATTTTGCATCCTTTTCAATGAGATTTATTAATTCCCTGTTTTGCGACATTACTAATTAATCAAACTTTACTGTATTCAAAGTCAGAAACCTCAAGTACAAAGCAATCTTACCCAGATAACGTTTTCTAAAAAGTTTTGTATCGGGTGTCAAAGGCCCAATATAAATACAATTGTAGACAAAACATTACAAGTTTTCCTGTATATTGTAGCTCAGCACATGAAATGTATCAGGGGTCTGTCTCATGTAAAGTGACTTAAGACTCAGGGTCTGTCTCATGTAAAGTGACTTAAGACTCAAGACAGAAATTTGGTCTTATGCTCCACATAACTGTTTGTTAAAAAATAAATCTCACTTGAGCAAAAATGTAAAGTCACTGAGAATAAGCCCAAAACTGCCAGTTATGCAAGTAAATTTATAAACTTTTTTGGGGCGGTAATGCGCTCTTAATTACGTGGCTCAACTCATGCTCAGAAACTGGGAAATGGGATCTTAAGATCAAATTTCTGTCACTTTTGAAACAGACCCCTGGAGTCATGCGTTATTCAGGTAAGTTCTTTGATTTATGGTATGGCGTTTATTTCAGGCCAATACAACCCCAATGACTTGGCTACGAGAGCAGATAAAAAGATCATCGTCTCAAGTTTCAAATCGACTTCATCCAGAGACATGATGAAGTCCCCCAATGCCAACCCTGGCCCAGGAGCTTATAGGCCTCATGAAGAGGTTGAACCCCAAGCAAGAACAATATACCCGTGAGTGTGATTTAGTTATGGTGTACATAATGGAGCCTGGGATTCCAAGTATAGGTGCCACTCACTTCCAGTTAGAGTATTTGTTTGGAAAATTCCAATATTTATTTTACTGCCTAGCACTATGAAAGAATATATTTCAGCATCGAAAAAACTGTTTGATGTCTTCTTTTAGTAGAATTCGTAGTGACAGGAGTAATTTTTCAATAGTTCAGGTTGTGTCCTTGTAAAGTGCAAGCTCTAATTACAAAAACCATCATCAGCTGACGCACATACCCTGAAGTAAAGCGGGTCAACTCAGTAGAATAGGGACATTGCGACTTGTGCACAGGACCACAGATCACATGTATTGAGAATAACAAGGATTTGATGGACTGTGTACTGTAACAAGGAGTTGATGGACTGTGTACTGTAACAAGGAGTTGATGACCTATGTAATTTAACATGGAGTTGATGGTCTGTGTACTCTAACATGGAGTTGATGGTCAATGTTCTATAACAAGGAGTTACTACAGTCTATAGTTATGATAATAACAGCTTAGTAGTCATGCTTGACACATAGTTTCGAAGCTTTTTAATCACATGCAGTAACTGACTGTGTGCTCAGGTATGTAATAGTTTAACGACTATGTACATTGTATATTATGTGGAGTATTGATTAACACTAACTTCTAGCATGAAATCTAGGTGAGGATTTTGTTGACTTTGAGACAATTTCTATTGGTTTCTTGCAGCCGAAAGCACTACCTTTGCATATCTGCCCCAGCCATGGCACTACCCCCTCCAGTAGATAACCCTGGCCCCGGGGCATACGAGCTAGTGAATTACGAGGGTGCCGCCAAACATTATATGTCAAGCTCTGCGTTTGTTTCGACAACAGGGAGGTGGCAGAACTCTTCGAAGATGGCAGCACTTGTGCCTGGTCCAGGTATGTTTGGAGTTTGAGGTTGTTTTGATGTTTGCAGAAAACAAACAATGTTGTTTGCATCATAACATGGTGATGAGTCTGAAGCTGCGTGCTTGGGTCTTTGTCAGTCTTCCTTCTTTACACTTGCCGGTATAGTGGCATCTCTTGGTGGTTTTTGTGCCCTGGATTTTAAGAAATGCTTGAATTTTGTGATCATAAGAAGTGTGTCGTGTGTTACCTCTTAGTAACTAGAGGTAAGGGTTGATTTTTCCATCTATAGACATGTCTAGTCTATGGGATATGTTGATGAGTTATGAAGTTGAGGTGCAATTGTAACTTCTGCAGCAGTGTGTTAAGAATATGGCCATCTTCCTGGCAATCTGGAACTCATATTCCAAGCAATAAAATGTGAGAACCCATGAGTGCCAACAGTTAATGTTGTCTCAAGTTCCAATGAAGAATGACAAAGGATACCTTTACACCATTGACAAACATTAGAACACCTAGTTCACGAAATTCTCAAAAGATGTCACTGATACTATCCTTGATACTACATTTGGTTTGACTACCTGTTCTTAGAAAAAATAACATAGACATGTGACTACAAATGTGTAGATATTTCTTCAACCCCGCATTGACTTTCTCTGATCATCGTTTATTTGAAAATGTGTCACTTGGTGGGTTGTAGATTAGTATTCAAAAAGAGATTTTAATGTACTGATGAGTGATAACTGGGATAAACATTAAGGTAACCATAGCGACAGTGACAATAGCAATTGGTAGATGGTATAATATTCTTATTACTGAAACACAATTGTGTAAGATTCCAAACTTTTTTCCTGGATTAGCACCATTCTTTTCCTATTTAGCCCGAAATATGATGTTAAAGTGGACTATTTTGTCAATTTCTATCGTTTCAAACATTCTGTACAATTTCCACAAAACACTGTTTGGGAAGATTTTCATGCCTAGTAAGAAGGTAGCCATCCTCTGAACTGTTTTGTTATTTTGATGGCTAATTACTGAACATCTACTGTACTTCGCAACACTTGGCAAATTGCCACCATGAGGAAGTGTAAAAACAGCAGGATCTCTGCAGGTGGTATCTCGTTAGTGTTATGTCATTCCGTATGCTGTAATTGACACGTGATGAGTATGTGTGTTCTCCTGCAAAGTGTCTTTCAAGGCCACTGACAACCTTCCTTACCAGTGACTAGCTTTTTTAAAATGTGTTTGATGGCCAGTTCCCAGGGACGAAGTTAGGCCACGCCTACTTTTGTTACTGTTGCCATGTCCTCACAAGTGCAAATCCAGTCGGGCAAAAGTCCATTGCAAGTATTATACAGTAACAGATTTTCTATTCTCGGAATTTTTTTATTTTAGATAAATTGATCTAACCAGATAGTCCTAGCCAAGGCCTTAGCAAAAGCAGATAATGCGTAGGCCCGTCAAATCATAGGTGAAGTTGCCTTTTCACGCCATATTGAGTCACCCTGAGATCTTAGCACAAACAACAAAAGACGGATAGAAAATGTATTGAATAGGGGTCTGAAAAAAACCCATTCATAGCTGTTTGAGTTTAAGTAAAAGGTGATTCTCACGGTGATGTAAAACAACAAGTCAGTCAAAAAAAAATTCACCAGTTCCTTACACATGGCATGGGTGGGCTCAAAGCGATGCTCTTAACATTCTGTAGGAACCAAATTTTTATGACATTACTTCAAGACTGGCTTTAAAGCCTCTTTATTAATAAGGATGATGTTGATAATTATAATGGTAATTATAATGATAATGAGAATGAGAACTAACGGTAAGGGATAATCATACCATGTTATACTTATCATGGCTAAGATATTAAAAATGGTGTTGACAGCATGTGCAGACAGAAGTTAAAACAAGCCCCCCCCCCCTTTTCNCCCGCCCTCTTATTTCAGTCCTGTGCTGCCTTTGCAGTATCAGATAACAACACAACACTTATTGCCATTATTCTGCTCCGTTAAAATTCAGTCTTTAGATTAATTTGCTTTGGATTGTCAGAATAACTCAACAGGATCTCCCTTCATTGATTTTATTCTTGTCACGTGAGAGGTTGATACTTGTTTTTGTCAGCTTGTGAACTAAACCTCTGGTAGGGGGCGTGAATCAATAACTTGAGGTAAACCACACGTCATGACGTCAAGTGGCATCCAGTAACATGGGTGTACAGTAGACTCGGCGCATTCTAGTGATCCATGCAGATTTCCTTCAAGAATTTCGTGAATTTCAGCTGTGTCTTGCCACAGCTGTATAGAAATAGTTTTTAAAAATCCCAGTTCGCTGTTTGAGGTTTATCGAGTTTCTTACATTATGGTGTGAACTTCCCCGCGCTTTAATATATTATAGGCTGTTATTTACTAATTTGTTGTTGGAGAACAATAACAGTACAAGATATATGGATAGAAGTCTTTGGTTCTATAGTTTTGTGCGTTATCATAATTTGAAAAACGACTTTTGAATGGGCTTGTTTACTGTCACACATCTAAACTCAGCCTCATCTCAGTTCTTCCTTACTCAGATAGGAAATTATTTATAGTCTTTAGATGAAGTGACAGGTTATTAATGCTTCAAATCAGACTTGTCACGTCGGATTAGTTTCAACTGCCGAACGCAGTACTGCCGTCAGGGGAATTGAAGGGGACTTGTTACCATTTCAATTTAAATAAAGGATAAGAACGCGATGACGAACGCGCTGTGAAGAAAGTTAATGTTTTAAACACAATGCAGAGCGTGGTTTATAGAAGCTATAGTCTGTATACCTTATATTTTTAAAATAGGCTGGAAACTGAGTTCATGTTACATTTAATTACATATTACAACATGTTAGTACAACTGTTAGAAGCCTGTAATACTCCATCCTAAGTTACGGGTATTTCAGCTGCACATGTAGTCTCTATATACACGTGACTGCGAATTTTATTAGGTTTCATCGGTGAACTGTGCAGCCAGTGAAAATTTTAGGTCTGCCTTTGCCATGACTAGGCGGAGGTCATTTGACAACGAGGACTCTTCGAGTGTCTCAGTAATTTCGGTATGTTCTCTAAATTCAGCCCCATTAATAGTAAATAGGCGTTTCATCCGTATTATCATTTTCGAGTGCCTTACTCGAGCTTTGGACAGCAAAGTGCTGATCACAAAATAAAGCGTAAATAACGAAAGGTAACTCTGTTCATGTTGATACTTGACTGTTCAGATGTTATCGTTTTCGAAGAAAGGTTGAGTGTGCAATTGAAAACTTGTGCCGTAGCTCTGCAAACTTATCACAAGTGGCCTCACACCTGTGTCTATAGATCTAGCGCTTCTCCGAAGTGACTGGCTGCATTGATTTACCATTAATTGTCTTATAATTAATGTTGGGTATGCTACAAATTACACGTGACATAAGGCCGTCGTCATGGCAACCACTTGTATAAACCTTTGCATAAAATGGCCTATGTGTTTGTTCGCAGTGCGCTCCATTAGTTGGGTAGGGACACTGTAAGTCGATTTCTTCCGATTTTAATCGCAGGTCTGCTTGAATTTTTAACCGTTAATGTGTGCCTAGTGATTAGTTGGAGGGATATTATTATTCTATATGCACTAAAATTTGTATTCGTCGCCGGTCATCTTTTAGTAGCAACGGATTGGAAACAGAAATCGTGGCACAACAGTACAAAAAATCAAAAATAACAACCTGTCAACAGAAAATATCTAGAAATGTCCGCTGTACGTGTGAGATTGCCAGCGTAGAACGTGTACAATCGCACGTCAGTGTCGTCTGCGGAGGTTGACTATTACAAAAAGAGATGTCATATTTGTTTTTATATGTTGAGCAGTACTAAAATTAAAAATAACGTAAGATGGCGCTCTGGCCTACCCCTACGAAATCGTTCTCAAGACTGTTTTTCATCTCCTGATATTACGATAGTAACTTATTCCCGTTGTCACAAGTGACTTAACAGAGCCGCCTCCCGTTCAGTAACGCTAGGACCTCGCTCAAAAGCAAGACTTCGGGAGATTACGTGAGATATTGCCGTGTATTTTAAATAAGAGCACGTGACTTTGACTATGTTTTAGCTAGATCCTAGCGTAGGTCCTAGCGTCTACTGAACGCACGCCTGGTCTCCTCTTCTAAAACTTGACGCGCGGGTTTTCTTTCACTGAGATCTCTCAGTTTCAACCGGCGGTGTTTTCTTGGGAAGGATGTTTGTGATGCGTTTCGTTTGCCCATTTTTTCACGTTTTAGCTGCAAGTCATTGGAGAGGAAGTGTGTCGTTAAAGGTCTTCTGTCACAAAACAAATTTAGGTTGAGACCATTTACCGTTGTGTAATTGGTCTCAAATTATTCCTTACGGGTCAAAACAGATGTGATTTCTGGAAATAACTGATAGGTCATTGTTGCTCGAGATTAAGCCATCCACAGATTGACTTGTCACGGGGTGTCGTTTTATTCGACGAATCTTCTCGAGCACTGACGAACTGTCAGCTCTTTGCAGGAAAAAATTGCTTCTCATTTGACTAAGGAGCAAGTTGAGACCATTTTTACTGGCACTTGTGATCTATATGAAAAGTTAGTCTATTCGACGGGGCCCAGGTTTATTGTTCGTGTATCACTTCATGAAACTGAGGGAGAGCTAAGAATAATTTACGGTATCTTATTCTACTCACTTTCTCTCTCCACAGCTCAATACCGTCCCACGCAACAAGGGAAACAGTCATTCATCTATAACGCTTCCGGCAAATGGCTATAGCACCGGCGCAGACCTGGAGACTTTGGAGTCATGGCTAACACACCTCCAGCAAGCCATTGTGACAGCTGTTCTGTGCAATCTCGAGTATGCTGAAGAATGGGTCTTTCTAGTTGAATTATGTAATGATTACAATGTTTCAATTCATAGATTATTATGATCAAGTTGTGAGTGGTCTTCAGTTGTACGCACGAAGTACATTTGTAATTTGTCGTAGATATTGTTATTTTGTTATTCACTATTTGTTATTCACATTTTACAAGTAGACAACCTTTTGAAGACGTTTCCCTGTTTCACGTAATGCGTCATTTTTGCCGAACCTTTAAACTACTTTCGATCACTGTGCCAAAGCTGTGCTTTTATACGTCACACCTTCACCGTCAGAGCTGGGTTTTTTTGGCTCTACATGTTTTTTCGGTCTGACCTTGTCTAGGCCGTTGTATCGTACATTCCCCAATACTATTGATTTTTACAAGGAAATGTTAATCTCGTCAAGACGAATTTACCAGGCGCTAATGTCAGTCGTTTCCTTGTAACGAAATTACTAGCAACTCTTTCTCGCTTGTATTCTTGGGAGATGCAAAATCGCAAAAAATAACATAATTTCTTTTATGGTGTGGGCTGTATTGGCTTTCAGGAAAATACGTGTGCCAGGCCTCCATTTTTGCGATTTTTTCCAAATGATGATTTTGAATTGTTCTTTTACTTTCGTTGCGTTAGCGTAAGATTTTTCAACTTTGTAAGACTCTGTCTTTGTAACTTCGTAATTGGCGTTACGGGTCCCTGTAAGGTGGCCACGTGTATACCTACACATCCTAGGTCGCGGGCTTATGGGAAGGTGTCTCTTCCAACTGGGAAGCGACACGTGCCACTGTGTGTTCAAATTTATCTTGGTTTCCCGAAATTACTTAGTACCTAGCAAAAGCCAACACGTTGGTACCCTTTAAGTGTATGAACATTTAGTGGCCTAACTTTCACTGAACTTGTTTTCTGGTCACATTGCATTGGTAATTTCCACGCAGTTTGCATCGCAGAATTTAATAGCACACTACTGCTGAACTTGCGTTCCGATAAAATATGCGTTTCATTTCAATGCCACCATTCTCGCTAGTTTTCCACAGTATCAGGTGTCGGAGCGCTATGTGCTGTCCCTGCGCCGTCTCGGGCATTTCGTTTTCCAGTGGAGTACCTGTTAGGCTGAGACAGTTACTGTATATTGACTCATAGTGTTTGACACGATGTTCCTGGCATGACATAAAACACGACATACTGCGAAACAAACAACCATTGTGTTCCGTGATTAACCGAGTCATCATGTTGAGAGACATGAAAATCATCGATTTTTCGTTATAAATAACACAAACTCTTTCGAAATACGTGCTATTGCCCTTCCACTCAGACAAGTGGCATTAAGTAGTTCTTAGTCTTTGGTTATTTTGTTAAATCACAGAGTACTCAATATGATCTTAAAACTTGTTGTTGTGCTGTCGAACCACAGTTTTGTGAGACTTGTGTAGCCATAAATTGTACAATTTTATGTATAATTATTGTACAAAATTCATATTGTAAAAACTCATAAAGCCATTGTATATGTATCATTTCAATGCATTGTTTTGTATAGTAAATTATGCATCTTCAAAATATGCATTTGACAAATAAATTTTTACACTTTTAATCGAGTTGTTGTTCCTGAAAACAAAGCCTAAACGCAGACTTGTATTACGAAAATATATTGTTATTTGCAGTAGCTTCAGTTTTTTTTAGCCCAACTTATTTTGCATCAGTCGGTTGGTCGATGGATCAAAGATTGCCCGATTAACAACAACTTGCTAAAAGGTCGTTATTGTTTCTCCATGGGAGTGGAAATTATGCTTCTCTGCATTGAACAGCGTCGATGCGCAAACGGATTTCGCAATAGTTCACTGTGAACAACCTCCGCTTGACCATATTAGTAATTTTACCTGAATATTCAAAACCATTTCCTGTGAACGTTAACGCAACATGGTTTATATTTATATCGATTTTCACATTAAGTTCGATTAAATCTGCGGATTATGAAAACGATTAACAACGGGCGCCACACCTGTGTATTGTGAACTTATTTACAGGAATCCGTATACAGTGGGTGCCCATTACAGGATGTTGGAGTATAGAAAAAGAACGCAGTTCCGTAATCTAAGTGGGTATCAAGAAAAGATTGTACGGTGGTTCGTTCAGTACCGTTCAGAGCTGCACATCTCGGTGAAAGGAACCGTCCCTTGACCGATGAATTGGGTGAACGTGTGCTAGCGTTTTTGACGTTCTCAGGAAGACACTGAGGTTAATTTGGCCGTTGGTTTCAGTTCCGTGTTATTTGCCTTCGTTCATTTTTAAGGGATACTATTTTGAACGTTTATGTATGGAGGGCTTTGCGTTTACGTTCGTTTTTTGAATTTGTTATAGTGACGCCGCACACAATTCGCCATAAAGCGACGGCCCCTTTGACCGTAACGAACTGGGGGACTCTCGGCAACCATGAGAAAATTTTCTGTGTCTGATCATATTTATCTATCGCTCTGTCTACTTATTAGTCGTATTCGGTTGTTCACACTTACAGATGTCGATCGTTTTGCCAGAATAGAAAATAAATGACTGCATGAGATGCTGTGGCTGAGTACCCAGTCACCATGGAAGTCCCGAGTTTGGCCACGCGAGCTCATCATGTACTTCCGGGTCAGAGGCCTTCAACACAAAAAATAAACGAGGTAAAAAATCTTACACTATCCGAATTTTTTCCACACTTACTTGAAGTTTCCTGGCACATGAATCTTTTTATCACGTTAATCGTTTGGACCAGTTTGCAATGAAAACATGCCCACCCACTGCACACTTCGAATTACTGAATTTGATCAAATGACACTTAAAGACATTGGTCACTCGCCCAGACCATTCCCAACACAGCCAGAATATCTAGAAAAGGTGCGCACCCCGACCTCCCTTTTAAATGTAGACACTCCAGACACAGCGATAACTTGTTCTTGAAGGAAGTCTGTTCTGGCGAAGTCTCTCCCGCTATTTACAATGCATACCTACACGGCTAGAGTGCGTGAATAATTGAACAGCAAGTCTCGCCAAATCACCTGTTTTTACGTGATTTTTTTGGTTAATGAATTGCCTCTTATGCAAGTGAGCATACACCTTATTCACGCAGTCGCCATTTTAAAAATGAGCTTCTTTTTAGGTTTGAAAAACAATGCATTTGAGACATGAATATAACGAGGCATGCGAAAAAATACGCTTTACGCTGCTATTAAGCGCTGAATGCTAAACTGGTGACTGCGTGAATAAGGTCTACACACAGTGTTCTCGTATGATCTCTCTCGCTAGAACAGAAAATCACCAAGGCAACGCACGTGGCGTGCTCACAAACTAAGGCTACCCGCTCCGGTGATCAAATCGGGACAAGAGGACTTACCCACAGTTTGTATTGTTCCATATAATAATAAACAAACACCAGTGTTGTCTTACGTAGCAAATGTGGGCTTCAATTCATATAAAATCACTAAACGGTAACGCTATTCGTGGTTATGCCATGCAAGAGTCACGGAAGTAGTTCGAGCCGTCAAGTCGCTGACGCTTTAACATTGCCCATAAAAGCACTAACGCACGTGGCATCGCTTCAGGTGCACACCCGCTGCTGCAAGTAACATCAACTGGTCGACCAAAACGAGTGAATTATACAAGAGAAATGAGATTTTAAATGCATTCATTCAAACATAAAAATAAATTCTTTTACATCCAACAACTTATTAGCATATCGTGAACACATCCACTACCACAAGAAACTGTAGGAATACCGCATTTATCCACCTTCACTCTTATCAGACTTCTATTGTGAGTCAGCATGCGTGAATAATTGGCTGACAAGCCACCTATGGAACTACTTTTGGCTAAATGGATGACCAGGCCATATAATGATAATTAGCCAAGACCAGTTAAATACTGCAACAAAGAATAATGTCATAGCATCACCTAGCCTTGGTGGAAAGCTGTATACTGCATTGGCTCTAATAAAAGCTTTAAAAAAATCATTTCACGTTGAGGGGACGCTTATTGTAGCCTAAGACAGTTGAAACCCGGTAGCTAGGATTCATCAAATTTACGCTCTGTGACGTATGTGTAGCCTATGACAGTCTTTCTACAAAATTGTGGTGCATTGCTATCAAACTCCGTTGTTAAATTACGATCATTTTTCAAAAAATTGTGCTGAAATCCCAGGGCGAAAATTTGCCGACTGATCGTCGATAGGAAAACTTGAATTCTTGAATAAAAATAGCTTCGACTCAACAAATTACCTGAAATCTTCCTTATGTTTTACAATTTTTAAAGTTCATGTGAAGTACAGATTAATGGCGATTAAGTCCAAATCTGCGCCACATCGTACCCCACAACACGAGAAAAATCTCTGGATGAACACACATGTTGTTGTCACGTGACGTTTGTTTTGAAGTTCGTCTGCGTATGAGAGTGAGTGAGCGAGCGCGTGCGGGTTATCGACGACAGACTTTTTTGTTACTAAAGGCGGAGGATTATGCAAGAAAATGGCGTTTATTAGATTGTTTTTCACTTAAACGGCTGCAACGTGCAAGGTGAGTGCCGGTTAACTCACAGATTTTGTATGCACAGGCCGACGGTCGCTAGCTCTACCGTGGAGTAAAACATTAATAGTCCTATAGGCTCGATTTACATGTTGGGAACGAGGTGACGAGGTGAACTACCCGGGCTGTGTGAAATTTCTGGGTCTAACGGAGACACTGACGCAGTGGTCAGCCAGCTCGCAGTATCAAAACTATCGTCAAAATCCAAATTCGTTTCATCGTGTCCCTGTCAATAATAACGGCATGCTAAAGTTTCTTAATTTTCGTACTTCGGGAACATAACAATCACGTGTTTTGTATACATACGCGCACGCCGCGCAGATCACATCTCGGAAATTTCCGATTTGACGGATAACAATGAATGAGCACAATGAAATTAAACAACGTCGTTTTACAGCTTGTAAGAGTTATAATAAAGTATTTTGAATATTGCAATGCACGTGTTCCAAAATCTAAATAACTTGGGTCCTATATTTTTTTATTCGTGCGCGCCGAATGAAAGTAATCGTGAGTGTTGCTGTGTTGCTAAATCTCTAATTCTGGACCGACTTGAAAAATTCAGAGTTGTAGCAACATTTTTTTCTCTCCTCTTCAAATATTACACTCAAAACTATGTAAAACGCTCTCCGTGAAAAGTACGGTCATCTAGGCTAGATTGTAATCAGCTGATCGTATCCGCATGAGCGAAGCCAATTATCCTCGCTCGTGACTCGATGAATAGAGCAGCTAGGCGGGATCCCTTTAAACGTGAGCTGAGCCCGACACAGCCAAGGTGGATAAATACCCTCTAGTTCAATCGGCCAAACCCCAGTTTCCCTGATCAGTGGGGTTTGACAAGATCTCGTTTAGTGGGAGTGTTTATAGCATGGTATGGGGCATGATGTCTTCGACAAAATAAAAAGTCAAAACTGGCTTTCCACAGAAGTTGATTGTTTCCTCAGTCCACATTAGCATTCCTAATTTCGCAAATAAATTTGTCTCTTCAAATAGCAGGAGTGAATCACAATTTGAACGGTATCGAAGGCCGCGCTCACGTGACTACTTCGTGTCGGAGATGGCAACAACAATTCTGGGTAATAGACAAACAATCGCAACACCAACCATCGACAAACATTTAAATAGAGATGGGAAATCTCCATATTAAACACCCCGATTTCGTCAGCCGAACCATTAGTTATATTGAACAATTCCTTCATTAGTGACAATGGATTCCGAATCTCGTCTCTGAGGTTGAACCTCGCTGACGACAGGTGTCGCTGGCACGGTATCTCCCGTGGATATTGAGTCNACGTCTCCAGAGTAAACTTCTGTCTTTGTCAAGACTTCAGCATGTTTTCACGAGAAAACCAATGTTTACAAAAAACACAACACGTATTTCTATCCCATGTACACAATAAAAATTCACAAATTTTCAAGGAAAGGTACTTGGTGATAACTTCATCTCCCAGGTAGCTGTAGGATTTCCATGACGTACAACCCCAAAAACTTAACTACAAATCAACCATTTCGTAGAACCACAATGACGGAAACAACAAGTTAACAAAAGCATTCATTGTATTTCGTGCTTTGAAAATATCGCTAAGTCTATAAACTTAGACTAAAACCAATGCGATTCCGAGACTTTCTGAAGGTAAACCCCAAGGCGTATATTGGCAAAATGGCACAATTTTTACCTTTCTAGTATTCTAAATTTAAGCTTGGCTCAAATGACAAAAAATCGCCAGCGACATCGAATAACTAAGACATTTAATGGTGCAAACGGTACCTTAGATATTTTTTTTCAGTGTGGCTACAAGGACAAGAATGTGAACCTATCTTGTGATTTATTATCGTTTAAAGCAAGGAGAGAAGATATGGCGAAGGGCAAGTACTGGGACAGAGTCGCTAAGACGTTTCATATTAGGACAGTAAACATTTTTTAGAATTTTGGTATGCCAGCTTGTAACCCCTTTTCCACCAGATATGACAAGCTTGGCCTATCTAATTGTGTCTGACGACTGGGCCTGTCTCCGCGAAGCGTACATAATAACTAACTACAGTACAGTGCCGGTCACAAACGAACAGATGCTCGTCTGTTCATAGTTTCGAGGATAGAGGTCAAAATGATGTAGAAACGGTCACTATCGTGCAGTCAATAAACACTTTGCCACATATGTACAAAACCGGTTTAATCACAGTAAAACTAAGACACCATTGTCAAAATGCTCCTACCTGAGGTCAAGAATCTTCAAGAATGTTCGTGAATTGACGGAAAATTTTCAGACAAACACAGTCATATCAGCAAACACGCCTTCCCATCAAATCAGAATTCATGATCTACAGCTAGTCTTGAAACAAAAGAACACTTTCCCTGTTTTAATCAGCATAGCTTCTCAAAAACAATACTCGCATTCATTTCCCATGATTAGGTAGACAGTTAAAGGGCATGCGTGTAACCATAGTAACCCACCCCCTAAGGAAATTAACACAGCTTTGTACAGTTCACTCGAGTAACAAATAAGGAGACGCAGTGATTACATTAGGATCGCTAGCCTACTCGCCACAATAACACGAAAACATGTTGTAAATGCAATGCGGATTGTAGAAAACATCAAGTTAAGATTCGTCGAAGGACAATTTATCATAGCGAGGTTGTTGACTCGATTGGCAATCGTGAACAATCAAAACGGCATGCCCGTAGCCAGATATTTGCAACGGGTAGGCGCAAAATTGTGGTTAGGGAATTTTTTTTTTACTTTTCTCTTTCTCCATACCTCTCCTCCAGACCAACTTTCCACTCCCAAGGTGATCAGTGAGCTGTTCACGTCACGTATTCTTGCAGGCTCACCTCGACTTGACCTAGTGATGGACGGTTCCTCCTTCAGCTGCCAGCCTTGAGGCACCACATTCGGTATTTTCGTAGCCTGAAGGATAATTTGCGTCTACGAAAATACCCGAGGTGTTTCAGGTGACCTTACGGAGTGCGTTCAGACCTGTTGTAACCCCCATTACCCACGGTCATTTACGTGCGCACGCTATTAACACATTTTAATCGCATAACTAGCTACAGTAAGAGCGAACACTTAACTTATGTCACGAGTTATAGTTCTCAGTAAAGTCTAAATACACCAATAATGCCACTGGTTTCAAGTAATCGACATGCGCATTGCCGGCAGGGGTCTTTTCCTTAAACTTCAGGTCTTAAATGATTTATCTCCCCATGGAAAAAAGCGGTTCACCGCAAATCTACTGGCTCCAGGACACCGGGCCAGCGCATATTTCGAACACTGGTGACGTATACAGCGAGAGGGGCACTGAGGGGGAGGCAGTTGTCCCCGACAGCCAACTTAAGCAAGCCACCATCAAAACATCCAAAATTACAAGAAAATGTGAGCACACCAAGGGATCTTCTTAGACCGTGAGTTTGCACCATTAGCGTATCAAACTAACAAGGCAAAAGTACATTGCACCAATGCGCCCCCACACACATCTTTTAAAACGCAATACTCTTCCAAAAATGTGAGATTCTTGTCAACTTACAGCCAATGTGATCTCATTCCGCTTCAGCTGAACTGTATGCTGGAAGTCTTTGTCAGGTTGCCTTTTTGTATGTATTTTTTAAATAAAAATGCAACTTTCACATGAACAAGACTGTTCTTCTTTCGATTGCCCTTGGGGGTTTCTGTTTCATATGTTACCGATTTAATTATACCAAGTCTGCTGGGCACAACTTTTTGAAAAAGGCACACTTTTGTCATCAGGTGCGCCCAAAGGACACAGGTTCAAACCTGGTCAGGAGTATCTCGCCCCGGTCGGCACCCAGCATCAATCGTCCCACAGTCACAATGAACCAGTCTAACGCCTCCTCCCCTCCCACTCCCACTCCGCCCTCTCAGTTTTTCAGAACAGTTTTCGATGCTATACCTCAGGCTTAACCGCAGATCAGCCATTGCTTCTTTTTGGTTGCTTTAAGTTAGTAGAGATGCGGCCTTTTGCCGCCCAATTTCGATGAGAGGCTCCCACCCTAGACCACCGCTTCCTACGCCAAGGTGATCGAGCATAGATGTGTCCGAATAGTCCTATTATTTGAAACGGCCGGACCGGTCAAGTTATTAGAGATTCTGTTTGAAACTTGTCATCTTTTTAAGAAGCGCCCGACAACAAATTTTACCGGATTAAAAGACAAACGAAATCATTGCCTGTGCCGCTTGAAGTTCGTAAAAGGACAGTTTTGCGTGTTTCTACACGACGCCTGTGCGAGTATTGAAGCAGCGTTTGTTTTGGTAAAACCGTTACAGGATCTTGTGAAAACCTCAGAGTAATGACGTCTGTTGCTGTAGGTAGTCAAATTGAATTATTACATGATGAGACTTATCGAAAGTATTAATAACGAAAAATTACTATTTCATTAATTTCTTACTATTCTTAATTACAGAAATGCGCGTGGTAAATTCACTGACAGATGCTTCATGGAATCGTACGACTAGATACTCAGTTGACGACGTTTGTTTCTATGACAATTTGAAACTGATACTTAACAAGTGCTAATGGTGATTTAGGATCGCTAGACAAACCTTGTTATTCTGACAATTCAAAAAATATTCCGTCAAGACATATCAGTAGGCTGTTCGGGTGAAAGAGTCGCGCGTAATTACGCTCGTAATCACTACCAAGATTTCGCTCGTGTTTTACTACCGAAATCATTCGCCACCATAATTACGCTCGTGATCACGACAGTAAGTGTTTAAACGACCGAAATCCTTCGCGCGTGATTACCACCGAAACTTCGCTCGTGTTTCACGACCGCAATTACACGCGACACTTTCACCCGAACGCCACCGGGCATCAAATATCCTCGCTCAGCCACTGCCTTCAATCCGGTTCAACGACTTGGCAGCGAACACAAGTAAAACTCAACCGCAAAACTGGACTAACGTGCAACTAATGAGTAGGCTAAATCCAGTGTTTAAACCAAATAAAACATAGAAAGCTTTTACCTACCTAGGCTAACGAACGCACCTTCGTCCTCTCCTCTTTTTTTACTGAAATCCACCAACGTATCACTACTTGTAATACACAAGTGAAGCTGTTTAATAAATTAAGAGTCGATGCTGTCTTGCTTTCAGGCTGGTCTTGCCATTAACTAATCACAAACTGATTAGCACAATCCATTCCATCGACTCCATCAGCCAGCACGAAAACAAACGCGAGAATGTCCGTGGGCGATAAGGAGAGTATTACAGGCCTGGCAACCACGTGGTGTAAACGAGACTTCTGATTGGTTCATGAACACAATCACAGAAGTCAATGCATCTCATTATCGATTGATCTTAAAATCAGAATGCAATGAATAAATAAGAATTAATCACAGAATTTACGATATAAATAATCACACGTCGGTCATTGTACACTGGTTTCTCTTTCGTTGAGCTCGATCGATCAATAACTACATACTTTTTCAAGACTACACAATAAAAATGGTACATTCTTTGTTTAGTCTACTCAGAGACATTTCAAACAATTTCTTCTGACCTACTGTCAAGGAGTTTTAACTCAAGCCGAATTTATGAGACAAAAAGAACTCTAAATAAAGAATCCTATCGAACACTGCGCGAAATAGGCAGAGGTGTAAGGGTTTGATAAAAAACAATGAAATATTGCACCCAACCTACATTCCTTTGGGCGTCCACAAAGTCTACTTAGTCGATAACAATTCCAAGTTCACCACCAAGAGGCCAGCATCCCACTTTCCATTGCGGCGTCGACAGATACTTCTAACCAAAAGATTCTTAAAAAATCAAATATGCAATTGCCATTCACTGGGGAATTTAAATCAAAAGGCAATATAAATGGTGTGAACCTGAGAAAATTATATGCATCAAAATGAACTATTGTTATTTCCATTATATTGAATGTGAAACTCGTCTTTTTAATTGGCGTAAACGCGTTACGTCACATACTTTTAAAACGCGTTACAAATTCAAAATCATAGTGCGACACGGGACTTCCTTTCACTCGGCTGTGGGTTGGTGTTTTGACGACACTCGTTGGTTTAAAGAAAATGACAATGCAGTTGAAGTCAGTTATTGTTCAGCGTCGGTGCAATCGTGTGTACGTTACGTCATGGAACGGTCCATCGATGTAATGAAAATTGCTTAACACAATGGGCCAGCCTTTGCACCCGCTAAGTTGATTGACATTTATAAATATTTACGCTGCTTTTAGCAATTACTCTAGAATGCAACAGTATCTCGTGAATACACGTGACTGGGTTAAAGATGCAGTTTCATTAGATTATGAATATGCAAATGAAGTACTGATATACAAACAACTCCGGGTTCTCCAGTGTGCCGGAAACCAACCGACAACCAGTTATCATTACAACCTCACGAAAGTATGGTAATATTTCATCATGGCGAACGAAGACCCGATGTCGGCCAAGCAGGACAACAAACTAACAGGCAAAAGGGTGATTTAAATGGCCACTAGTTGGTGCAGAATACGTCGAATCCATCCCAAAAGAAACTTGTAAAAAATGAAATTCCCCTACGGAGCCAAAGTTGTAGTTGGATTGGTTTGAAACTCGTTGTCACGTGTTACCGTCTCCATAGGAACACATCTGCTAAATTTCAGAAAGATATTGTAAGGGGTACAGGAAATACAGCTGTGGACGCAAAAGAAAATAAAATAGCCACCAAAGGGGAGCCAGAGTAGTTGAACACATCCGAAAATTAACGTCAACCTCGGTTTTCTCATCAGGAGCATTTCTCCAAATTTTAATAATGATCCTTCAGGCGGTTTGGTGCATGGAGAAGGTGATGTCAAAAACGTGCTAAAAATTTTCAACATTTCCTATAAGCGCTGGTTATAGTTCTAACTATACGCCCGGGTTTGACTTACGGCAAAAGAATACAATCAGCCTCCGGCTCAGAAATATCCGCGGTGGTATAGCGCGCACCAGAATTAACGTAATCATGTAGAAATTAGAGACACTTCATTTCCTACATGCGTATTTTCAGTTTTGCGATATTACATGCATGGCCGAATTCAATTAAGGGTTCATTAGTTTAAGAAATCTCCATTTGTACTAAAATTAGACTTAATTTATCCTTTACAAGTTCTCAGGAACATAACTGAGAGTTCCTATTAGTTACATGAAGCACACTTTTACCAGTTTCAAAGCCCAGAAAATAGGACACGGAATAATGCGTCATTGCGCTGGTCATCAATCAGGGCTGAGTTCTGCAGAAGTAAGACCATATCGAAAAAACCTAGAGTGGTCAAGTGCTTTCCTTGTAATGCACGCGAAATTTTGCGAGATCTAGCGTTTTCGCGAGTTTCTTGCGTCCACGAAACGAAGCCCAGGTCCTCCGTCTTTCGCCTCAGTTACGTAGGCCCTGAACACAGTAACATCGAAGTCACTGCAGTTGAGCATACGACGCAGCACAGTTCACGCCCCTACCGCCATCTATCGGGACGGAGGCACCAGTAATAAAGGATGATTGGTCGGATGCCAGGAACGCGATGACGTTAGCAACTTCTTCGGATTGACATGGGCGTCCTATGGGATGAGTAGTTTTGGCCGTTTCATAGTACTGGAAAACGAAACAGAATTCCTTGGTGTTTTCATTCCAACCAAATCTCGTGGGCACCTATCAATCAAAAACTCAGTTGTCACTCATATATGGTATTTCTGATTACACTCAATTGTACCAAGAGCAGGGTAAAGAAGGTGGCCTCATGTGCTGAGGCACTTACTGGGATAAACGCATAGTTTTACCACTGTTAAGGGAGTGCCACGCTGCCATGCAGGTGAAAACAACCAGCGCCACATTCGAACAGTACACTAGGAAGGCCACGAACCTTTGCAGCAGCTTCTGCAGACGATATTCTCTGATGAAGTGTAGTCACAACTGTTCCAGGACTGAAATGTTTAAAAAATCTAGCCAAAATTTTATAGTTAATACAACCATGCACACAAAAATTGACAAAACAGCATTCAAATCGCATGAGAAGCATACGTGCATTACTATAGTGAGTTACGTACATGTAGACGCAATCCATGAAATATAAACTAGCTTTAGTCATGGAATTCATAAACATGTATTCTTACCTTACAGCATTACAACGCACTTGTTTGCTGGCCAGATCTATAAACAAAAAGGCAGGAGTTTAAAAATTGACTTTCGACTTGAGTGTCTATAAGTGGGGCGGTGACGATAAACGGAAAATGGCGTAGATTTCTATCACTTCCCACTCGTAACAATGCAGTCAGTTCATTAAGAGTACTGAAATGCATTGCGGCGGCTAGAATTATTCTAGCCCGGAGCCCAATGATAACGGTGCTGCTGCCCTATCGGTCGCCACCTATGTCGCACAGTTTGGCTCCCTGACCATTGGACTAGCCCCTACCTCCCTGAGCTTTGTTAGGTTTCTTACACAAGCGCACTCACACCCACTCATGGGGCATTTCAAGACTTACAGACTTGTAGTTTAATAAACAGAACCATACAAGTCTACCAGCGTCGATTTCTTAAAGCGTTAGGAGCAGGCGCACATTATGGCCATTCTGGACGCGACCAAAACAATTTTGGGGGTTACGCGAACATTTTCGTTGAGGAAATTGACTGGCACCCCTTGAGACATCCTAGGTCCGACAGAGTGGACTTCGGGTTGAGAAACTCATGCATGGAACGTGTTTAGAGACAGTGACATCCATTTTACGAATGTCAATCTGCCTAAAAATTCATTGGAACACTAATTTCTAACAATATCTTTTATCGAATGACAATACGAAATTCAGCAGGTGTTGCAAGTGAAACAAGGAAGAAGCATCCCACAAAACTGCAGGTCACTGATTAACTACATTCTGCGCCCAAGCTATCCAGATGCCAAAAAGTGGGACCTTTGTTTATTAGCGCCACCTTGTAAATTTCGAGTAATTCTTTGACTTCGAACCAGGACTTGGTATTTCGTACGTGACACTTTTCTGCATGCTGAGGTGTAAGATTTTCCTTAAACCCGTAATGCCGAAGAGAATATCTTCGGTGAATCTAGGAGCCACAGATGCCATACCGTAAGCACCCGCCAGAGAAGTCTGTAGGGAATTGAAGTATCTCATCGGGGAATTACGGATCTCCCCCCGAAGATTTTTTTAAGTATTTAGGCGGGTTAACGAGAACATTGGTGGATTCCGGTGGTAGCCTATTGCGGTCTTAGAAAACCTTGTTAGCGACAGCCAAATACTTTGAGGACAATGATATCTGTCGGTAAAACTCGAATCATCAAAAAATTACGTCTAACAGTCTAATCTATAAACAGCTAGTGTCCCACGGAAACTCCACATTTCAGAAAAAAAAATTTTCATATTTCAAAAAGAAATGCTCTTCTTCCGGTGAAAATAGGATATCTTTGCCATGGCTATGACGCTATCGGATACTTCTCACAAGCAGTGGTCTTCAAGTTCGCCAATTCACACTTACATTTTTTCGATTCATTGCTTTACTATGATTTTTATTCTGAGTCACGTGTCTTGATGCCGTGGCTTATTGGAAACTCTACCTACTTCCCATGTGAATAGTTTACACAGCTAGTACTAATTCTAAAATAAATTATTTCCCCTGCTTTCGTAAAGTTCAGTGTTTCGGCATTGGATGATAAGGTGTCCAAGCTCCTTCGTTTTATTTTTTTGAGGGGCAGTTGTCTCCCTGCCCTCCTCCCCTTCCTCCACTTAATAAACCAATGACCACGCAGCTCTCATCGTACCCGGATGGCTGCCAGCATAATTAAGCCCTGTCGGTTTCCACGGGTCTGCGGTATATATCGGCAACGTTACGAGTCAGCAACGTAATCAGTGGTTTCTACGCTTAAGAAATCAGAGTAAGGTATTGTTCAAAAAGTAACTGAGGTATAATTATGCTGTGTTCACTCTCGATCCGCGGTTCACTGCTGATGGGAGGGCAACTTCTTGCGCAAGGAATGACAGAAATAAGTAAACGCTTGGCAATTCAATAATAAAAAAGAAACTTTGGTAAAAATATTTTTAATTCAAGTGTACGATTAAGAACGTAGCAGACTGTAGCGTATGCTACAGGCAGTGCTTTTTGAAGTCCGCACTTTTTGGGGTCCCGCGCTCACAACAGATTTAGAGGCACTCGTACCACGAACATGTTTCTACTGCTATGGAAGCACTGACTCAGCTGGCTTCAAAGGGTGAAAAAGTTTGAGTTGGGGCTCCTCAATTTTTATTATGTGTAGGGTCAAGAGTGCCGGGCCCCACTGAGCAACACATGTTCAAAGAATTGTAGTACGTGCTGTGAGTGCAGGGCCCCTGATCAGCGGTGTGCGAACTCCTGAAATCGTCTAATTCATTGTATTGTCCAGTCAGTGTACACAATGTCTTTATCATGTAGGAGCGGTCCCAGTTGCTTTCCATCTCAAAAGTGAAAATTACAACTGTTGGCCTTTTGTTTGAGATGATAGTTGTATGAGCATTTGAGGAAGGGGTCTGCGCTTCGACATACGTGTATGCAATGTGGCCCGCTAATCCGGCACTGTCGTTATGTCTGGTTCCTCGCCTAAGCTGACGCCCCCAGTCAAGAGGAGCATGGGACATCTCATGAACCCTCCACTGAAGGGCGACTAGTTAAGATACTGATATCTCATCTTGATATACTCACGCCACCTGGCGATCATGCACACGCAAGCCACCTCGCGATCATGCACACGCTTTTAACTCAGTGTAGGTGAAATTTGTCCTTTGCATCTACTTCCAACGTCAATACAGCAGTATCTTTGAGTGCAATTTCGCCAAAATGGCAGGATTTTATTGAGATGGCCCAAATTCCGCAGTAAACACCAGACCCTCCAACGCCCAAATCAGACCGTAACGATGCCCTCCATGACTCCAACTAGAAAAACGACCTTTTAGACATTTACATAGACAAAATCATCTGAGTATCATTGCTTATAAATACTGCAATAGTCATAGGTTTATAGTACATTCAATGAAATCATGCATTTCTCGACTCCATGCGACGACCATCTTGAGGCTTACATTGTTGCACTCGACAAAATATGCCATCAACATCGACAGTTCTAGTCGCCCGATGAACGTCTGACAGCCTTTAGGGAGTGACATAATACTCCGCCATAATTGTTGTTTTTGACACCTATCGTTGCCCCGGTAACATCCACACATACTTCGCTCGGGTGACAATTATGTGCCGATTTTGACAGCGCATGTTTTCCCACTTGGCGTGTATTGTCCCCAAGGTAACAAGATGTGTCGAATGTGACAAAATGTGTCACAACAGACCTGCCGCGCATTATTTTCTTGGACAACTAGAACTTGAGCTCGCCTGTCATCGGAAGTAGTTATCAGCGAACATTTAATGTTACGAAATTTAGGAGCAAAAAGATCTAGTCTTACCTAGTGCTACGCATTTTGTGAACTGCTCTATCGCTCCTTTAGAACATGCGTACGCCACGAAATTTTCAAACTGAAAATAAAACACACCTCTCAGAACTTTTTTCTAATCTCCAGAAAGCTCTCGAGTGAACACCAAAGCAAAGCTTGGAGAGAAATGGTACATTTTAAAGCAAGGGCACAATATCTAATTTTTTGTTTGTTATCTGGTTGTCATTATTTTAGAGCAGCCATTTTAAGGTTGCAGTCCACTCTGTATTGCTGGTTAAAAAAACAAAAACTGAACAAAACTGTCTACTCAATCAACTCAAAATATCCCTTTCCATGATAGGGTCACATTTCCGTCACCAATAAGAACGTGGAAACCATCAGCAACTCAAGAAAACGTGTCCATTGCCACAACATTTATGAATTAGAATAAACATATTGCTTAAGAGAACCCCAAAACAAACACACCACAGTCACAGGTTACCAACCCACAGGTCTTAACCGAAGCCTTCAAATAACCCATATTCACTATATTCTAAAATGAGTCCATAGACAAAAATTCTTTTTCGACCTGGTTCCTCTACCAGACTCATTACTCACTCCTCGATGTCCAGCTATGCTTGATACATTTACAATGACTCCCTTTGTCTTGATCAGATGGGGAACAGCCAACATAGTGAGATGGTAAACTGACCTGCAACCAAAGATTGGAAAAATGAGGAAATGCACCAGACAGCTTATTTAGACGAAAA
Source organism: Phoronis australis (assembly GCA_002633005.1). Classification (NCBI taxonomy): domain Eukaryota; kingdom Metazoa; phylum Phoronida; family Phoronidae; genus Phoronis; species Phoronis australis. The sequence goes on from NMRA01000114.1 coordinate 333,037, forward strand.
GTTCTTGAAAGTCTGGTAACATTTAATATTACTATTAATTTATGGATGGTTCTTGCAGGGTGATAGAATAGAATAAATCCTATTTATTCTATGTTGATAGTCTACAAGCACACACACACGGAGTGAAGTGCTGTCTGTGGTATTATTTCATGAATTAAAAAGATGCTTAATTTGGTTTTTCCATATTAAGAGACAATAACTAGGAGTAAGTCACTGAATTGCTTGACACAAAATAACAGTAGCTAGTCCTCATCAACCCCCACAAAGTTACAAAAAGATTGAAAACTAGGCCTACTAACAACAAGTGTGACTATCAACCCGGGCAAGTTAACAGATAGCTGTGGGTAAAGACCAACATCAAACCATGGGATAGATTTGAAATATTGTGAGGTAGTATTTTCACTGGCCAATGCCTTATTATTCAGGGACAGTGCACAATTTGCATAACAGAGACAATACAGTTCGCATAACAGGGCAGTACAATTTGCATAACAGTGACAGTATAATTTGAATAACAGGGACAGCACAGTTTGCATATTAGGGACAGTACAATTTGCATAACAGAGACAATATGGTTTGCATAACAGGGACAATACAGTTTGCATAACAGGGACAGTGTCATTTGCATAACAGTGACAGTGCAATTTGCATAACAGGAACCTAAAAAACGACCTCCATGGGAAAAATCATCACAAAATGCTTTCGTAGTAAAAAAAGTTGTTCTTCTTTTGAAATTGCAGTATTGCTGTTTTCATTTAAACTCAAAAGCTTGTGGAAGACCCTAGAAAAATTTCAAATGTGGCCATATTTGGAACATCATACCTCAGAAATGGATGACTGGAAATTTTTGAATGTGCACTCTTATCCCATAAGGTGTTAGGACTTGTTTTTAAATGTTTTATTTTTGTATGAGGTACTAAAAAATTGGACTTTTGTGATTTCCATGAAAAAAATAAAAGTTGCATAAAACAAAAGTGATATTTTAGAAAACTTCTACAGCATCTTTGAAATTTCATCTGTTTTAAAAAATTTGATTATGATATCGACACCATTGTTTTTCTTAGGAGGTACTTTTTTTTGCTAAATTTTATCAAAACATGAAGCAGGCTGGTAAAAAGTCACAAGTCAAATTCCACAAAAGCTTTGCTTTCAAAAATATACATGCTTTTACTGTCAAATCAATACTTTTGTAGGTAATTGGCTAAATATACAGACTAGCTGATAGGCTCCTACATAAGCTACGTTGTCATGTAATTTCTTCATGACAATGTTGTTTTCTTATTGTGGCAATGATGTTTATTGATTCTCGTATTGCAGTTTTTTATTCTGGAACTATTGTTCTCTCATCATTATATTACACTTTGTGCATTGTTACAGTTGCATTGTACTTTCCTTGCCCTTTTTGCTTTTTAAATGTTGCACCTTGCTTCTTGTTGTGATATCGTCGTATTTTTGCGGGAGAGGGGGCATGGCAGTTATCTTGTTAATGTAAGATTGTTTTATCATTGTACCAGTGTATTTTTCTTGCACTTAACGTGCCTGCACACAGCCTAAAAATGGGGGGGCTTGAATTTTTGAGAATGTGGACCTTTTATTAAGATTCCCGGGGTACATTCAGAGCTATGAATACTGCATTCGCCCCCAGAGCCCCCCCCCCCCCTCAGAGTGCATGCATGATTACATTCTTGTCTTGTTGTTGCATGCCCATACTCTAGCTAATAGCAACATCATTTATGCCATTTCTAGTAGTAACATTACACAACAGTTTCCTAGTTGTTACATTGCTGTGTTCTTGTTGTTGTACAATTATATTCTGTTTTGGCAAGGTTTTTTATGGTTGCATTGCGCAGACATTTTATGTTGTGTTGCATTTCACTCCAATGCATTACTGTTAAACAATCGTTGGACTGGTCTGCTGACACACCATTATAGAGTTATGTAACAGTGGCAGTGTCCCAACATGCCCCACTTTCTAATGTGATCATGTGACCCCTGTTTACCTCATATTGATGTTCATCATGTCATCATACTGCTGCATAGATGTTGTTTCAATCGTTCCCGTCTGCCCAGCACCAGCGTTGTTCACCTGAGCAAAAACCACAAAACAGAATGTACTACAACAACCAACAGATTATGTTTCCATGGTGTTGACCAAGTATGGTCACGGAGACTTCTAGCAGTCTATGATACTCGAGCTAAACATTATAGGCTTCCTCATTCGATGACTACAGCACAAAGTATTCACAACTCAGTAGTACGCCACCATAGGATGGGCAAACAGTCGTAACCAGAATGTAAAATAATACAGCTGTCTTTGATTCCTTAACTGTGATTTTAGATAAAGCTGTACCGGCTTTATTAAAATTTTCTGCTAGTAATTAAGCACTGAAATTAATGGATCATGTACCACAAATATGACTGAGTTTTGCCTTGAAATTGACCAACAGCTCCATACCTTCTATTTAGAAAAGATAAATCCCTAAAAATCTTACAAAACGAACATGCGCATACATTTTTCCAGGTTCCTGTATACTCATATTTACTGAGATTTTATGTACTTCTGCACAGTACACAATTTTCCTCCCTCACAAACCTCAGATGGCCAGGGAGAGAGAGAGAGAGAGAGAGAGAGGGGGAGGGGGGGAGAGGGAGAGAGGGAGAGAGGGAGAGAGGGAGAGAGGGAGAGAGACAAAAGTATGTTCTTCCCTCTTATTCATTTTTGTAACACCAGAGCACAGAGACGTCCCATAACTTCAACACATCATTTGTGGCGCACTCAAAATTTGGAGCAAACAGACACTTGCAAGGTACTACGTGAGTTCACTGGTGAACAGAATGTAACAACAGGTTGTCAAAGAGATTCCCAGTGATATCATACCATGGATTAGTTCCATACCAAAATATCAAGCCGCTGATAGTGTTCCAGGGTGGTAGACATCACTTTCTTGATATCATCATCATTTCTGAGATCTGCCACCACAATTAATAAAGGCTGAAATACAATTACACAAACCGTGGGTATCTCATCTAATTAGCCTTCTCTGTCACTCTTCATTCTTAGTACATAGTATAAAGAAAACCTGTTGTTTTATTTTGTAAAATTTACTATTTAAACTAAAATGTACAAAAACTAAACTCGATTACTAACATTTATTTTGTACAGTAATAAGACAACTACTGGTTTATTTCAATTATCGTAAAACACGAATGAACTAAATGCCACAAATGCGTGCACAAACACGTACAATTAAACACACCTTCACGTTGCTCTGTTGCTCACACTGTGTGCCAGTTTCTCCCAGCGTCTCCTCATTTCTCCCAGTCAAGGCTAACTGGGCACCAAGTTTGGCAAACAGGACAGCAGTAGCCCTACCAATCCCAGCACTTGCTCCTGTAAACATTTTTACATTTTCTTGAGCATACCCAGCCTAAAAAATGGGGGGCTCGAATTTTTGAGAATGTGGACCTTCTACTAACATTTACAGGGTACATTCAGAGATATAAATTGTGCATTTGCCAAATTTTGGTAGTTCTTGCCTTTTTAGTGGACTTTTGTCTAGTTTTCTATATTTCTTAGAAGTTTTTGTTTCAGTATGAGGCAGAAATTTTGGCCCACTTTGCCAAATGGGGGGCTCGTTCGAGTCTCCCGAGCCCCCCCCCCAGCCTCCGCATGGGAGCACGCATGATTTTCTCATCAGTGTAACTCACGTGCAACATAGGACAACTGCTTTTTTAAAATGCTTAAGAGGTGGAGATCACTTCGCATTCCTATTTTACCTGGCTGCACTTGATTAACTTCTGCCGGCCAACCAGTTAAGATAGTATTAGCAAACTGCCCTTATGAAACTGCAACGGTTGAGATCAGTTCGCATTCCTATAAAATTTACCCAGTTACAGACAGTCCCATTAATTTTAATTGCTAAGAGCTCGCCAGCTCATTGGCCATATTGGATCGCTCTTGTATACCTTCTATCTTCATAGACAGCGACCACCGTCTCTACTGGCAGTGCCAGGCAGTAGAGACGGTGGTCGCTATCTTTCACAAGTTTCACATCAGTGCTTTTCTGACAGGACGGCGGAAAATCTGTCGTGCAGAATTTTTCACGGATGTCAGCGCACAGCTTTGGAATAATGTGTTCACAAATTATCCAAACAAGAGAGTAGAACAAATTGCTGGGTGCAACACGTGTAAAAATTACAATTTACCTGTAATCAAAGCAACCTTATTGGACAGTTTGCATTCCGCCATCTTGGCCGTCATGTGACTGATCACGTGCCGTTTATAAATGTGAACTGGACGCAAGAGTTCATCTACCCTCTGACACAGCGCCACCTATATTGCAAAGTGGTAGGCAGGTTGAGGTCCGTTGCAGCTAACATTCCTCTAAATGAAGTCCGAATTCTTCTATAACGAGTTGAGTGTTTATTTCTTTCGCCCATATTCCTTATGAACATCAGTTCAGAATTTTGCACTTCGGTGAATGTGCGTCCACTGTCTGCGGCTTTATCTAGTGACTACGTAAAGATATGACAGAAATTCTCAAGTTCAGTCGTCAGAGCAGCCCCCATTGTGGACCATTCATGAGAAAGTGAAATGGACCATTATGGTTCAGTGGCGGATCTACGGTATCACAAGGGGGGCCCAACATTTTGGCTATAAACATTTGGTCCAAGCGCGATTGTAGATGTGCATAGCACCGAATGGGGGGCAAACCCCCCTCCCGACCAGGAAATTTTTCTGTTTTTTCCTCTAAAAATCAAGCATTTTCCTTGATTCCCGAAGTTTTATCCAAGAAAAAAGAAAAATACGAAGAATGTGTCAACCAACAAAAACTCCAAGAACTACGGATTCGAACTCACGCCCTTGCTAGTATAGCGCGCGTGCTTAACCCCTACAACACCACGATTTAACTTTTAATTTGAAACTAAGACCTACTTATTTATGGTCCACAGCGTTTGCGCGCGAAAACTCCTTCTTTTTGTAATGCTCATTACATGTTTTTGTGCAATCGGTTCGTAACATATTTGTTGTATTTAAAATAGTCTTCAATTGCCCAAAAGATCAAATCCGTTTTTTGTGTTGGCAATAATGACGCGATTGCTTTGGAAATCGTCTTTTAAGTTAAGGTTTGACAAAGAGAGAATTATGAGTTTCTGAGTGATTCACTAAGGCTTCGATTAAAATTGACATCTTACCAAAAGCGTCTGTTTTTTTCACCATCACTCTAATTCCAGTTTCTTTAAAAAATGAAGAAATTTTCTTCATTGCACAGTGGAGCAGACGACGGAAACGGAGTCGTAGTGCCCAGCGCCACTGCCGGTCGCCTGAGATATCACGGGAGAGCCTAAACTTAGCCATAGTTCCGTTACGATTGCGACGTGTTCCGAATTTGACACNCCCCCCCCCCCCCCTAAGTCGGCCTATGTGGTTCAATTCTAAGCTTGTTGTAGGTAATAGGTACTTGAGGTTATGGAAAGTAACGGTATGATAATTGCAAGCCTATGTTCATGACTTAGATCATTCACAGGGACGAGACCCATAGACATCACATATTAACTGTATGACGAGACCTCAGCCACTTGATCATGTGCCGCAGAGCACTAACGCCATAAATGTAATTGTTACATTTTACGTCATTGCTATATTTTATGTTGCTAGGCCTCTCCTAAACTGTAACAACTTGGTACTTCCCATACTGTACGCGTTGAATCTGTCGAGGGAAATACGGCCATGTAATAAAGTTTTCCGTATTCACCTCTCGCACCACTTCAACAGTGACCTCTGACATGGAAAGTTCAAAAGATATGTCAATGTCGACTCGACGTCGTTAGCCGGTTCGATCACCAAACGTTCGGGAAATAGTTTAAAGTAATACAATTAAGTAACGTTCAACATACAATCAGGTCTCAATCGTAACATCTGGAACAGGACAGTTAATTGCTAGTTCTGTCTCAGTTTTCATTTGCTAAATATTTTATCGTCTGCAACTCTGGTGCTGATTCATCGCTAACTACAATATCAAATATTGTTGTTATTTAACTATTTTCAGGAGATGTTATAAGTTCAATGAAAAGTTACCCTTGTTTTCGTCTTTGTTATCTCTTTTCAAGAAATAAATCGTCACATTTAAAACTGTACTTTTACTAGAGAAAACTTGCTGCCTAACGCGCAAGTACATACATAAGGATGTGATCCACCACGTGAACAGTCTGAATGACGTAAAAAATCAGCGGAAAAAATGAAAGAAACTTAGGAATTCGAAGCGTATGGGATAGGCCTAAGTACAATACGTAGGCTACCTCGATTGGCGTACATGAAGTAATATCACACTCTACATTATTCCGCGTATCAACCTCGACCTTTGGTCTCGGTCGATACGCGTAATAATGTCTCGTGAAATATTACTTCATGTACGCCACTCTCGGTACGGTTTGTGTATTTACATTACGGCGTTCTCCCGTTGAGTCTTACTTGTTAAGTTGTATATCACAACAACTTGGGCGGATGACTGCTGTAGCCAATATCTTACACTGACGACTGATTAAGTCCATTCTTGCAATTAGGGTTGGAGAGTCAGCTCACTTTTGCTCGATAATTGTTCTAATCTCCAATAAGTTCACTGGGCTGTGCTGTTAAAAATAAGTTAAGTTAGACAATGTTTGAACGTAAACCAATGACTTTTCTGAATTGCCCTTCAAATACTGTTCAAGCTTATATTTTTTGAATCACCAAAATCGCCCAACTACAATCGAAGTTAAGACAATCTATTCTGTCCAGACGTACCAACGTAAAGGGTTTGACTGTGTTCACATCTGATCGGTTATAAGCCTGGTAGATAATTTATCTGCATGTTAATTGTCCTACCAGACAAAAGACTATGCTCGGCATTTTACAAAGGAGATAGATGTTATCACACGCTCACAATCGCTGTACTGAACGGGAGAACGCCCTAATAATCCTTAAAAAACTGTCATTTATTTTTATCCCATACGCGTTGAATCTGTCGAGGGAAATACGGCCGTGTAATAAAGTTTTCCGTATTCACCTCCCGCACTACTTCAACAGTGACCTCTGACATGGAAAGCTCAAAAAGGTAGGTCAATGTCGACTCGACGTCTTCAGCCGGTTCGATCATCAAACTTTCCGAATATAGTTTAAAGTAATACAGTTGCAACAGTGTAACTAACACTCGACATGCAACCAGGCCCTAAACGTAAAACCTGGAACAAAATTGTTAATTATACGACACTTATGTCTCAGTTTTCAATTGCTGATTACTATATAGTGTGCAACTCAGGCGCCCATTCCTAGGAAATTAAAATATCAAATGTTGTTTTTTAACTATTTTCAGGAGATGTTAAAAGTTCACTGCACAGTTGCCGTTGTTTTCATCTTTGATACCTCTTTTCAAGAAATAAGTCGTTACTTTTAAAACTGTTTCTTTTACAAGAGATCCACCATTTGAACAGTCTGGGTGAAGTACTTGAAAAATCTGCCGAAAAAGTGTAAGGAACTTAGGAATTCGAAGCGTATGGTTCGGTCTCGGTCGATACGCGGAATAATATCTCGTGGCCGGGATATTACTTCATGTACGCCACTCTCTGTACGTTTTGTGTATATATGACCCCAATGAGGTTATTTTTCATTGTAGTTCTCGTTAGATTTAGACCCCATTAAAAGGCTTATTGGGGCACCACGAAAATACGTCCCACTGGCGGCGATCTTCCAATAGTTTGATATTTTCCCTGTCGACTGATTAGCTCTTAAAAAACGCAGGCGGGGGGCGCCAGGGTTAAGCCGTGACAACCGACCTAAGTTTGGGGCCGGGGACAGTTAAGAAAGGAAAGATTGCGAAATAAGGATAAGAGAGAAAATTGAAGAGAACATTTAAGAACTCAGCATCACTGCATGGTTTACATTTTGAAGACACTGGCCAGGACATTGTCGTTAGGGTCTCCGCTTTTGCAACACAGATCGTATTAACGCACTTGAAAACGTGCACAAAGTCAGTCATACATATATTTCGAAAAACCGAAAAAATTTGTAAAGCGAAGCTTTTACAGAGCGTACTAGTTTACTGGATTTTTAAATTCAATAAGCCAATTTTGCGAATGCAAAACTATATTTTTCCAGATGTCCTTCATAGGCAAGGGATAACAAAGACAATTTTCGGTTAATTTTCTCTCGAAGCTGTATATTACTTGAGAAAAATTGATGACCTGACAGATAATATCAATTGTTGCGCATTTCCTTATACTTTAAAGTATAGATATTTTCAAATTTAGGGGCCTCGCCCTTGAAGGAGGCCACTGATGACATTCAAGTGGCCACCCTTTTAGTGGTTTTAATGACAAGTTCTTAAGGGGCAGCTCACGGAGAGAGGGCCCAATGTTGGTATCGATTACCTCTATTTTCCTGTTTTTGGTGAAATCGTGCATCCGGCTTTCGTGCTGAAGGAGCTCACTCCCTACGTCGCTTTGGGACCACACGGCGGTGAAATGCAGTGTCACCCTTTGTTCCATGCTTAATGATGTTTAGCCTTTCATGTTAAGGTGTCCCATTTCAGACGGTACCCTCTCGCGGTGGAGCAGTTCGGGGGAAATGTCCCTTTGGGTGACGAGTTTCGGACCGACCCGAATATCGCTGTGCCCCTAGTGGCAATTTTAGTTTTTTACGCCTTCCTCTGTATCTTCAAAGTTCCTCAACCGATTTTCATGAAATTTGGCACATAGGCATGTGTTAATGTGTTGACGCTATCCTCCCGTTTTTGGATGGATTCGAGCCAATTTGCGCCATCTAGTGACCATCTTTACTATTTTCGAGTTCGTTTTTGGCGTCCGCCCCTCTATCAACCAAACCACTCTAAGGATGATTGTGAAAATTGGCATGTACGTTTTTACTATGAAGAAGACGGTTGACGATGATTTCCCGACGACTTTGACTACTGTGGCATCTCCTAGTGGAAGTTTTGGTGTTTTTTTGAGCCCATGGCTGTAAACCATTGGCAGGATCTTTACTAAACTTAGGAAATGTGTTGATATGACGTCGACAATGGCTGACAACGACTTTCGAAGGGATCTGATTTTCGGTGTGCCCCCTAGTGGCAATTTTAGTTTTTTGTGCTTACCTCTGTATCTTCAAAGATCCTCTACGTATTTTCATAAAATATGGCGTATAGGCATCTGTTAGTCAGATGATACTATCCGCCCATTTTCGGATGGATTTGACGTAGTTTGCGCCACGTAGTGGCCATTTTTTACTGTTTTTTAGTCTGGTTTTGGCGTCCACCACTCTATCAACCAAACCGCTTTAAGGGTGATTGTGAAAATTGGCATGTATGTTCTTACTATGAAGAATACAGCTGACGATGATTTTCCAACGACTTCGACTACTGTGGCGCCTATGCTGATGTATTTGTTGAGGAGGTGTTTATGCTAAGAGGGCCTTAGAGAGATCGATAAATTTTGTCTAAGGATTTTGACCTCTGGCTAGAAAACTATGTATTTTGTCAACAAGTTCAAGAGCAGCAAGCTCAGTAGAAAAATTCGCGCGAAAACCATATTGATGGTTGTAGAGAATTTTATATTTATTTAGAAATGTATGAAACTGCTCATGCACAATTTTCTCAAATAATTTAGAAATGGATCATTTCCTTTGAAGACTGGAATTATTTTTGAAATATTAAATTGATGAGGAAAGACGCCCTGCATAAGCGATTGATTGATTAGAAAAGTGAGGGCAGGTGAAAGTTCGTCGGTACAAAGTTTTATGAGTGCTGTTGATATATTGTCATGTCCCGTGCTTGCAGTGTGTTTTAGATATTTGGTTGTACTCTTTACTTTTTGTGCATGAGTGTGTACAAACTTGACGATGTAGGGCGATCGCGTGTTTAAAACTTGAATGACGTATCAGTCTGGGGCAGTTGGGAAGCACATTTTGGCCCAACGTTAATAAAGAAGTCGTTAAATTCATTAGCAATGTTAAGTTTGCGTAAGGGTGTGCAACCTGTTTGAGATTTAATAATGGAAGATGCTTTAACATCAGAGTCAATAAGAACAGACTTAATAGTCTGTTATGTCATCGTTATGTCGTTTTTAAATTTGGTAACTTCCCTATACATCTGTTTAGCATATGTAATTGTGGTTTTCAATAAGTTGCTGTATAATTTAAAATTATTCTATATTACACCAAAGTTGTGACTGTGTTTAGGTGTGAAGGTAAGTTGTCTGTACAATTTGTCTTTAAATTTTATTGATTTCATGTTGTTATCCATGCATTTATTTTACGTCTGTATTTGTTGAATTATTTGGTTTTGTAGGGGAAGTGTTTGTTGATTAAATCAGTTAGAGTTCGAGAGAAATATTGTAATTTGCGTTAATTTCGTTATCCTCATTGAGTATGGGTTGGTCATTTATTAAGTTAATAAGTACTTCTTTGAGATCATGTATTGACCGTTCATTCAATAGAGTATGTGTCTTATGTCTTTATGGTTTGTTTTAGTGTCAATTACAATAAACGTGGGGTAGTGGTCAGATAGAGACGATAGTAGAATTCCAGCGTCAGACTGTTCCAGCATACAGAAATGTTTTTTTCCATAAATGTGGTCGATAAGTGTGGCAGAGTGATCGGTAAATCTAATGGGAAGAGTAATTTCAGGATAGTAACAATGAGTTATAATTACATCAAAAAATTCGTGTGTCATGTTGGAGTTTAAGTTTATAAGGTTAATGGTGGAGTGCCCCAAGATAATTATTTCTTTGTTATATGAAGCCAGATTGGCTAGTTCAATGGTATATCCAAGGAGGAATAGATCGGCGTGTCTGAATTCATTTAAGGGTGGTCTGTATACATATTTTTAAAACAATAGTCAATGGTGTATTATCAGGCGTTCTTACATGCCCTACTAGTCCTTCCCATGTAGTAAAGTTGTTAAGTTTAATAACCTTTCTAATTTCTAAGTAGTCTTTAACATATATGATGAGACCTCCGTGACGAGAACAGGACTCGTGAGATGACATTGATACAATAGAATAGCCCTAAAGTTGAAATTCGGGTTATGATTTTCGCTTATGCAGGTTTCCTGGAGGCAGATGATGTCAATAGACGAGTGTGTAGAAGTAGTATTTGCTTTATATATCATTGTCTGAAATTCTACAAACTTGGAAATGATAGATTGTGTATGAACACTTAGTATGCTTAACTTGAGTTTATTGTACTTAAGATAATTTTTGAAACCACATAGTGTAGTGAATTGCGTATGTTGATGAAACTGCCTTCATCATTCTGTTTCAGTTTGTTGATTATGTTGTAGTTGTCGTTTCCACCACAGGCGTTTAGCGCCTCATTGAAATCTAGAGACATGTCACCAATCATGTTATAGGTTCATTCATGGAGGACGAAATGTTACAACTGCGCTGCTCTTCAACAATGTCAGGCCAACTTGAAAGGTGAAAGATTGTGATCTACTATTAAAATTAACGGACATATAAATTCTACACATACTATCAAGAGTACCTAACATCGATAAGCTATTGTAATAGAGCCTCAACTTTCCATTAGTAATTGGAGAGCAAGCAGAAACCAAATGTCACTTTCCTGCATACAATACTGTGACACGTGTTTATCACTCCAAATGTCTTGGAAAAACTCCTACTACGTAGTTTGATAGGTTGTCGAGGGGTGACACTAAGACTGGTGCTGAAATGCTATCAGAGGCCACATCATTCATGGCAAGGCCACAGATCGGTGCGTATAAAGAATGACTGGCGGGCTTCTGGATTGTTGACTTATTTTGCCGAGAAATCGTGGGTTGTCAGGAACAAGATTCCATTTCGAACAAAAATGACAAAATGAAAATGAAGCAATGAAATTAGGCTGTATTTGATGACTACAACACACGTATGGGCCGCTTTTTATGCAAAAAACATCAAATTGTATATTCAATTCCATTTAATGAACTTAATGCCAACTGCACAACAATTCAATCCTATTGTAACAAAGCAAGTCTCCACTGAGCATCAAAAATGTGTATTTCACCTCATCATGCATATGTTCAGTTCAGTTACCCATGATAACGATCAATTTCATGTAGGCAAAGGAAGGAAACACCATTCTCCTAAGCCTGTCGCTAGCGAAGTGCCCGACACCTACAGTCGCGCCCGCATGCCCACGTAAAAAAGGCGCACTGAGACGCAACAAAGACAATAGCATAAGAATAACTGAGCATTTGCAACTAAATAAGAATAACAATAAGCCGCAAGTTGCGAACGTCCCGTTTACTATCTTGCGCATTCAATGCTATTACATCAATTCAATCCACACTCGTCGATCCAATATCGTGAATTCAATGCTGTTTTGTGTATTCTAACCTGTTTTGTGAATTCAATGCTTTTACATCTATTGGGTTTCGTCTATAGTATCGTGTAGTGAATTCAGTCCCGTTTGATGAATTCAATTCAGTTTCGTCGATTTTGTTTCGTCAATCTTAGCGGCCTATGGGCAACTAACTATTGATTTCGTGTATTCTAGCCTGTCGTGAATTCAATCCTATTTTGTCGATTATGTTTCGTCAATCCTGGCCGCCTATGGACGAAACCAATGTGTCACATGTGCGCATGTTTTTTAAGTTTCCCGGATGTATGCGTCTTGCCTAACGTCTGCTGTGACACTCGTCAGAAGCGATGCAAGAGTTGTTTCTGACAATGTCACAGAGAAAACTGCTGTCAAATGTCATTGGTCCTTTGACCAATGCAGATGACCAGCTGCAAAAATGTCAACAACTGGCCTCACACAATCCCCGATCCAGCGGAATCTGGTGGCTACTTCAGTCGGCTCTGAGGGACACTACGACAGAAAACTTAACGTCAACTGTTTTTTAATGTTTTATATGAAATATTCAGTACAATAAATATACAAACCCGGAAAGCGCCAAGAGCTATTGTATCTGGGTTACATAGAAATCTATATACAATTATACACAAATACATAAATTAAAAAACTGATGCTAAGATTACAATGACATATGCTAATAAATGTAAATAAATCATTTTCATGCACAATAAGCTATTTTACACGTCTACAATTTGATCGACTCACACAAAGAGATTTAATATTAAAAAGAAATTTTATACTATATCGAATAAAACCTTATTTTCACTGTGATCGAGATCTTTACATTCATTTAGAAAAAAATAATTTTTATACACTTGAGGAAGATCTGAATATTTTTTGTAAACATTGGGGGTATTGTTCGAGTGTATCTCTTGCTCCCCGTATACTGCACAAGCAAAGAAAACAACTGATGCGAAACCCACCAGTGCCTCCGGATCCGCCGTGATTTCAAGCACTGCATGTGCACCTAGCAACAGGATAAGTACTTGTGTGTTTCTAGTTCCATTTGTGATATTGTTCGTGCTAAAGTTTTATCACACCAGTTTAAAAACACTCACTAGTAGATCGTAGGCGAGAAATGTCATAAGTCAAACAGGAAGTTTCTGCCTATAAAAAGGGATTTACTCCGGGGTGTCTTCGCTAAAAGTATATGTGTCAGCCTCCGCCTACTCACAAACGCACATTATTCGCGTGATAAGGGCAAAACCACATCTTCTGTCCCTGAAACATCCAACATTCTCCGAAGCAAATGCTGCAACCTATACAGGAAATCGTCATCGAACTGCTAAAGTTCTCAAAGATATGTTATAAACGTTTCTATTTCGAGAGACTTGTCGTCGACATCTCCAGCTGGAAGTTATTGCCAAAGAGCACATATCCTTGCCTATGTGCATGTGCACATGCGATATATTAGTTGTGTAATTAGGCCGCCAGGATTGACGAAACAGAATTGATGAAACTGGATTGAATTCATGAAACGGGATTGAATTCACAACACGATAGGATAGACGAAACAGAATCGATTAAACAGCACAGAATTCAGTAAACAGGATAGAATATACAAAACAGCATTGAGTTCACGATATTGAATCGACGAGTGTGGATTGAATTGATGTAATATCATTGAATACACAAGATAGGATTGAATTGTAGCATCGAGTTCATGAAATGGAATTGAAAATACAATTTGAAGTTTTTGCAGAAATGGCCGACCATACACGCGATCAAAACGCAGTAGAGCAGACAACCGGAAATTCACAGTGCAAAATCTCGCGGCTAGTCTTGTAAAATCTCGGAGTCGCAAGATCTAACTCTAGAATCCATAGGTCACGTGCGGGATTTGGCACTCCAATTTTAGATTTCGTGGTTTCGTTAAATATTGGTGGTGCTGGTGCTGACTGGGTCATATGAAGCTAAACCGTTCTCCAAGGCGCCTTCCTCTTCGTGAATTTCCGCACGAACTGTTAGCTCGCAGTCCATCCTCTCGTTCTCCAGCGTTGGGAGTATGTACACACCTCTCTGCGACATCGACCAAATATGTATGTCATCGATAGACGGCGATCGTTGTGAGTTGTTCTCAGCGTGTATCTCTTCCACGTCGTTCTCGCCGTTTCGCGTGTTACTGAGATTATTTCTTGGCAGCAGCCAGTGGCACAGTTTCCTCAATTGGTTCTTGACTTTCTTCATTTCCATTTTGACGAAGGGATTGTAAAACGAGTATATTATTGGGTTGTACCCAGCCGAGCATTTGCACAGCAACACTGGTAACACAGTTAACCGTACAGGCAGTTCCGTGTCGCTGAATGCCGTCCAGAAACTGAAAACGGCATAAGGGAACCAGGCGAATATGAAACCCATGCAAAGAATGAACGATATCTGTAAAATAGAGAATAAGTACGTTGTAAATTAGAAAGACCCTAAAGAAGCCCTTTGACCGGAGAAACGTAATTCTGCCCAACATTTTTAGCCTTTCTGCACCTTCTGGGAAAAAAGTCGGGCTCCCAAAATATTTGGCCAAAATTCAAAAGATTAGTGACAATTTTTCCCAAAAGTCACAACTTCTTTGCCAAGGCTCAATGTAAGTAGACGCTGGATTTTGAAATTAAATAAATTGGTTCCAAATATGTGGTCTAAAAGGAGCGCCTGATTGTATCCGGCATTTACAATCTTAGCTTGCCAGTTTGAGAGTTGCCTGAAATTACAACAACTTCCTGCACTGTTACACGAAATAAGTCAAATGTTAAAGGAATCCGACATTTTAAAAAATTTAATATACAGTCAAGTAAACGGACTTTGCTCATTCGCAGCGTATTCCCAAGCACGACCAAACCAGGGCTGGGTTGCATAAATCTTCGAAATTATTTGCTGGATAAGTTTGATTATTCCATGACGTCAGGTGCATTGTTCAACAATAACAACGTGGCGCGTGATAATGCGACATCATTGTTGCTATGCAGCGTATAACTTTTATGCAACTGGGCTCAGGTTCAATAAACCTATTTACAGTGCAAACCACAACATGAAAGCTGCCGTCAAACCGGACATACTTTCGTAATTGAAGTTCTTGCGAGCAAAAACTGACTTCGACTTCAGAACCAGATTCCAAGGGAAATGGAATTTCTCTTGCTTTGACACCAATTTGGTTTAGGCGGATATGACGCCCGCCTTTAAATCGACACTAAACTCTGTTTTAGTGGTTCACCCAAAACCGACTTGATCTCTTGATACCTTAAATTAAAATCTCCAAGGAGAAGCATTATTCAACTAAAATGTTCACTGCCTCATTCTGTCAGGAATCACGATGGATAGTCTTACCACCAAGCTGCTCATTAACGTCTCAAAAGCGGTAATCACTCTTGCTGATTTCGCAAATTGTAGAAGCAATTTTCAAACTTTTAATGGTTGATACCAGTGACATAGCATTATTTTTGTTTAAAGGTGGAAGACACGCAGTCTTACATTATCGGTACGAAAGGTGATTTCCGAGATCAGCACGGAATCGAACCTTGCATCCGCGTGGTCGTAGCCAAACGCTATGCTGGCGGAGCTAAACCACACTCGATAAAATAGAGGTAAGAGCATTTTAAAAGTAAAGTTGCCGGCTTTGATTTCAGCGACAACTGTGTATTGAAATGTGCGTTGTTGTACATTATTTTATTCTTGTGCTAAGATCACGTCCTAGTATAAATGAGCGTCCCAGGTTGTGAACGCTGAAAGGCGCATTTCATAATTCTTATCAGGGCCGATACGCTGGCCATCTGGGCATGGTAAAAGTTCGACGACCCCTATTAGTGGCTTCGCGTTGTCGTGCTGCTTTTCGTTTTTCTTACCTTCAAGGCTTTCAAATCCTTTCTCCTGAAACGCCATCTGGCAACCCTCAGCCTTTGTTCACACTTTCGAACTTTCCAAAATATTGCCGAGTAAAAGCCTACCATGAGTAAGATAGGTATGAACACATTGCACACGGCTAATGATGCCACGAACGGTACGTTTTGGTCCCTTCCCCAGTCGACGGTGCAGCTGTAACCGAAGGGCTCCACCGAGTACGTTCCCCATCCCAGCAACGGAAACATAGACCAAATGAACGAATACACGTACGTCGCAGTAACAACGCCGTACATGTTGCGAACAGTTATCCATTGACGAGACACTAAAACGATATAAAACAACAGCTCAATGATCACTTAGAAAATACTTGTTATTATATCTACAACCTGAGAGTCTGGTAAGATCACCCAAGTCTTTGCATTTCAGGCGGAACAAGCTGTCGCTCTAGCTTTTCTCGCAATTGTCTTGAGTCTATGGAACGCAACACAGAACCGTTGTGAAGGAAGTTGTGCATTTACGTCATACGTCCGCTCAGTTAGTACCACGCGAGACACTGACGGCAAGAAATATTGCTTGACGAGATCGAAATAATCGCGGGTCTGTTTCATGGAAACTGATGTAAGACCTAAGACAGAAATTCGGTCTTACGTTCCTCGTAACTATTTATGAACAATAATTAAAACTCACATATGCAGAAGAACAAAGTATCAGAAAATATGCAAATAACTAGTGCCTACTGAAAAAGTTGTATAAAAAGTTTCCAGCCAGTGATGTGCTTATGATTAAACCTTTTATTTTGCTAATTGTGAAGAGCGGGCGTAAGACCAAATATGTGTCTTCAGCCTTAAAGAGGCACGGTACGCGAAAGCTCGTCAAAAATATTTCAAATAATTCCTGATGAAAGTACCATCTCGCAACGTTTACTACAGAGTTTTTCACTTTCCGCTGTGAGAGGATTTCCAGAAAAAGTCACAAAATTCACGATTTTTGAAATACGCACGAAGGATTTTCTAAGCTCCCTCCCACTTAGATAAATGCGCGCACGCGCTCAGTCATCCGATAAACGGCAGAGTACCACGTGTGATCGCACAAAGAATCTGTCGACAGCACAGTAGGCCTAAGAGGCAAACCAGTGAAGCAAGCACTTTTCCAAAAATAATTCCAAATGCGTTTTAGAATTTATTTGAATACTTGTCACAAATAGGCTACTCTGGACATTCAGGGAAAGTTCGTTGAAGGAATCAATGAACCCTATGTGGCCAATTATTTTGTAGCATATTATTTGGAAAGCTAAAAGGTTCCAACAAAAAACATGAATGCATACAGCGGTTTTCAAAGTTGGCGCTGCACGAGGTTTTCGCCCTCTCAATAAACGCCCTGTCAATGGCAAAAACTCCTTTTTCTATTGTTGTATTGCAACGAGATGGAACCGTGTTAACCATGTCGATAAAACCGTAGATTTTCCATTACTATACACGCTATTCACTCCCACAATTCAACATTCCGCTGTAGTTTCCGTGTCGACCATTTTGCTAGTGAATGGTGTCGAACTGTCTCGCAAATGGTCACAGACATCTCCACCCAGAATCTCTTAGTATTAGAGTCTGGTGTACCATGGAATTCCATGGATGTAGTTAGGTTATTCACTATAAAGAACTTAAACATGTAAGGGGCAACGATGACTGCAAAAAAGACATAAAAGATATACAATCACGATTAGAAGAATTTCAGTATAGCTATACAAACAGCATCACTTAGTTTACGTCCATGCAGGATTATACAACAAGTGTTCAAATAGAATGTTTATTCAAAGGGGTTTTAAACATCTCCAAATATACTTAACAACCGACCCTACATTCTAGGATCGGAAAAACTGGTCCACATTGACAAAACACAAACCACATAAATTGCCTTTCAGTGCATCTCAGAAGAACATGGGACTCACTTTGGACTTCTTGTTCGCATCTACTCAGTCGCTCTTTCCACGGGCCCGTTTCAACTGCCAAATTATGCAATGAAGTTCTTAAACGTGTAAAAGCTATTCTCTGATAGTCCGGAATTTCCACTTTTGCGTCTCTGATGTGTAGATAAATCCAAGTTCAAATGTTCTCTGTATATCACGGATTTAGTTCCATGTATCACTCTGATCTTATCTCTAATATCATCCATATCACTGCTGAGGGTCTTAGCTAACATCTTCAGACAATATTTTTATCCCATACGCGTTGAATCTGTCGAGGGAAATACGGCCATGTAATAAAGTTTTCCGTATTCACCTCCCGCACTACTTCAACAGTGACCTATGATATGGAAAGTTCAAAAGGTAGGTCAATGCCGATTCGTCGTTAGCCGGCTCGATCACCAAACTTTCGGAAAATAGTTTTTAATAAGACAATTATAGCAGTGTAAATAACGCTCAACATACAATCAGGTCTCAGTCGTAACATATCTGGAACAGGACCATTGATTATATGACAGTTCTGTCTCAGTTTTCATTTGCTAAATATTTTATCGTCTGCAACTCAGGCGCCGAATCCTCCGGTAACTACAATGTCATATTGTCATTTAACTATTTTCAGGAGATGTTACAAGTTCAATGAAAAATTACCGTTGTTTTCGTTTTTGTTATCTCTTTTCAAAAAATTCATCGTCTCATTTAAAACTGTTTCTTTTATTAGAGAAAACTTGTAGCCTCACGTGCAAGTACATAGGCCTACATGTAGGACGTGATCCGCCACGTGAACAATCTGAGTCAAGTAGGCCTATTTAGAAAATCTGCCGAAAAAATGAAAGAAACTTAGGGGAATCTTTATCTACATAAACATTATTCAAATAATGATTGTCAATGTACAACTTCTACCCTGACGGTTCTGGGGCCAAAGGGGAACCTGAATTGTCATACAGTTGGCATTGAGTTCATTAAATGGAATTGAATATACATTTTAATGTTTTTTGCATAAACGGCCGCCCATACATCTAGCGGTCGCAATACATAATCTATTACATGAACAGTGGCGAATCTACGATTTTATCGACGTACTAGTAGCTAACAAAGATCCGTGTTTTTCATTTTTAAATTAATAGTAAAATAAAGCAATTACAAACAGAGCTGAAAGTTATGAAATGTTTATATTTTAGTGGTGCCCTTCGACTGGCGAAACGCATCTTATGTTCCGAATTTGTGAGTGTAAAGGAAATAGTAAACATCTACAGGTTACAATGCAATGTCTTAGCTTGTTATCGTGGCCACCCTGTACTGTATTGTATTGTATTGTATTGTGTTGTATTGTATTGTATTGGATTGGATTGGATTGTTTCCTGCCATTATGTATTTTTGTATAAGCCGTTATTATAGTCTTTATTTTACTCGAAATCTGAAGCGTGTAGCTCGAATCTAGGTGTTATCAAACACGCACTTGGACTAGACACGCATCAGTTTTAGCAATAACATACTAGAGCACAAGAAAAACAGACATTTAGGCAAAAGACAAAGTTGGTTTTGGATTTTACTGACTCATTTCGAAAGAAACTTGCTCTCACTGGCTAAAAAAACGTCCGCCCGTATCAATTTCAGCCAAGGTTTTGGGATTTTCTTTAAAGGCACGTAAACAAGGGTAAGCAAAGTTTGAAACACAACGATTTTCAAAGCGATGAGTGAAAAAATGCTCGTCTCATGTGTATATTTTTGAAAAAATGAAAAAAAAAACTAAAAAATACTGCATCACCGATTCGATTTCCATAAATAGAGACCAGACCCAATGAATTTATACGTTTTGAATCTGTCTGTCAACACGGTATCCATGGAGAACACCTACGTGACAACTTGGCGAAAAGTAATTCAGCAATGACAGTGCTCCTTTGTTAACTGCTATAGTTATCGCGTAAAGGATGTTATTACGTCGTTGATTACGGGCTATTGTTACAATTAGCAATAACTATGAACGGAATTAAAGAGCATTTCTTGTTTTGTCAGCGTTAGTTGGGGACAGAGCAAAAATGCTATGAAACACACTTTGCACTCACTAAAACACGTCGGTTGTGCCCTTACGCAGTAGTCCCGTGAACACGAGTATTGGTAAAGCATCAATAAGTTTTTTAATGAAATTTTCATAAACTGGTTATCACTTATAGTAGGAAGTAAAAAGGAACAAAAAATATTTAATTTACGGTATTCAAGTTTTGATCAAAATTGAAACAGCAACCGTGAAAGAAGCTCGATCGACGAGTTTGTCCGTGAGCGGAGAATTAGCGTGGTAGGAACAATGTTGGTGTCTGTGCGAGCAAAGCAATATTTCAGTGAGACGTGAAACATGATGCAGGAACTGAGGGGAAATCAAGGTACCTAAACTACACGGTTAACGCGTACTCATAAACACGGCCCACAGACGCATGAACACGACTCACGGACCTGCAAACACCGCCCAGTAACTCACAAACACGGGAACGGACTCACAAAACACGATCCATTCACCCAAATCCATGCGACACGGACTCATAATATTCACGAGGAAACATGGTTAAAGGACCGCCGAACAAGGGTCACGGACTCATCGACTTCCTGGGTCAGCTGACATCTACAGTTTGTCCGTAAACCGTGTTTGGCGGTCCGTTAACCGTGTTTCCTCGTAAATATGAGTCCGTGTCCCGTGTATTTGGATGAATGGATCGTGTTTTGTGAGTCGGTTCCCGTATTTGTGAGTCCGTTAACCGTGTAGTTTAGGTACCTTGGAAATATGCGTCCGTGAAAGAGGAATAGTGAGCGCTGACAGGCCCGAGTTGCGTGGTCAGGGAATTCTACGTGCCTTGGTTAATCGCAAGACAGTGGCCGGGGGAAGAAAGATTCGTGTTCCTTGGCTATCTAAACTACGCCTACCTCATGCCTTTTAGCACGACTGTCCAATAGACACCCACCCGCGTATAAGCCCAACCTCGTTTTGAGTCGGCCAATTGCAGCCCGTGGTCTAATAGTTATGTTAGAGGGAATATCGTTAAAAATTATTAACCATGAGCATTTGTGTCCAACAAACTATGTCTACTGAAGGGGCTGCTGCCAAATTATTCTGATGGAAATGGCTTTTGCCTCGAAATCGTTCGAGGCAGTCGTAAGTAAAAAGCGTGTCAAAAAACTTATTTGACATGGTTAGCTAATACACGGGCGACGCAGCACTGAAAAAAGTGGGGGCTATAACTCCCCAGCCTCCTGTGGTGCACCTCCTATGTAATACATGGGCAGCCTATCACTGAAACCCCCCAGCCCCTATGGTGCCCCACCCTTGTAATAGTTCATTCAAAATTACGCTGCATGTGATCTTTCCAAACCCGTTGTGTGTTAAGAACGATCTTGAGGCCAGTCTGTTTCACTATTCAGTGGTTTGCCTATGGTTGTGGTATCCAAGCTTATCAATAGGTGACGCTGACTGTAAAGCTGGCAACAATATTGCTTTCCAGAATTGAACGCTATCATCGGCTCGTCTCCTTTCTCAAATAAACCCACATATCACAGTTACGTTTTGGCTGCGGAAAAAGCAACGATTCTTCGTAGCTAAGCCGTAAATTAAAACTACGCTTGTTTCCCTCGGGCGACCGGCCTATCGTAAAATATTGTGCTACACTAATTTTATTTAAAATATTTAAAAATGATAGCTGTAACAACTGAAGACGTATTTGTTGGAAAAAAAGAATGAAAAGTGGAAAATATAATATTGTGGCTTCTGATCTACCGACTGGTCATCTCAAACTCAAACTAAGGACGTAGGGCAAGGGTAAATAAACATCATTTTAAGCGCGTCCAAACCTGAGGCAGAGTGGCAAACGGTCACATATCTGGCGGCACTTATGGCAACCAACGTCATCATACTGGTGAGGCTGATCAAAAACGACAGGAAGGCGTAGGCATCGCATCCTGAAAATAAAACTTGTGATGAGCACATAACTTCTTATGGTGAGCATAGTCTTTTATAGTGGCATTTAGAACAACTTCGGGTATTTTCGGAGCCTCGAAATTTCCCTTCGGAAGTGAACGTCTGCCCAAACTTCAGTCGCAGCTAATCATGTGACTTTAAAACCGTAGAATGATTGGCCGTATGACCGAAGCTCGCTCATACAAAGATAACGTTCCACTCCGAGGAGAAATTTAAGACTTCTAAAATGCCCGAGGTCTTCTGCATGCTTCAAATTATCCAGTCCAGGTGTTTTATGTATCTGCTCATTTTCGAATATCAATATACCAGCAAAGAAATTGGTCAAGAGACGGTTAACAGTCTTTAGTTTCAGCGCTTGCAAGTCTCAAAAGCTGTGCACGACGTCATTTTTAATCCTTAGTCTGCCCCTGGTGTACTGAGTTTTTGTTTATTAAGCCTGTTATCTCAGGGGTATCTCAATGCATTCGATAGTACTCTATCTTCATTTCGAGATTCACACGACTTTGTGATTGGATTGAAGTTCACACATGCACAGATATGAAACACCTCCAAGGGCACCCAGAGCACCTGGAACATCATAAGTGCTAAGGTTCTTAAATGAGTGCCTTTCTGGGCGTTGAAATATTCAACGCGCAGTGTTGCTTAATCAACGCGCAGAATTGCTTAATCAACGCGCTGAATTAGTGATTCAGCGCGCTAAATTGGTAAACGCTTGTCTTTCAGCGTTTATTCGACACGCATAATTGCTGTAACGCGTGGTATTGCTTATTCAACAAGCCGAATTATTTATTCGTTATGTCCAATCAAAGACGAATTTACATTCAGAACGTACCGCCGCGAGGAGGTGCTACTGACGAAACATTGATTTTTAAGAGCATTGTAGTTTGAAACATTCCTGTTCCTCGCAAAGTTACTTGCATGCATGTAGAAACTCTTCCGCCATTTTGAGATTTGAGAGTAAAGACGTGATTGGAGTACATGAACGAATTAACTCAGCGCGTAGAATAACTAATACTACGTCACGTTGCCCAGCAAAAGTGGGCGTTTTCCGTTTTTTTTTTTCAATGTGACATATATTTGTTGAATAATACACAGAACATACAAGGAAAATAATGACAAACCCAGATATCCCGAAGCATTATATCTGAGTTTTAGACAGTACATAGATGAATGTAATATACATAGACCTATATGCATGTAAATAGTATCTAATATACATATTCAAATATTTGGATATGCTATTACAATCATATTAAAAACAAAAAAACACGAGGGCGTTGAACAAGCATATTTCAAAGTGCACATACTCCTCTGAGTACCCTTCGGCGCTTCATAGGTAGGAGTTCCCAGACTACTACCCTAAGCTACGGTGACAAAACGTGTCAAGGTCGCCATTTATATATGAGCATGGTATCAGGTAGTCTCTATGTGTGATATCAAAACTGAAAGGTGTGAGTTAAGGTGTTCAGTGACCCGAAAATCGAGGCCATTTTCAAATTCACTGTGCGGAATTTTATCTCATTAGCCAAAAATGTCACAGAGGTTGAATCATAATATTGCATTTCACGAGAACTATACTTTTAGTACAACTTCATATTGGATGAATCGCTTATTTTAGTAACAATATGAAGAAACTCCCAAAAATTCGAGCTAGTGTTGTGTACCAAACACCATCATTAGTAAAACTGTTGTCATCATCATTCGTGCATACCAGCCTGACCAAAGCTCCATCTGTGAGCAAACGAAGAATACACGAACATGTAATAAGTGGTCAAATTCAATCCGATGTTGGTGGCTGTCAAGTTGTTGGTGAGAATATCGACTGGTTTTGCGGTCTTCCTTTGCTTGTAGGCTACAACAGCGATAACCACGTTCGATATCGACGACTCGACAACTGAAAGAAAAACAGCGGCGGGTGAATATGTGAGGTGGTTGCTGGCTTGAGCAGTTCATAAAGGGGCATGGAACGCGAAAACTCATCAAAAATATCTTTTAAACGATTCCTTACGAAAGGACCATCTCGCAACGGCTACTACAGAGTTATTTACTTTTCGCAATTCGCGAAGAATTACAAAGTTCACGAAAATAAAAAACTGTGTAGTCACCACAGAGTCTCTGATCTTCTCCCACTTACGATATAATGCGCGCATGCGTACGCAGTCATTCGGCAAACAGCTGAATGACAAGAAGGATATTAACGGTAGATTATATTACGTGAGTTTGCACTTCGAATCTGAGGTCGACACCACAGTAACAGGGAAGCCAGTGAAGCGAGAGGTTTCCCAAAGGGAATTCTAGGTACATTTTAGATTATTTCCGAATACTACGACACATTTGCAACTAATTTTAAATATCAATTGCCTCTTAATCGGGCTGCTGCTTGAAGTCTCCATTGTTTTGTTTACAACAAATGTCAAAAGTCATATCAGGGAAATGCGCAACCTCTTTGTACTGCCATGCCAATTAAGGAGACGTGGTTTGCCTTGTGGGAGAAAATCAACGGTGACGAGCTGTTGACAAATCGTTTTTTCTTTAAATTTGAAACTAAATGAAAAATGCACCAGAAATTCAAAATCTTTACCACCAAACCGCATGAATATCTGGTGAACACGTTGAATTCTGTTCCAGTGGCAGAGAACCACTTTGAATAATTACTCTGCGCGTGTAAGCACAGAGTACTGTTGTTTCTGGGTTTTCTTCAATTTTATTCTTATTACTCTGCGCGTGCAAGCGCAGAGTACTGATGTTCCTGGGTTTTCTTCAATTTTTTTCTTCTTCTTGTTACTCTGCGCGTGTAAGTGCAGAGTACTGTTGTTCCTGGGTTTTCTTCAATTTTATTCTTATTCTTATTCTTTTTATTCTTCTTCCAACCAACTTTGAGGCTTAATAACTCCAAAATGGGTGCAGGTACGTTCTTTAAATTCAGCATATAATTTTAACAGTGCATAAGTTTTGATTCGTTGTATAGTCATATTCCATATTGCACCGGAAGAGGTCGTTTGGTGCGAAGGTCATAAAATTTTCAAAATGCTACTCCTCCTTCAGTTTTAAAGCTATCTTTTTCAAATTCGGTGCACAGGTACAAGTCAACATGACAATTTAAAAAATTACTTTTCTAAGTAATCAAGTCATCCAATCAGATAAAACCTGTCAAAGGT
This sequence comes from Phoronis australis, assembly GCA_002633005.1. Lineage (NCBI taxonomy): Eukaryota > Metazoa > Phoronida > Phoronidae > Phoronis > Phoronis australis. The sequence goes on from NMRA01000114.1 coordinate 358,335, forward strand.
CATTAGGTGCAAATTTTGAGCTAGACACTTCAAATTCACAAGTCAGATTGGTACGTCTAATTCAATTCGAAATACAAAGTTTCAGGTTATTTAGTGCAACCATGGGGTCATTAGGTGCATTTTTCTTCTGAAAATTTGTCTTTTTCATTCACCAAGTATTCTGATGTGTCAACCGTTTGACAACTGTGATTCTCAGCATTAAGCACGCTTTTCACGGCATTTGCAAAAATTCTCTTAAAGATGCTTATAATGCACCGGATAGGGTCAATTAGTGCAAAGGTCATCTACTTTTGAAAAGGTTATTTCTCCTACATTTTTCAAGGAATTGTCTTCAACTCCAGCACATTGGTGTAAATTTACATGCCAATGAAACACCCTACTCTACTAAGCAATAGGGCTATCCAATCAGAGAAAATAGGTCAAAGGTCATTGAGTGCAAACTAAACTTTTGAGCTAGACACTTCAAATTCCCAAGTCTGATTGTTACGTCTAATTCAATTCGAAATACAAAGTTTCAGGTCATTTAATGCCACCATGGGGTCACTAGGTGCATTTTTCTTCTGAAAATTTGTCTTTTTCATTCACCAAGTATTCTGATGTGTCAACCGATAGACAATTTTGATTCTCAGCGTAAAGCACACTTTTCACGGGCTTTGCAAAAATTCTCTTAAAGATGTTTATAATGCACCAGATAGGGTCAATTAGTGCAAAGGTCATCTACTTTTGAAAAGGTTATTTCTCCTACATTTTTCAAGGAATTATCTTCAATTCCAACTCATTGGTGTAAACCTACATGCCAATGAAGCACACAGTGCACACACTTTTAATCGAGTTTACAATTATTCCCTCATCCGGGCTCATAATGCACCGAAAGAGGTAAATTAGTGGAAAGGTCATCAAAATATTAACATGTAATTTTTCCTACAATTTTAATGAATTCCTTTTGAAATTGGTAAACGGGTTGCTGTCAGTAACTTCCCATAACAATTCCTTTAATACGCACGCGCAGAGTCCATTATTGTCACGGTGTGACAATAATCTTTCATTATTGTCACGGTGTGACAATAATCTTTCTAGTTCAATTTGTTTTTCACATTTCATGCCTCTTTAAGTAACCTTTCAGGAATTTTCTGCCGACCTATTGTTGGATAGTATTTTAATCCTTTAGTCAAATAGGCGTCTCTCGCTCTCTCTCTNAGAATGTGACAGATTTTTTGTTTAATAGTTTATTCACGGGCGGCGCACCATACGTGGCTGGGGGCTATACCCCCGCCCCTCAGTGCTGCGCCTCCCAGGGTCTATGGGCGTCTTCTTCATTGAAAGTTCAACTGAAGGATCCTTTGCCGGTAATTGGGATACCTACCCAAACAAATGAGTAATAAATTGTATCCGATTCATGTAGTTTACCAAAGGAAGCATCCGTTGACGAGAGAATAAGTACATTTTGGGTTTTTGAAAATAGCCATTGAATTCTAGCAGACGATGCAGAACGTTTTCGTCACGTTACAATTCCAGTAATGACGAGTTGTATTTTCTGTCTCTCAAAGATCTGACTCGTAGACACCAATTTCAACCAGAAAGTGACAATTCGAAGAAGAAAACTTATCTGAAACTAATTTTTGATCTCGAATCATCATCAAAATTTTAGGGCACAAACATTAATTTCCCTCCATTCATAGGAATCCTAAACGTTAATTTGTGATTCCGTCTTCAGATCGTGTGTTATTTTTTGTAAATTAATAGGGAACATATGCGTTTATTCGCAATATTTGCGAATACTTTTGGGAAATTTGGATGGCTGCAGGAAATTTCATATTTTTGGAATCTTTGTTAAAATGAAAAATTGGGTGGATGAGTGTACAAAAACTGTTATGGTGGAGAGAAACCACATCTGTTACAAAATAATGCGTAAGGCATAACGTCAGTCCTAGTCAAGCAAATCATAAATATAAGTGATGTCGTTTTGTACCAGCAATTATACAAGACAGTTGCCTTAGTAACAGTTATATTGTCGTTATACCAGGCTGGCTGATTTTGAAATTCTTCATTCTTGTCAGCGTCCCGAATTTGGGCGAAGTAAACCAACACCTCAAACCAAAATAATTTTGTCATTTTCTGTTAACAAATATCGTAAAAAGCACGACCTCCAAATGAACCTTACGACCACCGTTTGTTTAACAGCAACTACTTTCAAAAGCATTGCTTGAAACAAGTTTGGGGAACCAGGATAGCTTAAGAGATTTGATAAAATGTTCATTTGCAATTTTTTGTGAAAAGTATCATTTCAGGTCTCTTTATCCTATCACTTTGCCACGGCAAACACACTTGAAAAACATTCAGTAGTTCATTACCTTTAATTGGTACGTGGATGGTGATGGCGAAAACAAGGAGCAAATGAACAGATTAGGTAAGAGCTACGAGACGACTTTAATTACAATAATTCCGCCAAGGAGAGTTGACAATGATCATAGTTGGCGTAATTAGTTCATATTTTGTAAATGTCACTGCATACTGAATTTTCCTGAAGAATTGTATCAAGCGGCACCAACGGTCCAATTAATATATAAAATGGATACTTTCGGATAAATGCCTGACTAAATTCTTCACAGCAACTGTGAGGGATTCATATTCTAATATCATTGAGTCTTGATTGGGCAGAAGTCTTTTGAATCATTGAAATTATTTCTCTGCTGGTTTATTTATTAATTTCTATAACCTCTCTGGTCCATTACCTTTTTATGTTACTATTACACCCTGACAATTTTCACATTTTGGTAACAAAAATAAATATTTTATAATCCAGTCAAGTAAGCCAAATAATAATTATATGTATTATTAAATTATCTGTCGATTGCTTCTGCTATAATCATACACCGTCAAAAACTGACGCAGGAGTTTCTAATGGCATTACTCTTAGGCAATTCGATCGAAAAACGGCGAAGTTGCGAAAAGTTTTAGAGGCGGTAAATTCCATAAGAATAACCAAAACCGGAACAAACGAATGCAAACAAGTGCCACTCATGCCCGGCGCTACCTCAGCCAGCGCGAGATCTAAGTTGGCTTTCCAGGGATAGAGTTCTATGTCTTAATTAGCGTCTTATTCACAATACAGATAAATACGAAGCCACCTTAGCGTCATCTTGGCATTGTCACTCTGAACTTGCATTGAACCTTCGTAATTTAAAGTGGCCTCGAGTTCACCTAACGTCACCTTATCTCTGAAGTGTTGGGAATACCAGCCACTATGTGCAATTATGCATACATACAAAGAACATACACTTATTGTTGAATTTGTCATTGTTTAAATGAATATCAATAATATTGTTGTCGAGTTTGTTATTATTTTTATTACTATTATTTTTGTAACAGACTGTTAAACTATTATCAGTATTATAACTGTTATTCGGATTTTAATAATAATAATTATATAATTTCTATTCTTGATGTTGTTGTGGTTGTCGTTGTCGTTGTGGTTGTCGTTGTTGTTGCCAGGCACCTACATCCGAACTAATGCATTTTCCAGGAATTTCTCCAGTCAAATGCATCACGTTAGTACCGTTACCATAAAATTCGGTAATTGAGCGCATGCACCTATTTGTGAAGCTGCGCCTAATACGCAGCTCTAGTCCAAGGTACCTTAACTACACGGTCACGGACGCATGAACACGACTCACGTACCTGCAAACACCGATCACTGACTCACAAACACGGGAACGGACTCACAAACACGGGAACGGACTCCCAAGACACGATCCATTCACTCAAATACACGGGACACGGACTCACATTCACGAAGAAATACGGTTAACGGACCGCCAAACACGGGTCACGGACAAAATGTAGATGTCAGCTGACAAAGGTAGCCGATGAGTCCGTGACCCGTGTTTGTTCGTGAATGTGAGTCCGTGTCCCGTGTATTTGAGTGAATTGGTCGTGTTTTGTGAGTCCGTTCCCGTGTTTGTGAGTCAGTGAACGGTGTTTGCAGGTGCATGAGTCGTGTTCATGCGTCCGTGTCCGTGTTTATGAGTCCGTTAACCGCGTAGTTTAGGTACCTTGTAGTCGGTGGGCCATATCTCATAGCGCTCATCATTGTGAGTACTTTAGGGGGGCAACCTAGTTCTTTCTATGTAGGAAAACAGTGGGACGCGGGGATAATTCGGTTTCTCTTGACAACTTTATGAATAAGTACAGAGTTTTTTGCGCTTGAATTGCATTGCGACTGACAAGTTTTTTTCGGGTCGTGTAGTTGAGGTACCTCGAACAAATTACTCGTTTATTGTTGAAAGCGTGTATGCAAATGTCATTATAGCCTATAGAGTTTTATTTTTGTGGCTCTGCATATGAATGTATAACGTTACAATCATGCCCGCTATGACACCTGACAAATTCTAAGTTATTTACCAATACTGTTCGTGACGTCAGTATCTATTACAATTGTTCAGTCTACTACTTTATTAACAGTTTTAGCATTAACTATCTTAAAGACAATTTTCACCAAAGTCTTTCTTTTTAAGTGGTTCCAACATCACACAATACCGGGATTTTTCCGTAGATAATCCCACCCGGAAAATCATACGCCGAATAAACGCCCATGGGCGTTTATTTTGGTGTTACAACATCTAACGTCACGTGTCTAGATAAGTAGTGGGACGATTATTCGGAAAATTTCCTCTAAAAAACCCACTCGGCGTTACAATTTCAGTGTTGGTGAACTATGCATTTAGAAATTTCACAAACAGCTTTGTGTAAGAATGCCAAAATATGAAAACTTCTTAATCTAGCCCTACGTGTAGATATTTGGGAACCAACAAGAATCGCAAAGTTTTGAAAACGCGAACATTTATAAAACCACTTTTTTCTTTACGGACACGGCTTCCGTCCACATGCTCTCGAGAGTGGGTTTCTTTCCCTTTAACGATACTGGATCGAGCTCCGTAGATGCAAGAATCTCGCGGCTATTGTTCACAACTGTCCATAGTCAAAAACGCAACGTTTTCAAAATGCTTGTGTCATGATCGTATTAATTTTAGAGTATTCGTGGGAACGGAAAACGTTGAAGTGTAAAGAAATTTTTGTTTTCTGTGGTATTGGCGAATCCGTTTGNCACACACACACACACACACACACACACACACACACACACACACACACACACACACACGCACACACACACATACATATATATATATATATATTTGAAAACGTTACGAAAACGACTGGTGTGGACGGAGAGCTTTTTAAAGACGCAATGGATAGAATTTTATCTAACGTTGAACCATTACATGCGCGTACCTGGCCAAAAAATGGGAGGGCTCAATTTTTTTATAAGTTGGTCCTTTTACTAAGATTCACAGGGTACGTTCAGGTCTATGAATTGTGCTTTCGACGAATTTCGGTAGTTCCTGCCTTTTTAGTTAACTTTTGTCTCGTATTCTACTTTTTGCGGAGCTTTTGTTTCTCTGAGGCGGACCTTTTTGCCCACTTCGCGAAATAGGGGACTCGTTCGGGCCCCCTCGAGCCCNNNCCCCCCCCCCCGTTATTTTAGATATATTTTCTGGACAATCATAGTGAAAGCTTTAAGCTGCATCTTCTTTTCCTCAAAATTTCTGAATTACCACAGAGTAAAAGCTAGACAACTCACTCAAAAACAGTATAAATGTTCCAATCACGTCGTCTTCTAGTGCAGAAAGTTTTGACTGAAACTTGTCGTCTGTCCTATTCTTCATGACTTCCCAAGTATAGGTAGCTTCTTTGTTCGAGTGTTGACTCTTCTTAGCTCACCGTAGCTCTGTGATGTTTTCGTCAACGTCACCTACATATAGCTCTAGATTTTTAACGAAGCATCCAGGGTGTTAATTGAAAACCAGCAAAGAAGGAGGAACTCAATAACATTTGTCTTTGTTTCTCCGTAATTGTAGTCACGGATTGTGTAGAACGGTGGATTGCATAAAGCTACAAAATGAACACTCCTGTCTACTTACTGTTAAGTTAAAGATTCTCTCTTTTTAATGTCACCAGTTTAATTTTAGGACGGAATGAGTCTCACGCTTTAGAAGACGTGATTAAAACAAGAATATTTCGAAAACTACAGCCTTGTATGTATTAAATTAAATGTTTTTTACCATCAAATCTTGTACGATGGTGAAAAATGAAGTTGCCATTCAACTGTGGCTGCAATTTTGTTGGTGCACCAACACAAATTAACAATTTCAACTTAAAATTCTAAATAAAATTTTGTTTCCTTGGGGGGGCTTGACCCCCTTGGCTCCTCTGAATCCGCCACTGCCACTGATAGAGACTATTTCCATGTCCACTCCCAAGTTCAGTGCCTTTTGGATGTAACATTTCATTGGCGTCCTTCAAATAACTCCGTCAGTAGTACCAAGCTTTTCTATAAAACTCAACCCATTGAAAAATATTAATACGAATCTTTCTTCACCGCTTAAAGGATTTTAAAATGAAACGTTCTATTTTTAGTCATAGAATTTACGAAATTTAAAATTGAACGCAATATTTCACTAACCATTATCTTTCTTGTACACAGTGTTGAGTTCTTATCATATCATTATCGCATATGCCTACCAGCCGCGGGTTCCTCCCCTCATACATTAAGCGCTGCTCCGACCCGTATTGGAATCTGGCCCGTATTGGAATGACGTCATCAAATAAATGTAAGTAGTTTCTGGCCCGTATTGGAATAAGCGGACGCTTTCGTTTCGTTGCTCTTGGTGTGTTGAAGTGTGCAGGATTTCTTGTGTTAAATGCGTGAGATATAAGAGTTATTTAGTTGTGCAAATTGAAAAAGAATCATCAAAATTGGACAATGTTTGAGAAATTTATGCATTTTTTGTCTATGAATTCCATGCATTTTTAGCGTTACGAGTGGCCATTTTAAAAATTACAATTTTCAACTGTCAGCAGTAGGAAAGAAAATTCATTTTATTAAGTAAGCAACTGATATGACCGGGAATAACTTGAGTCACTTTCAGAATCACTTACTTAGACGAAGTTGTGCTTAATCATTGAGAAATGCTAGGGTTCATCATAAAACAAATACTCGTTATGAAATTTGCCAGTTCTGTGTTTCTAACCCTTACCTACTGTAAAAAAGGTTAAAAACTAAAGTTCACACTGTGCAATAAAAAGAACTGCAGAATATGTTAGCCTAGGCAACACAGCAAATTATTCAATATCTAAACAAATCAAAAGTTTGAATATTAACTGGGTTCTGCTATGTTGAAAATGGGCCAAAAAGGCTAACAAAATGTACTGTACGTAGCCCCATGTGGAATTCAGTAACACAAAGGGTCATTACTCTGCGCGTGTAGCATTAACCACACTTTTAATCAAGTTAACAATTACTCCCTCATCGGGGCTCATAATGCACCGGAAGAAGTCAATTAGTGGAAAGGTCATCAAAAAATTAACATGTAATTTCTCCTACAATTTTAAAGAATTCCTTTTCATATTGGTAAACGGGTTGCTGTCAGTAACTTCCCATAATAATTCCAGTAATACGCACGCGCAGAGTCCATTATTGTCACGCCGTGACAATAATCAATCTAGTTTTAAATGAAATTATTGCTTTTTAAATAACAACATGGTGCTTATTATCAATAAAGAAAATTTTAATTTTAATGTTGTATGGCCATTTTTAAATGGCCATACAACATTATGTTACCATGTGATGCAGAAACAGTGATGTAGTGTACGTACCCTTTTTGTAGAGTACGTACCCCGATGTTTACACATGCCATGAAATTAAAATATCACTTGGTAAGTGAAAAACATTGGTCATAGACAATGTCCTTCCTTAAAAATGTTAGGTTAAGAGGGTTATTGCAAATGCATTTGTTTTGAGTGATTCACAAAGGCTTCGATTAAAATTCACATCTTACCAGCAGCTTCTGTTTTTTCATCGTCTCTGATGTTCCATTTTCTTTAAAAAATGAAGTAAATTTTCTTCATTGCACAGTGGAGCAGACGACGGAAACAAAGTCGTAGTGCGCAGCGCCACTTCCCGTCGCAGTAGTAGTAGATTCCAAGTATTTTTATACACCTGACAAGTCATTGAAATGTCGTGTACGTACCCCCTGTGTAGTGTACGTATCTTCAACTTCTGTGCTATAAAGTATTGCCCACAAGTATTTTTACATACTGCTGTTCTCATGAACAATACTGATGTTTCCAGAATACATCCAGTCTGACAAAAAACAATGGACATTAATAAACTTGTGCGCAATAAAATGCCAAACAGGACTTGGCTAGTAACATCCTAGGAGACACATCATGTGACAACTGATTTTGCAGAGACAGGTTCTCTATCTCTCAATACAACTTGCAACAAAACAACTAGTAGAGGCAGCACAACACTCGAGATCATCCCATACTTTTTTAACTTAGACAAAATTTGACGTTGATTGACGGTGCGTAGTGTACGTACCCCCCAACTAGTACCATTTTTTTCTGTTTACAAGTTGAATACTGGGCCTAGCATTGCTTTAACTTTTGACCAATTGGTGAATGTGTTGAAAACTAGGCAAATAGCACCAATAAAGTTTTTGAAAAAAGTAATTACCTGTCATTTTCTTTTAGTAAACATCATACTGCAAGAGAAGAAGTTCTCATTATACTGTGTTAAGATATGCAATGTATCATCATCTAGAACAACTTGATCAGCACGGTAATAACTATTCTTACTTTAGTATGTGATACTTCTTCAATTTGATCAAGAACTTATGAAATTAATTGCTACGTTATGAATTTTTGCATGTTAGAAGTTGGCTGTGACCACAAGTTGTAGTGTACGTGCCCTTTTATACAACTGCGATGCATTAGGCTATAAAATTTTATTCGGTGATTCTTGTGCAAAAGTATTTTAGATTGCAAACCTGGAATGATGGTACTTGAAAATAACCCAGCTTTTAAAGTTACATGACAACCTTCATTTTTTACCAAAAGTGGCCACCGAATATAGACCTTGATTGTGATTTGCCCGACAGTGTAAGTGGTTCATTGGCAGAAAGAATATCCGTCCTCAGATCTTATAGAGATGACTGTCATTGACACCATGTCTGTTCTCTGGAAATGTAAAAACAGAATGATTATTTAAGTTACATCCACGTAAATGAACCCTGACGCCGATGAATTTGCTTTGCTGTTCACAGATTGAAATTGGGTTATGTTTATTGAAAAACGAATAAACTACCATTACCATTCAGTGTCATGCATGATTCAGTTGACTCAAAAGTATCTTACCCCCATTGCGACATCCTAGATCTGACTATGAGGCATTATCCGCGGAATAGCTTCTGGCATATCAAGCTCTTAGAGGAGCCTCATCTCTACCTCCAGTCAAGACAGTGTGCTAGAAATTCCTGTGAAGCTGTTGACTGAAGTTAAAGATTTTTTACCAATACGACTGTCGCTTTGCACTCTTGTGACTAAGTTTTTCACCACATTTACCTCAGTCTTGGGAGTTCTTTGGTGGATTCAATGCATCTTTGCTTTATTAGGATACGTCAGCCCCTTTTCAAACAGTTTTGATGTACTTTGCACCACCTTTAGCACATCTTTAATTTTGTTGGCCATCGTGTTTGTTTGAACATGCACCATTTCTTTGGTACTTATGAACACCCCCATAAGCATACCATTTGTGGCATAGTTGCACTCATGTGCATATTTCAATGCTTCACATTAGTGTGGTTAAATTTACAATGGATTAAGTCTAAATAAAAACTATGTGTATTCCCCCTCACGAGAGCAACATTATACTGTGTGCGGGACACAAGCCATTCATTTTGAATCTGAAAAAGCAATTATTTTTTATTTAATTTTAAATCGCCTGGTTTGGTTACGAAAATAAATGTAGGCAACAATTGAAAATTGAAATATAAAACCTTTACTTGGCTGCATGTACTTATTCCTCTCAAAGTAGTCGAACATACTGTGCCTTGTATATTTGTTATATCTATTATACCTTTTCAGGGTTGTTTATAGGGTGTCAATATGATGGCAACCTGTCCAACCGGGTGCAGATTCAAACCTCAAGATCTACGATGTTGTCAAAAGAGTGCATGAGTAGTGTTTCATGCCAGGTGAAAAAGATTGTGGTAAGGGTCTTTGCGGGTGTGCAGTGAACTTTCATTAAACTATTCTGCAGAACATGTCCCACTAGCCGCTGCAATCCATATTTAGGACATATTGTGGAGAAAAAACCGTGTTCCCTCATGCAAAGTGTGTCAAAGGGTTTTTGTGATGGTATTGTGAGCTTGTACATATGAACGAACTTAAGTGCACTCATAATCGGCAAGTTTAGCTTTCCACATTAAGTTCCATTCTCATGTTCATGGCTTGCTGGCGGAACTCCCAATTGTTATAAAAAATTATCATGGGTTCAACTCCCACTACCAGTCAATATGCAGTAATCTGGCTGCCATCTTAGTGGAGATGACGATTCCCACAAACTAATGTCTTCATCATTCTGGAATTTGGATTTGAAATCTGACTGCAATGGCAAATAGTTGTTTTATATTCGATGCAATACTCAAAAAGTATAATCTTATATTAATGATTGATTAAAGCTTTGCAGGACTGCACGGATGTCCTTTAATGCACTCACATGCTTCTATTTTAATTAAGACGGCTCCTCCTTGATTTTTATCAAATGTCATGCACCTGTTAGTGGCACTTACATGTTTTAAAAAGAGCTTCTAATTTCAGGAAAATATTTGGTGGAGCTATACTTGTGTCTTCTCTTCTACCACGACTAGATGAGTAAGTAGATCTATGTGTCAAGTGGTGTTCTGGGAGACATCATCATTTTGTCTCCTGCTTCACTCTTTTTAAGATCACTCTAATGAATCTCCCAATACCATAATGGAACTTCAGAGTATGAGTAGGAGCATTTAGATAAACGTGTTCAGCTATCATATTCAGTATGATACTGGAATTGAAAAAAATGTTCTGTGTAATTCAATATAATTTGCTCTTTCAAATAGTTCAACCATGTTCTTGTTAATCAAAGCAGTCATTTATTAGTACATGCCATATAGAGGAACCCTTGGTCAATACAGTGCTTATATAATGTTAATAACATGTAATTATTCCTTCATTTTACGGCTGACAGTCTAGTAATTTTGTGCGTATTCACTAACCTAATAGTGCTATACTTTTCCTCACTGTATGCCATGTCTTTGCCAAAACCTTTTGCTTTTGATTAACTTCTTCATCTAGTGTTGGTGCTTCTTGCACTTATAACGTTCAGTAGCCTTATGCTACATTCATCTTATTTATCTCTATCTGAAGCTACAATTATATTTATTTTGAGTTTCTTTTATAATGTGCAGAAGCACTTGTACTTCACATATTCGTGATTTGAAACTTTTCCTTTGGCCTGTGTTTCCTTCAAAGAATATTTTAGCAATGGACAATATTTAATATGGAACATTATACTAATTTTAAAAACTGTCATTACCCTATGCATTGTGTCTATTTCGAGGTTATCGAATGAATACGTGACTATGAATTGATGGTGTTACTCTGCTAGATCTTGTTTCCTTATCCCATAAACATCTTGTGCAGTTAAAGTTTTTATTTACGTTTTAAAAGGCATGCAGCGGTAGCGGATAGTTACAACAGGGAGCATCTAAAGCTGTTGGTGAGGAGGATGGCACTGATGAACAGGAAGCTGTACTATGTGGACTACACGATATGTTTAGACCGACAGCGACTGCACACACTTTTGTCGAGGTAATGCGACTTAAAAAATCTTCATAATTTTCCTCACATTTTTGTTCTTTGGTTTAAGAGATGACGAACTTCATCCATCGAGGGAGGGGTGTAACATGATGAGCTCAGTACCAAAGATTTTATAGTATCTTTGTCAGTACTTTACTCTTTGTTTGTACTGTCAGCTGCAATTAATCATGGCCAACAACATTATATATAGTGTATGCTAGTGGCTGTGTAGCCTCACTCATGCTTTGTATACTGTAGAGTTCAAATCACTTTATACATACTCTATGTACATATAAACAAGTCTCTTTTGCCTTAGTCTTGATAGTACATAAAATATTACAGGGAACAGTGTTCTTCACAAATACTTAAAGGCAAAGGCAACGTTTTTCATGTCATTTTTAGTAAAAATAAGGCTCGTTGATTATACCAGGCATATTTTAATTGATTACTCGTCCCTTACTACAGAAGTGACGTTTAGGAAGTCCATAATTACGCGCCACTGTTGAGTCAGTCATTGTTCTATCTCGGCTGTGATAAGTTCTCTCATTGTTTACTTTTGTTTACCAGTCAGTCAACATGCCACACAGTTGTTGCATACCGTACTCGTTATCGTCTCGCGCACTCTGGGTGTACCATTACATGCTTTCCAAAAGATGACACACTTCGACACACTTGGCTCGTTTATCTGAAGAACGCAGGGCTACTCGTCCACGCAACGTAGAACTGAGTATAAGAGAATTACCGAGTGCGCCATCGGATTACGAAAGAGATATGTATGCTGAATTGATGAAGGTACAAAACAATACCTGAAGAAGGGTGCCCTACCATCGCTGTTGAATCCCTGTAGTGCACCATTGCCACGCCCGAGAAGTGCATTTTTGAAACGAGAAGCCTTGCGAGCTGTGGTCCGACTACAGTGACTGGAGGCACTTCATCCACGGTCACCTGTGCCTCCGCGAACGTACCCCAGAGCGTGCAATTCGGGGAACTAGCAGTAATTCGCCCTGTGAAATATGGCTCAGGCTGGAAGAAGAGGGAGGAAGCTCTCTAGTACAGGAAACATGGCCTCCTTGCCTCCCCCCCCCCCTTAAATCCGCCACTGATTTATATGCAAATTGTTCAAATTGTTACCTTCGGAAACGTTCTAATCGACTAATTAACACACATTCCAATACGGGCCCGCTTGATGGGAATCCCTGGGACGGCGATAGGGACCGCCTAAAGAGTCGAAAAAAAAAACGCCTCTTCCGAATTATGATCAGACCATTTCACAATTTAATGTTTAATATGAAAGTGGCTCACGGGTTGACACAAAGTGACATCATTGCCGGAGCCTGCATTCGCGTCATGATGATTTTTAAGCCGAAGATGATCGCCGCGCGATTCTAATACGGGCCCGGCTTGTACAAAGCACAGGCGTCCTCAGCTTCTGATCGTTCCCAAAACACTAGTATTACATATACAGTGTTGGGGACGATCAAAAGCTGCATGAGGACTGACGCTTCAGTGTTGTACAAAGATTGAAGATTTATAGCAACACGACGTTGCACTTGTGAGTATGAACTATATTAAACTATGAAACGAAACCTTGATTTCATAAAAAATACCGAATTACAAAGTTTTGTATTCAATTTATCGTTTTACAGGCAATCGTAAAATATATTCCAATACGGGCCGCCGTATTAGAGTTCCAATGCGGGAACGGCCCGTATCGGAATATTCCGATTTGGACCGAATTCCAATACGGGCCGGAACAGCGCTACCTTTTGGAAAACCCAAAAACAACTAAGCAATTGTAAACAACATGGCGGACACCTGATGGCAACGATGTAAATTTTGTTTATAACGTTTACTTTTAGCAATTCTTCCTGAAAAGGTTGTCAGAAAGTACTTTATTGATGGGGACTGCTGCTAGTACGGCCCCGCCGCAAGGTGTACCTATTAACCCTCGCGTCGAGTATACCGACAAACTAGTTAAAGATGTTAAAAAGGTGAATCTCACTAGACTGAATCTCAAAATTCTCATATTATTTGTTAGACCTGTCTATCAACAGTATTCAGTACTGTGTAGTCTTACTCTGTACGCTCTACAGTAAAATCAGGAACAACAATCAACGTTCGAATTTCCCGATGACTCATAACCTTACATAAGAAACGTAAGGGTTGGACACTAAAACTTTGCCGAGCCGAGGCTCCCAACTTTAACTATCCCATATCCAAATAAAGTCTGTGTGCATCTCTTTCAGGCTGGTACTGCATAAGTGAGTGAGTGAGTTTAGATCTAGGCCCCCGTCTGTGTAGGCAGTTGTATCACCCTGAGGTCTGAATGCCGCTGGCATTATACCTAGCCAGCCAGCCGAGGAGCTACGTGTGGCCTACTATCTGTGTTGCCTCCTGTCGCCATGTGAGCGTTGGAATCGCCTACTGATTTTGAATAGGATGAATTCATAGTCCAAAGACTTGGAAAATACATAAGTCATCAATTTTGATGCAAAAAGCAATTCAGACGAAGGTTTGAAGTTCATGTAATTTAGCTAGATGGATAGAGTCAGTGACCTGCACATTTCACGTACTGTTAACAATCCCTTTAAACGAGATTAAGGTCAATTTGGTAAATCTTTTGAAGTTCTCCAATGTCACATGGTCAGCCCCACCAGTTCCAGCCACATTCTAGTCATCAATGGAGTGACTCTATTCACTACTCCACCTAGTGAGGGTTACAGTTACTGTTTGTAATCAGATCATATGTAACTAAAAACACCCACTGCTCTATTTTTTCGTTTTGTTTTTGGGACATGAAAACTGATGGAAACCATAAATTATGAATATATCAGTAGAAATTTGAATATTATATGGGTTCTTCAATTTTCAAAATTGGTCAAGTAATAGCGATTTTGTCAACAAAAGCCCAAGCCATGTGCTAGTCATTGGAAAGTACTTTCCAGAATGGCCTATCAGCTAATAATACACATTACTAACTCACAATAGAAGCTGTGCCTGAAAGAATATGGATAATCCCCCCACCCCCTGGTTGTGATTAGAAATCTTGTTTAAAGGACATGTTCATGACATAGTGACTGGCAAAAACTTGTGTCTTTAAATCCCCGACTGCTCTGGGTTCAGCAGTTCCATCACAAAAAAACTCCCTTTTGGTTTCAATTCCAGACAAGACGACCGTTTCTAACTTGCTGTTAAATCCAGACATCAGTCTTCAAGAAAGTAGCAAAATTTCTGTACTTAGACATGAAACGGCAACAAAACGGGTTATAGATGGTGTTCGTCTCCCAAAAGTATGGAGATCATGGTTTCCAGTCTTGTTACATTATCACCAATAGATTTCTTTTCTAGTCCCTTGTCATCGATGCCCCTGTATTGGTGGACATGGGCCACGGGACGGTGAGGTACAGATATGTTGAGGAGGAGAAAGGAGAGAGGGAACGTATAGAGAAACCTCACGAGGGTCCAGAGAGACGGAAGAAACATGGCTACTTCTACCATGCTAAGTTAAATGACTTCAGTGAAGGTAAGTGTAAGAAGTCTGAGATTTCCTATAGCGTTGTTGCACCGACTCGGCTGGGTTTGTTGTCATTGCAGGTGTTGGCTAGGGTTGGTATTTTAGCTTCATGATATCTGGGGTACCGTCTCGGGTAGGGCGCAGTATCGGTGAAAATGGTATGGTCTTGTGTAGGATTTTCCATTAATTGATAGTTTCGTGGATGTTCTGGTGTATTACGTTGGTCTGGATTTTTTAATTGACGGCAGTTCCCCGCTCACCCATTATGTGGAATTATAACCCACAAACTGAGTTCAGGGAACACACAAACTGAGTTGAGGGAAAACACAAACTGAGTTGAGGGAACACACAAACTGAGTTGAGGGAACACACAAACTGAGTTAAGAGAACAAACAAACTGAGTTGAGGAAAACCACAAACTGAGTTGAGGGAACACACAAACTGAGTTGAGGGAAACCACAAACCGAGTTGAGGGAACACACAAATACATTAAAGAACTCAGGTTTAGTTTTGCTAATTTTGGATATAAAGAAATACATGGCAAAGTTGATATATTTTTATTTTTCAAATGCTTCTGAGGTCGCCTTTGACCGGCCTTTATTTCCTAAGTCAGATGCTGCTTGTAATTTTTTCAGCTTATTCTCAGCTAAGTAGGCTGAAAAATTAATTGTCATGTTTAGATGTTATTGTTATTGTCTTTTCAATGTTATTTTTGTCATTCTCCCCACAGATGGAAGTCATGCCAAAGAGGATGATTTTAAGTTCCGTTACGTCTTCAAGGGTCCACAAAAGGCTAAGCAGAAAAGGCTTCATTTTGTCGTTGGCACCTCAAAGACCCTCAAAGAACAAGCTGTGCGGATGGCTAACGACAATAAGCCTAAAGGGAAAGGCTACAAATGGCCGTCCATTTACAAGAAGCCCCACCATGTTTACTACGCGCTCAACCTTCTTGATCAAGGTATTCATCTTGATTATACAGTACGCACTGAAGGTATTTAGACAAAATTACCCAGGATTCCCCGTCATGATGGCTGGGCGAAAGCCAAATTCACCACCAGAGTAGACTTCCTGTATGTTCGAGAATGAAGAGGAAAGTTAGCATGGTGGCTGAGTCATTATGTAATTAGACTTCTGCTGCCTTTATTGTTATTACCAGGCCTCAGCGCTGTTAACAGTATTAGTCGTCATTACGGGGAATGGTACTGTCTGATTACTTTTGTCTTGCACTGTATTTTGTCTGATTACTTTTGTCTTGCACTGTATTTTGTTTAATTACTTTCGTCTTGCACTGTGTTTTGTTTGTTTACTTTTGCCTTGCACTGATTTTGTTTGATTACTTTTGTCTTGCACTGTAAGTACCAGATGCTGAATTTTTAAGCTGTTGGTGTGAAGACGTCAGCTGACACCTCTGGGGTTTGTTTCATGAAAAGTGACTTTAGACTTAAGTCAGAAATTTGGTCTTACTCTCTGATAGTTACTGAGATAATTTTTGTAAATGATGTCTAAACTGTGAAGTGCTCATAGTTAATGACTAAAACTTTTTTAGCAAAGGAGAAATGAATGAATGACTGAATCTCTGTTTCAGTCTTGAGTCACTTTTATGAAACAGGAACCAGTTTCATTTTCTGTTCAGACTCTTTATCCTAAGAATTTGTGTGAAAAATGAAGACTTCAGCATTGTTTGAAAAGATCGTAAGTCTGTATTTTTGACAACTGAATTCTCAGAGGTTATAAATTGTGCACTTCGTTATCTGGCTCACTAATTTTTAACACCACTGAGCCGAGTAACCTTTCTAAAGTCCTGTCATTCACCAGTTACCAGCAATTCACCCTTAAATGCTCATGCTAAGCTGGAAAGGTTCCCCAGGTGTTTTTCATGTTTTAGGATTATCTCAAACGTTATTTAGTAGCCCCCATTCTAACTTGTATATCAAAAAATTTAGGCTTTCGTCATCTAATAGAAGGATATATTTTATGAAATAAAAAGGATCAGGGAATATAAAAAATATGCTTTATATTTATGTACTATTATTATTCTTATTACTTAAACACCTTTTTAAAGTCAAAATTTCATTTCTAAGAAAGGCACATTCATACCAAAATAACCCCTCTGTACATTCTACTGAAACCTTTTTTAAATTTCGAATACTTCACCATTCGATTACTCTTTTCGTTTAGTTTCTATGACAAATCAACTCACAAAACGCAAGGTATTTTTTGTAAAAAACACCATATTCGTTTTTGTTACATTACGCAAAAACTAGGCCTTTATATTGAAAATCCTAAGTTCATGAATAAATATTAAGTTTGGAAAGTTTCAGCAAAATCCACTGTCGAGCCGTTATCAAGAACTCCTGTTCCTAAAATCAAATTAAGACGATTTGCCGAACGAAGTCGAGAAAAAGCTGATTAAGTCATGAGAGGTGAAAGTCTCAAGGTCTTTGGTTAATTATTTGATGAAAATTTGTTTTTGGTCAATATAACCTATACACCCCTTAGTGGTCGTATGCAGGATCAATTTTTGTTTTGCCCGGTACCGTTCTATCACATGTACACATCGTTGACTCAGTATGGAGACACGGTGAATGAAAGGACTGAGGTACATTCGGAGCTGCTCTATGCCTGGCGGGAGATTCGATTTGAGTGACAGCCCCTCCCTCTCTCTCTCGCAAATTCAAAAAAAAACTTCTGAAGTTGAACCCCTGTTCAGTCTTTGGTATTTCTTTAGGGACAGATTTGTCAGAAGATGAAGAGGACGCTGAATTAGAAGAACCGACAGAAAAGGAACATTCGTTCACGTAAGAACCAGTCGTGCAGACAATGATATCACCTTGCTGTCCTGTGGCTAACATTACATCTCTGAACTCACCATACTGATTAGGGGTATCTCCCTGGTTCGGCTCATGTCCCACCCCTGAAATTTCGAAATTTCCTCTTTTATGTCGTCATGCTTGGCTCAATGGCCACCTCCATTTTGTGCGATTGAGGCTTGCTTGATAGTGCCCAGCGACTTTGCGAAAGCTGTCTCACACGAATTATAGCCCCAAATATGTAAGAAACTCACTCACTTATCTTTGAGAAATGAATTTTCGTAGTGTCAGCAGCAACTCGCTATCATATTTCATTTGACTAATGCACACAAGTCTGATGTTAATACTCATTAATGGCATGCACCTGAATCGACTGATTGGGTGAATGCCTGTCCAATATTATTAAAAACATTGTTTCCAAACACCCATGCTGTCTTAGTGCCTACCTCCTGATTTACAGTGCCCCAATTTAAGTTCCCTATTCGTTGTCTCTTTCAAGTACAGTGTGTGATTGTTGATATTTCAGAGGTACATTTCCTTTTGGAACTTCGAACTGCAACAATTTTTTGTTTGAATAAGTTCTTAATTAATGATGTTCACTTTTAATTGTCGTCTCCCAACCAGTATGTTTTAAGAGTACGGCAATTTACAGATTGACAGTCAAGAGTGTTGACACAGTGGAGGCCATTCAAAGTCGTCTTAGTGTCTGCCTTTTGAAGCCTCCAGATCACATTCACATAATTTTCAACTCAAACGAACTTGGGTAAGTCAGTGTGGTAGAAATCTAAGACTACACACCAATAGTTCTGCAAATTCTTGTATTGTAAGACTGCAAGCTGGGTTTTCGCGTGTTGTCTGAATAAACAATNGTCAAGCTGACGGAAGTCAAGGGTTGTTTGAGTAAGTTTTTTTGCTCTGTCGTTTAAGGATGCGCTATCTTTGCTTGCATACCTCTTTCTTGGTTCGTCAGCACTCATCGTGGGTGAAGTATAAGATAACGTAAGACTTAAATACAGAAAGTTAATTGAGAAATCTTCAGCACAATTTCAAACGCACATCTGGCGGGAAACAGGTCACGTGTAGGCAAACAATCATATCTAGTCCACCTACCCTTACGCAAAAACGGTCTCAAGGTTGTGGTTACCATGACGGGGTTTTGTTTTCATTGGTGTGAAGAACATCTGGGTATTTACCCGGCAAAAAACTCCAGAAAGTCACATGACAGTCCAGCATTACCAATACCTGACCACTGTAATCAATGCCAAATTTTCTGCTGAGACAAGTGACCCGAGTTTTGCTCTCTACAATGGGGTACCGTCAACTTTGGCTGGCTTCAGCACTTCAGGTTTTGAGCCCGATCCCTCAGCGGGAAACATTTGATGTGCATCTCAGCTGTTTGATTTTGGTTATGGCTTTTCACTGATAAATTTTAAATTCACGCTTTCACAAACGCGGTAAAGTTGTTTTTGCCTTTGTCTGAAGAAAGTACGTTCCAGCACAGACTATAGTACATGGACCGCCAACTCCGTATATTTTCAATGGACGAAATCTGTGATCTTAGGCACAAGCCCTGACGTGAATAATTAACCAGCGACACTTGGCCAAATTGGCTAGTTTTACTTCCGGCATGTACGTCGTCTGCTAATCATTATGCGAAAATTTTCCGTCACAATACGCCAACCAGAAACTGAAATTGGTAATTTAAGAGTGGCGCCTCCTCTAGGATACTATGCAAGAAAATGTCAGAGTTGCAAATCTGATGTCTATAATCTGTGGTTACAGCAACTTCGAATGAAAAAAGTCATACGACTGTGAGAGGAGTTACATTAATTTGTCGAGTGAAAGTCAGGGAACCAGCACAATGCATTATGCTTGTTGTCTGCTTTCTGGAGAAACTTGACAACCCAGATGTTTACTTTGTGTAATTGAATTAGGCAAAACACCATGATTCTGACAGAAATTGCGCAACACCATGATCCAGAAAGAAATTGCAGCTCTTTAGGCCTTAGGAGAAAACTTGGCTATGTCAACTGCAGGTTATCTATCAATTCCAACTGAAAGTTTAGTCTATTTCTGTCATGACGAGGAAACTTCTCTTGGATTCATAGCTGCTTTAAAAGGGCTCGATGCTTTCTGAACAAGGCCCGTAATACGTGTGCCAATGATTGTTTTCAGGAAAGATGACTGTTTGGGTGGTCTGAGAGAGAAAGCAGATGTAGAGTGGAATAGGATGCGAATTCAGTTGACAACGATCTAATTTTGTCCTTTGATATTCTGAACTCTCTTGCAATCACAGTGGGATTGAAAAGATGACATTATCAGGTCAAGATCTCTAATAATCTAATGTTAATTATTGTTCATAGTTTTGGAGGTTAGCAATTGTAGGTTTCTAATTTACTTCTGGGAACTATTTCATTGTGAGTTATTGTAATTTTCTGGATCTGAAGTCAACTTTTAAGCAAACTATCTTCCACTCAAATGATCATTTTATTGGCTTGTGTAGCGTGACGTTCACAGCATGTCTCTGGAAGATTTTTATTTTATTATAATGGGTTTTCTGGAATTTTGGAAAAATTATCCCAACCCTACGTTTTTTCGTCTGGAATATTTGACCTTTCACTGAGGTCATTGAGAATTATGTAACTCCGTGATCTGGTTGTTGTAAATGTCTATTTAAGTTTAACATTCCTTGGTGATGTTGATCCATGTATTTACAGACATGTATTTCGTCTCTATCTGTTGCTCTGCTACACAGTTCTCACTTGTATGTGTGGTTACTGTAAAACCCAGGGGTTTCATAGAATCATATGCACGAGCATCGCATCTCATGCAGGAACCACCTACGAACCTGTGAATCATGCATACGAACCCAAAAATACCCACATACGAAGAAAAATCATGCGCACGAATCACCAAACGATGAAATGTGCCTGTACATGATTTTGTGTTTGTATGTATGATTTTTGTGGTTCGTGCGCATGATTTTTGTTCGTATGCATCATTTTTCGGGTTCATAAGCATGATTCATGGGTTCATATGCACGATTCATAGGTTTGTAGGTGGTCTGTGCGTATGATTCGGAAGCTTAAGCGTATGTTACTATGGTAACCCTGAAACCTCACCAATGTAAGACACAATATGGAGGATAAATGAATTCTACTCATTTTTGCACAGAAGACAGGTAGCACCAAATCAATGCTTTTCCATTTTTAAGTTTTATTGATCCGTATCTGAGCATCGTACAAGGTTTTGAGTTGTTCTGGGTATAAACGACACTTGTTAAAAGCCGTTTGATAAACAAAAATAACGATCAGTTATGTCAATTTATTCAAAAGTGATCAGATTTTGCCGTCGTAGTATTACACTGCTTGGTGACGGTAATTAATGCATGTAGATTAATTAGTCAATACTTTCTCTGTCAGAAATTACGTTGTTTTCTTTGCAGAGACACCTATACTGTAGCGCTTTCAAATGTCCCTTGTGTTGATAATAGTGACGAGTATTGGGCAAGTCATTAAATGGATACGATAAAATGTCAATATTCTTGGGACAAAAAGTAGCGCCAGAATTGCTTTCTTTTAGTTTCAAATGCCTCTTGCATTGCTGTGACTTCCCAGAATTTTTCTGATGTTTTACGCAAAATAATTAGCAACAGCGCAGATTGAACTTGAATAAGTGCTACTTTAGTGCCACATGTCTTTTTTGAAAAAATGTGAAATTAGTGGAATAATGTTTACAATAACTATCAATGGTTACTTGATGTAACTGGACTGGAGTGTTATTGCACGTGATGTTCTGTGATTTGCTTAGTGAGAAACATTTTGATAATTGTTTGTTTTATTGGGCTGGACATAATGATGTTATCTTAACTATTTACTCAAGCTGTTTCTTGAAATGGAAACATTTAGATTCATCGATTTTTAAGATTACTCTTTACGAAGTGACTGGTTCATTCATGTCGTAGCTGGCTACGGTTCATTTTCATTGTGAAATAAACTGCTTTGTTTAGGGTTTTCATCATTTGTTTTATATTAAGACTTCTTATAAGGACACTTAACTGTAACTTATGTTACCGTGTTTGTACGACTTATTGCTTAAAGTTCTCAGAATGCTCTGAAGCGATCCAACCATCCAACATATATTTAGCGAGTGGCTTATTGTGGTCAATGGTGGGTAATTGTTCTTAGGTGAACATTTCGTCGCAGGGTCGAATCATGAACTGCAAATTATTTTTCACGTTTTCCGTTTTATTTTTGAGCCAACTCAAGGTGTTTTTCTTTGCTTGAGCACGTTATGGTTTATGTTGCCGAGTGTCTAGTCCAAATTCTACACATAATGACCCCTAGATTCGAGCCACAAAACTTGCATATCAATTCAAGATTTCGAGTAAAAACTCAAAAGCTTGACTAAATAAAGCACAATTGCGATACACCACAGCAGGGCCTGGTGATTTATGCAGCTGATTGGTCTTTTGGTTCAGAAATATCGACCTTGGAGTGTGGGCGGCTTGAATAAAATGTGATATTTCCCAGCCAGGCAACATTACCTCTCATGTAGGACCTTATTAACAAGTCTGTGTGTTCAGCCAACTACCTAAAGAATATGCATTTTCACTTGGTAAAAGTATGTATTTTGACTAGAACACCTGTAGAATTTGAATGTTTATTTGTTCCTTACTAATACGCCATTAATAGGGTCACATGACCATGTATTTTAGCAAAACGGATGGTACATTGATTACAAAACACTAGTGTTCTTAACATGATCATAAATGTTCAAAATAAAATCTCAAAAATGCTTAATGAGTATTTCATTTTTATTTATTTCAGTTCCGATTTTTTCATGAAAATCATCTCACTTTTTTGATAGTACCTCATGCAGAGCTAGAACTCTTTAAAATTTAAAAACAATTCCCAACAGCCATTTCCAAGATGTTCCAAAAATAGCCGCATTTTTACTTTTTTCTATGGTACCACACAACCTCGACAGAAGTCACTATACTAACATTTAGCCACTCAGAAGACACGAGTATTTGTACTCTTCGTAATAACACTGAATGAGCCCTGGTCACTGGTTTTAGTTCTGTGGTTTATAGTTGCGAAATTTTCATAAAAGCTTTTTTAAACGTACAAAATTATTTTGAAAATAACACCCAACACATGCAGTATGGTTTTATTAATAAAACTCTTTAGGTGATACAACTTTTCATAACCAAAACAAGTATGTTAACAATAAGATACAAGCTACGAATGTAGCACCCAACATTCTCATGTTGAACACGCAAAGCCATTAAAATACCAACGATAAATTCTCTGGATCAGAAACGCACATATCGCCTATCGACCTCTGCAGTTGAACATTGAAGTGGCCATGAACAACATTCCACGTTCATCTGAATGTTCATGTTCACACCAGTTGCAAGATGTACGGTAAGTCTCCGCCTTTTTAGCACACCAATATGGCCGACGGGTCAAATTTCTCCACAAAAATAAAGATAAAAACTTAAGTTTTTTCGCTTGCATAGTTTGTAATATGTAGATGTCACAAAAATTGTTTAAGTTTTCATTACTTGTAGCACAAAAAGTGGTATATGAAATGTGGAAAATGAAAAATTTAGTTTTTGTGTGAAACAAGAGGAGAATTATCGTATCATGTTACCATGGAGACTGTCCAGTAAAATGTCATGTTACCATGGAGACTGTCCAGTAAAATGTCATGTTACACATTGTCAATGAATGGGAATCATTCTGTGAGTCCTGATCAATCCTGTAATCCAATGTAAACCAGGCTCTGGAAAATGAAGCTGGGTACTTTATGCTCGCAACAGAAACACTTATACATCTAATTCATGACATCTCGATTTAAGAACTCCATGTCTTGCATGTCCATAAATAAAATTGTGTTTAAAATTCTTGTCATTTTAGCAGAATTTGAAAGGCGCACCAATTTTGGCAACTGTTTTTGTTCAAAATTTGACAAAACGTCTCCATAGTCAAACTTCTTACTTAACATGTCATGTTTAATCTGTCCATCAGCACGATTTGCTCTGCACAGACATCACCTAGTAATACTTGATTATAAAGCAACACTAGCAGAACTGTGATTGGAATACAGGAGTAACTGGGGTTATGGCGTGGTAACAGGTGAAGAGAGTCACTGTAAGCAACAACTACCGTAATTCAATTATTTACCACGTAAGGCGTATTATTTTGCTAAAGTTTTGAAAATTTTAGGTATTCAGCCTTTGAAAATTAGAAAAATGATAGTTTTGGACATTATTTTTGGGTGAAATAAGCGAAGAACTACCACAGACCTGTCTGACAGACTACAGTTGAACACTTTTTAAGAATGACAAAGTAACACCAAGTGCCTACGCCACGCCCCAGGTGCCTACGCCAGGCCCCAGGGGCCTGTTCTATTAAAAGGTCGAAGTCAGGCTGTAGCTAAATGCTGAAAAGCATATTTTTGCTGTTTTGTTTAGAAGAGCGACTGGCATACAGTCGCGTTAAGGAACTGGGAGGAAATAAAAATGGAAGTTACAACCATTTTAGCCAAGATCAGACTTGCGACTTTTGATAAAAAGGGTCACCAGTTTACAGATAACAACTTCTCATTTGTATATTACGGGTAAATTACCTTGACTAACAGGAATGTTCTATAGTGGTAAGATCTAAACCGGGAAATTCAATGAATTTTTTAAAAGATTTTGGTGCCTCTGAAATGAATATCTTCTATTGGCTTTCCTATATATACACACACACACAAACACACACCACGGCAGGCACTGTGCTCACTTTCTTCGTTTTTCAAATGTAGCAAGATCAGTCTACTTGACGTAGCATGGCAGTGCTGTTCAAAGAGTAATTGGCTTCAAACGAAAACACATTCTTAATAAAATCCATTGTGAAATAAAACTATGTTTCTCCACTTTAATTAAAAAAAACTGGCACACGTGGTCTCCACTTAATTACCTCAAACACCAAAATCCACAGTAAACTCTTAACAAATAACGGAGTCAGAAACTACAGGGCCTTATTTATCAAAATGTCCGCCTCTCTTTGGCACTTGAACCAAGATTTCTGAATCTAAATGCAGCACTGGAATCTAGTCACAGTTAAAGTTGGAAAAATATAATTGAGGTGATCACTCTAAAAAGTCCCTGAAATGTTAGAAAGGACAAATTTTAAAATAGAATGATATTATTCATCAATTACTTTGGAAAGGGTTGATAATGAGTGAGAGAGTGATCAGCATTTGATTGCATAATTTTTAACTTTGAACGAATGAATTACTGACGTGTTTAAAATTTGAACATATGTCCGAAAACGTGCTACATAAAATATTCAAAAATCTTAAACACTAGTTTTCAAACGATCCACTCGTAATAATGAAATATCAAAGCCAGCTTTCAACAACACATTGGAATCCATACAAGACTAAACTCAAACCCAATATATAATTTATATGAATATAAAATAACACAATAATAAATTTCAACTAAATAACATTGAATTAAAGTATATGAAAGAATAATTCATAAATAAACTATGTACACTATGTCCCAACTGAACAAGTAGACAATATATCCTCATACGATCAAATACATAATTGAAATTTTGAAAACTAAAACATCTTAAATTTAGCTGTCTGTTGAACATTGACTACCACTTCCCGTTAGTATTTGAGTTCAGCTATACTTAAGATAATGTAGGATCATACAAAAATGGCCAAATTTGAAAAATTTCGGAATATCATACCTCAGAAATGGCTCATCAGATTCATGTGTAACTTTCCTAAACCACGCTTTACACACTGTTCCCCAATACGCTATTAGGAATTGTTTTCTAAATTTGCTGCTTTTGTAGGAGCTATACAAATAGGACTTATATGAATTTAATTAAATAAATTAAAGTTGTATGAAATAAAAACAAAATAATTTAGAAAACTGTAACAGCGTTTTTAAGATTTCATCTTGAATATCTATATCAAACGAAATATGGTCAATCTTACCGAAGATGTCGTTTTGCTACCAACCTTTCTTTTTTGCAAGATTTTACAAGGTCATGTGACCCAATTAATATCAGATTTGTATTAAATCAAAAATCAAAAAGTTCTACAGGCTTTCTACTTTGTTTCATTTTTGCAGAAGGGTTGTCAAAAATAGATATTTTATGATGTTTAGGAAAAAATCAGAAGTTGAATAAAATGAAAATGAAATGATTATTTAGAAAACTGTAACATTTTTGAGATTTCATCTTGAATGCTTACATTAATATTAATAAACTTTTGGTAATGTTATAGATACCAATGTCTGACATCAATGTCATACTTTACTTTTTTTTCTAAATTTTACTTAAAAAACATGACCCAGTGAACATAAGATTTGTAAAAAATCAACAAAATTTTACAGGCTTCCTGCTATCAGGAAATGTGTACTTTTACTGAGTTGAAATCTAGTTTTTTAAGTATTTGGCTCAATATACACACACACAAGGTCACGCATAACCTTGACCTCTCCAATGTAGAACACGGAACTTTTTGTCAAAATTTTCTCGGCAAAAATGAAAAAATAATTCTTTTCCGATGTTAGCACAATTACTACAAGTCAGTGAACAGCTCGTGGAGAAAGCGCAAGAGCCTTTTTAGCATGAAGTCTTTAAAAAATAGAAATATGATAACTTGGATAATTCAATTTTCTTAGAATTAAAAGACATTATCGTATTTATCGACCTGCTCTATTCCAGCTAAAATTTGAGGGATGAACAGACAAAACAAAGAATCTTTAAAGTAAAAGAAACACAAATACTTGTTTTCATAAAATCCACCCACAATAAAGCAGCCCAAATGAAGTGAGCCAAGTTGCTAGATGCCAATGGCATTAGTGTTGGAAAAACACTCAGTGCCACATGTGGGTCACATGACGTGAATCAAACTTTTTTATGGTTACAGAATTGTAGGATATATGCTACGCATCTTGGGATACTGATGTTCCAAGCAATTGAAACCATAAAACACAAAACTACATTTCCAGCCAACAGATGGCATGGATAAATGCATGTCCCAATTCTTTAACTGTAACAAAGTCCATGGAGTTTAAAGTACGGGACACAACAGTCTCTTCAGTACTCTATGATCATTATGCCATCAACTAAACCCCTTGCATTGTGAAAAGGTCACATAACTCATGCAAAAAGTACAATGTTGCAAAATATCTGTGGATGACATTATGTTTAATCCATTTGTCTATTAGGCCCATCCTGTCTATCTAAGTAGAAAATTAGCCAACACAAGTTACTTTCATTATCTCCACATACTAAAGAGTTCTATATCAGATACTGTTTGGTGATTACACTGCAACTTTTTAGTCTTAACACCTTTGACGATTTTTCAAAATTTCCTGAATTTCCCATCAATATAAGAGTCGGTCATATTTCTCATGACAACCCAATCAATTCACATTCTGAACATTTAAAGAATATATTGTCTACTTCTTTCAATGATTGCACACAAGCCAATAAATTAAATGACACACATAGCAGAGCTCTGACTACAAATTAAGAGGCACATAAAACAAAAGCATCCTAAAACATTGATCTTTTTAAGGAATAATCACGATTGTGTGAAAACCCCAAAGCATGTATTTCTTTAATTAGCAAAAGACCTCTTCCAGTCTACATTACAATAACTACAACCGAAGCAGTTCCGTAGCTCAAAACGTTTGCTCATGGAATGGAAACTGCAACTTTTGTGATATGATTCGACATTCCAGTCTCACTGATCGATCGGTTCAGTGGCGGACATTTGCTAGTAATGTCTCAAGCTTACTCAGAAACTGCTCGCTTTTCACTCTCGTGATTTTGCATGGCCTGCCGTGATCTCGCTTTTCTAGTAAAGAAACTTGCTCTTCAGATCACAATCCTGGGAAACTACAGATCACATTTTTTAATTTTTCTGCACATGTCATCTGCACGCGTTGGCAGTCTCAGCACAATGGCAATTCAGTGTAATTCCTTCAGTTGCGAGCTATCCGTAAAAAGATCAATGACAAAATGGCCGACTAAAAATGGGAACTTTAATTAGCATTGGCCAGTGAAATGCAGAAAAATCTTTGTACACACAACACAACGATTTCAAGAAACCGAGAGGTCGATAAGAATACATATTTAGGTTAAACAAAACTGGAAAATAAACAAGGCAATGATCATGAACCCCAGCAATGGAGGGTATCAAAGAGACAACATAATTTCGGTTCAGAATGAGCAGACCAAACAATCTAATTATCACAGACAAAATTGCAACATCATTCAACAAATATCGTCTGCTCAACAACACGTCTGTTGTATGCTTTACACAAGCGAAATTTTCAATATAACATCTCAACGCTTTTAAATCAAAACAATACTATAATACAATTATTTAATTTCACTGTACACATCCTTTGGTTTCACGCTTGCTATATAACAGCTCAACTAGTATTATACATAAATTGTCCACCTTTTCCTACGAGTGGGCACTGACGATAAAAACCACAACATTCCTCCCCCTTCTTAATCTCTGTACACTCATCACAGACAAGACAGTAATGCCACCTACAGACCGCCGAGAGCACTAAGCTCCTGATGGTTGCTTTGTAGGCGAAGACGAAGCACTACTCACACCAGGAACGGCATCCATTGGCTGGAAAAATCGCTCTGGAAAAGTAACAGCATTGATTCAGAATTAATAGCAGCCTGCATTCCGTTTTCAGTCCCAGGTAATGATAAGTCATGCAAATCTAATCGATAAAAGGATACCTCACTCAGTTTTGGTCTATGAATAGATACTAAAAACGACTTTCCCATCCTTGTTCTCTGAAACAAAATAATGACCTGTAACACTTGACAAACTTCAAAAGTTTGAAGGAAAATTTAAAAACTCCTTTCAAAGTCAGCTAAACGGGCAAGCACGACCTATGCTTTCCGCGAATTACTCGGAAATTGTGGGAAAAGACCACCCATCAAGGAACATAATGTCCAATCTGTCACGTAAGGAGTGTGAATTTTTAGTTGACTCCTGTCTTTAACTTGTAAGATGCTTTAGCAGGTGACAGAACAAAGATTGGTTGAAATCATCAAAACACGGTTTAGTATCCGTTTAATGTCCCTGGCAGTGCTAAGTCATGTCGAAAGCACGAACCTCAAACTGCATAATATTAATTCCCTATCTAAATGCTAACTTTACAGGCTGGAAAACTCGACTCAATTCTATAGAATTCTTGTTGCAGGGGTGTGGCTTAGTGTTATTGCCGAGCTTGAATCCAACAGGGCGAGATCACATATCTAGATGAGAGACAACTAGGGAAAGTTCAAGCATACATTCTGGGCAATGAGAAGGCGCTATTAGGTATCAATACTTTTGGTTGACATAAGAGACATGGAAACAGTCAACTGAAGTTGAACAGTCTTTAGTTTACGTAGAGACTGTGGAAGCGTCTGGGATCTGAAACTGCCACAGAACAAATTTGAAGTGACTAATCCAGCCACACAGACAAACAGTGAGGTCCAGTCAATCCACACGTATGCAGTACAAAGTACAGGAGCAAAATCAACATATTACTAAAAACCTCAGCAATACAGACCTACACAAAAGTTTTTGAAGATGGCGTTTCATGTGGCTTTGAAGGGGAAAAGCCAACATTGATGGTTTCATTTCCTCTAAATATTCAAATCAATAGCTACACTTTAGGCATACGTTTAACATAAATTATCATTCCCGGACCTTGTTGACTACATACAAGCAAAATGACTAAAATGACATAGTCGGTGTAACTAACATTTCTGCATTCTGTTTCACAAACACAGGTCTTTTGAGACCTTAAAATGAAATTATCAGCAAGAAAATTTGTTCTCCAAGATTAGCATTGCCAATGCATGGAATTAAACTCATGACTTTAGCTGTTGCAGAACAACACTGCTAGAGGAGCTAAACACCAGTCAATAAAGGCCAAACGTTGTAAGGGTATTGAACGGTTCAAGTCACTGGCCTTGATTTTAGTGAATGGTTGGCACATCTGGTCAAAGCTAATAACTTCTAGAAGTCTATCCCACCCAACAATCTAAAAAATTGCATTTTTCGGTCACAAATGCAATTATGTACCTTTAAAGGGGCAATAGCACCAGAGCATCTTGTCAAAAAACAACTTTCGATTGAGGCCACTCAATGTTATACAATCGGTCTCGTCTCATTTTTTACTAGGATTAGAAATGATTTCAGGACTTGAGAAGAACCGAACGGTTACTATAGCTTCAGACGAGGCCCGTCAAGCTGTCGTCACCGTTGGTTGGTTTCAAACGCCAGGCAAGGCAGTATGGCAGTCTGGGGCATAACAAAATGCAACCAAAAGACCAGAATGTGGTGACGTTGTTTTGGAAAAGCAAATACGTCTATGACGAAAGTTGTTGTAATTCCAAAGCCCTGCTTTAAGTCATTTAATAGCGGCAAAAAATCTGGCCAAAAACCAAAGCAAAATATAAGCAAACACTAAAAACAAGTCAAGAATCAGAAGCACAAATCAACACATCGATGCAGCAGGGTTGTAGTGCTATTTTACCTTCACTCAGTAAAGACTCCTCGGAAGCACTAACAGGAGCGAGGGTGGACATATTGATGTAGTCCATGTTCATCGCCTCATCCATTATGAGGCCCGTCCACCGAGGAATGGGCGTGGACCGAGGCGTAGTTCTTGGCGTGGCCACAGGTGACGCCAGCAGGCTCAGCGTTGTGGGACTGATAACGCCACTGAACGGGCTAAGATTAGGATAGCTGAACATCTGTCAAAGACAAACACAGATAACAGGAACATGACACAAGATATCAAAGCCATGCTTTCTTATAAAAGATTTTCTGGAGTTAAATTAAAGATAAATTATTCTATTATGCATAATGGTTTACATTTCATTATTGATATTAGAAACACAAGAAAAACGTCTACTAAATTTTGCAGAACAGAGACCTCTGCAAGAGCTTAAAACTTGAGACTAACTGAATAAACCTTTCCTCCTGATCCCCATGCAGCACCCATTCATTTTATACAACACCCATTCACGTTATTTAAATGAATAAGAAATGGCAGCTGGTAATGCTTAGGAAACTGTCAAGCAACAACAAATAACAACAACATGAAGATAGAAGACAAAGTCAATTTTCAGCTTTACAATTAAAACTATTGCATAAAATTAATTACGGTTGACAAGTTTTGTTTTTTTGAAAGGATACCAAACATGGTTTTGGTCCCTTAACAGATACTAAAAAAGACTTTCCCGTCCAATTCCCGACACAAACTACAACCCTCGACAACTCTCAAAAGTTTGGAGAAGATTTTGAAAACTCCTTTCAAAGTCTGCTAAAAGGGCAAGCATGACCTATGTTATCAGCAAATTACACAACAACTGAGGGGAGAGACCACCCACTAAGAACCATAATATCCAATCTGTGACACGGTGACGAGTATGAGTTTTCAGTTGATTCCTGTTTTTATCCTTCACGATTAATGCCAATGATACATTAGCAGATGACAGAACGAGGACTGGTTGAAATCACCAAAACAGGGTTTAGTATCCTTTTCAAGGATGACTCCATAACTGAAGCCACAATACTCCACTGCTGCTAAATACACTTAGTTTTATCATCAAAAAAACACCACCGTTATTAACTAACACACTGAAGTAAATAACCCACTGGGTAGAACTGTATTAATCTAAACCAAAAATGTACATAATTGATTATTTTTTTACAACTGCACACCAGCCCGTTGCTAGCGAACAGGCTAAAAATATGGCAGACAAAAGAATAGCATTGTGGGTATTTGTTGATCTGGGACATTGCCCACTTGAAGTAAGGTGACATTTACGTTTCATTTTCAGGGCATCGTTAAAAACAGGTAGTTTTTTGCTGCCATGCAATGGGTCGCAGTTCACAGGCAACACTTCTGGAAACTTGGGCAAGTGATCATACACGGCTTGTTTTAATCTTTATCTTTCACAAAGCGAAAATTATGACTGACATCGCCTGTGACTTTGTTGCTTTGCAGCCAACAAGAGTTTGTCAAAAAAGACGGCACAAATTAAGAGACACACGTCGACACCCAAGCAAAGTGAGGCCAAAATCAGAGGATAAAACGGATATAAAACCATTATCTAAAACAAAGTCAACAGTTCAAAACTAAGCGTCTGCAACATGAATGTAGAAATAAATCTCATGGCGAGTGGTGAAGTAGTGTCGCCTAGTGGGATAAGTGTTTGTTTCCTTTACTCAAGGTCATGGGTTCGTTTCCCACAGGGGCACACTGCTAGACCCCTGACTGAGGTCGCTAGCTTCTAAGATGGATTTTAACTATTAATAAAGCATGAAAATGGTTCCAGGTGATCAGTGCAATGGGCCCACTTGAGCAGCCTGCCCATGTCTGGTACCAGACTGCCTGCAATTATTTTTATTTTAATGAAGAAAAGTTGCCTTTTTCATTCAAATAAAGGAAAAATGTGAGGGCAGAGCTTTGGAAGAGTAAATACGTTTTGAGCATGAGGTTGATGTTTTTAACACCAGGACATGGTTCATAGTGGCTTAAAGCACCTATCAAACTTCGACAGTCATTGTAAAAATACACAACACGGGAAAAAGTGAGCAATTACAAACAACACGACTTGCAACACTGCTTGATATCAGCACTCGACACAAAAAAGATGGTGACAGACGCATCCCAGGCAAAGCGGATAGCAAACAGCACACATAAAATTAAAAATAAACCTTACGTCTGTCAAAAAGGTGCGCACCTGCTGCTGGGGGTGTATGTGGGCGAATGTGTGCTCTGGCCGGCTGACTGGCAGCAGGGAGTTGAATGGGCTGGACAGGATGTGACCCCTGTTGGCCGGCGGAGTACTCGGGGTGCTGGACCCCCCGCCAGTCGGGCCAGACGACGTTGTCGTGGCAACCATGCTGTCTGCGGCAGATGACTCCGCTGAAAAAGACAGAGTTACCTGAATATGGGCTGTGAGCTCATAAGTTAGCCAACTGTATACATTCAGAGGGACCGGGAGTAAGACCAAATCTCAAAACCCATTTTCGGCAGGTTTCCTTTTTGATGACTTCAGCACAAGGTATGTTCTTCTAAACAGGTATGGTGACATTGCCTTAATATTTCAACACAGCGAGTCTCCACCATTAGCATATCTCTTTCAAGTCTAACCTCAGTGCCTGTCAAACATTTTCTCAACAGGCTCTAAGCAAGAACACTTCTGCGTACAGCTTCATCGATGTGATTCCAACGCCTTAGCTCTTGTTGAACATCATACATAGCTTATGGTTCCTTAGAATCGATCTGATACTTATGAGAATCTGGCAGACACCAAATATTCATTAGTTTCATAAACACAATAATTTCTTAGATTAAAAATATTTTAAACCAACAGTGTCCTTCACTTATAAGTACACTATCATCAACAGGTCAGCGAACTAAACACAAGAATCTGCGCCTGACCACCGCCTGACCACTCATGTTACTATCAGATTTCCATGAGTTTTCAAGGATATAACTCATTTTCCAAAAGTCATATTTCCCACAAAAAAGTAAGAGAAAAGTAATTTTTGCAAATTATTGTTACCCAGCTTAAGTAAATACTCAAACTCCTGAAACGACTTGCAAACTGACATTTTTTATTTACCCCAAGATGAGATTTACTTTTACTTTTTTCGTTTTCCAGGAGCTTTGCAAGGATGGTGAACTATTTTGTGATTTTCGAGGTTTTCTAGGTTTTTTTCAAAAAAAAAGAGTCAATATAAAACATGTATTGTGCTTACTTGTGGACGGCGGCCCACTATACTGTGAAGTTTGACCATCCGACGACTTGATGATGGCCACAGGGCGAGTGACTCCAAGTCCCCTGGGAGGTGGGGGCAGCATGCCGGAGGGGAAGAAGTGGGCCAGCTTACTTTTTGTGGTGGGTGTGGTTGGGTTGGACTGAAACGAGAAATGGACTATTTTTTCGACTTAACAACACTGAGATTGAATTAGACTACTCGTGACATTACCGTTTAAAGTCATGACTGCTAATAAGGTAACAGAAAAAAGAAATTATTTCGTCACGTAATGACTGGTAACGACTTATAGCAGGAAAATTCTAATTACAGATTGGATTAGCCACCATTCCAACTTTCCTGTCAATTCCCCCTTCATACTCAGTCATGAGAGAAAGATAACGTAACTACGAATTCAGCATCCGCCCAGTCATTATGACGGTAAATTCGTGGTCATTATGTTTGAATACTCTAGGCGTGTACAGTATACTTTTTCACAACACTTCCAGACAATACAGTTATATGTATACAGACGCACTCTATGAGTTAGCCTAGGCAGACAGTTATGCAAAGGAACAAATCCCAGGCAGCTGGTTGAGGAATAGACTAGTTTCTTGCCCGGACACCAGATGAGATTGATGCCGTTAATGATCCCAACTACTATAAACACGTCACATTACAAATGGTACATGATTTTTGAACCCATTATTCCACAATAAAAACAATAAATAGTATGTACAGAGAGACATGTTGAAATTAAAAAAACAGAAAACTCAAACTGCAATCTCAATGACATCTGTCATTCAATTACCTGTGAATTCTGCGCCTCTTGGCAGACAAGGTTCACAAAATCTGAGAGTGCGTCGTTGCCTGACTGATATTTCAGGCCTGTAGCTGAAGACGCGCTGAGGTTCAAAATATGGCTTTGGGGTGCCACTGGAAAGCAATACATCAAGAATACAGTGAAATAATTTCAAATGAACATTGATTTTTAAGGCTTGTATCTAGGCAACAGGTGAATATTCACAACCCAATTCTTTAGATCAATGATTTTACAACTCTGGCATTCCTTTCCTATATTCTTGTGACCCCAGCTGGAGGTAACCAAAAAGGGGCACCATAACTCTGCAGTAAAATATGTACACTAAACAACTAAAAAGGCAACACTCTAGTCATTAATTCTGATTGTCTATGCAGGTAAACACAATGCATGTGGCTTAAAAGTTCATTCCAAGATGAGATGATGTACTGTGACTAAACAGTTAACGTCATTACCTGTCAAAAATGCCAATCGAATAATCATTGAATTTAAATACTACAACACCTTGTTACTTTATAACACAGTCAAAGGCGGTTCCTCCCAGGAAGTACACAAG
Organism: Phoronis australis; assembly: GCA_002633005.1. NCBI lineage: Eukaryota > Metazoa > Phoronida > Phoronidae > Phoronis > Phoronis australis. The sequence goes on from NMRA01000114.1 coordinate 393,602, forward strand.
GGCGAGCACAAATCGAAGTCTTATCTCGATAACACAATAAGTCTTTTCTGATGACCTCTATTTCATTTCTCAAGATACCACAAAGCACGGGTATTTTCTTAAGAATAATCGCTACTGAACGACGCACAGTTTGTGAGGAAGATTGACAGCTTCATCGTTACGCACTGTTTGGTCTTCATAATCTATTCATCAAAATATCATCAGACTTGGGCAAGTTCAAAATACCTGGGCTTCTCTGCACTTCAGGTGATAACGGCGAATGAACAGAAGCTGGAGCCCTCTGTAGGTTGGCAGTGGTATTACTGAGCGGGCGCGGGGGCGTTGACCCTCGCTTGTACGGCTGACCCTGCTTGCACGAGACGGGCGTGAAGCTACTGTCGCGGTCAGCCTTAATCTTCGTCATCAACTGTGGAGAGGGGCCGCCCTGAAGCACGGGGCTAGTAGCTAGTGGAGCTACAACATGGAGTGAACAGACTTCTAATAAACCACTTCATAGAACAAGAAAAAAATTAAAACCCAAACAACCAGCCTTAGAAAAATTTTGATTTAATGAGAAACTGGACATTCACTAGGTGGCACTGGTGAAACAAGGGTCCTATGTGTATAAATGCATACAACTAGGCTGTCAACAAGTGGCCCCCGCTGATGTACGGCTTTCTGATCTCAATCCATTCAAACACTAATAATAAAAAGAGCAAATTCATAATTAGCGCCACCTGGTGATAATCATATGTCACCCTTTAGCCCAGCCGCTGCCATTAAATCGGCCTCAACTGATTTCACATCTTGAGAGTGATGTCTTAGCTTAGAAAAGACAAAGAAATGCCTCAACAGTGTTGAAGACTGAACTCAATAACACGACAGTCTTAGGTTATAATTTTATGAGCCAAAAGAAAAGACAGCAACAAAATGGGAAGAAATGTTTCCAGCCCGACAGGAGCATGGTAAAATTCTACAGTTTGGGACAGTCTCTAAAAATTGGGACACCAAAACTCAAGCTGAACGTGAATTTTCTTGATCCTGAAAATTGGGAAACAGGCAATTTTACCATAAAATACGGACCAATAAGTCTCCAGTTTATAAAATCGTCAAAAAATAGGCACCGACGCTACGTTTTCATGCATCGCCATAGTGTGTAAAATTGATAGTAATTCCTGAACTTGGGACAGCTGTTAACGTTTATATCCAAAATTTGGTACAAACTCTAACCTTGAGCAAAACAGTGGTTAAATTTTTACTTTCCCTAAGTGTAAAATTTTTACCCTACAAGCAAGCAAGCCCTACCAAGTTTACACCAAGCAAGACAGTTGCTCGCTCAGCACTGGATTTGACTGGTTATACAGCAATGTATTCATCACCACAAGATGTGCCACTGATGAACATGTGCTAATGTGGGTGCATTGAAATAACTCCATGCCATTATACTACGTCTCTCCAGATTTCAAATACAAAGCAAAATAACAATCGCTCTCTATAAACCACTATATATCACCCGTATTTTAATACCACTAAAATGATTTCTCACATACATGAGCACAGCCAAACATATGCCGGCTGGGCATACCATTTTCTAAAAATACGCAAAGGATAATATTTGAGAAAACAACTTTCATGGTTGGACAATGTAGCTTTCCCCAATTCCATAGGCAATGGACGCCATAAAACTTCCATTAAGGCATATCATTGAAAAGAATGTTACCGCAATTTTCCATCAAAACGTCACTTTCATTTTTGGTTCTACCAGATAATTATTCGGCAGCCTAAAATACATAAAGCATCTGCCACAGGTACAAGTCAACTTGGCACAGTAACCAAACTAAGCCTGCCAAAATCCTACCAGCATGCACGTTGCCGTCTGTCCTCCAAGGCCTTTGACTGTTGACACTAGGTGGCGACCTGCCGTACATTGGCATAGCCTCGTTCTCGTCGGCAAGACTACCGTCCTCATCGTCGACCGATGAGCTCGAGTTCATCGTCCGCTTCCTCTTCCGATTAGTCAGAATGCCCTCTGGTGGACACCGTGAGAGTGCACCGATGTTCTGATCCGTTGTCTGGAAGCTGTAGTAGGAGGGACTCTCCATGTGATTCTGGCTCACGTGCATCGTCTGCGTACCATTCAGTGGGTGGACGATGGAAGCTACAGGAACAACAGAATAAAGCATCTTTACAACCATAGATGGCACCAAAACAAATAAATAGTGGTGGAGAAAACTCTGAAGTCCACCGATGTTAAAGGCGCTGAAAACTTTGTGTAGAACACTCAGAATCAAAGAATAATGCTTAAGGTGAGTGACTCACAAAATTCGCCAGCAATTTTTCAAATGCGAAACAGTGGTATAAATATTCCCGTGAAAGGTTATGCTGTGAAAGACTTATTCAAACATGTCCATATCTCCAGGCAGCACAGTGGAATTCTGGGAAGGAATAAAATTATACTAACTGACTAACTAACTAACTAACTAATACCAACTAAGCGTCTTCACGTTCTCTCAACAATACTACACACATGCACAGTAAAGCTTTTAAAAATTAACATATTTCAAATGAAGAATATAAATCGGTAAATAAAACAACAAGAATGGATCAACTGAAATTTGAAATTTTCGGATGTTACAACTTCCTTTATCAACAAAAACAGAAATAAAGTAAAATCAAACACAAAATGACAATTGACATATAAGATATGGTGTAATGAAAATGATACATTTTTGCGTAAAAATTTCAATGACATATCTTAAGAAGTTTTTATGTTCAATCCATGAGGTTCTATTGCATAAAGTTTGTCTATCCAATATTGTTCTCTTTTAAGTCTGTGAGGGGTACTGGGGTGTTGGAGTTTTTCTATTATTTGTACAGAAAGATCTTGAATATTATGGTTTTTGGAGTTGAAATGATTACCTATAGTATCAGAAATGTTTTTATGTATTATGTTAAATCTATGATTACGAAACCGAGTTTGTAGATTATGTTGAGTTTGTCCTACGTATTGGATAGAACATTTCTTACAAGTTATAAGGTAAATAATATTGTTAGTGGTGCAATCAGAATAATGTTTTATTTCATATTTCAAAATAATGCATGCAATGACTAAAAATTTACGGAATTAACATCAACTTGAACGCAATGCTTTCATCAGTTGTTTTGTTGTATGCAACCAAAGTCCGTTGGCATGGGAACACATGAAATAATAAAGAGTAGAAAATCCTGTGGAGTTTGAGCTATTTTGAACCTTTCAACACATGCCATCAGCCGACACATCCACTGACCAATCCCTCCCTGGGCGATGTTGATGCTAACTGACATGTGAACATTCCTCAAGGCCACATTCCTTGCTGGGAGTGTGTGAAATTTTAGAGCCTCCGGCAGTTGTAAACAAGTTACAAGCCACTGCATAACTGGGTGTTTGTTTCACAGCTGAGTGTGACTATGGACACCTGTTATGGCCTGTTAGTTATGTTAAGTTAAGCAAGAGCAACACAGTGGACTTTGACCTTGGGGGAGCACCACCCAAGGTCAAACAAGGAGGCTGGGAGAGGCTAATTAAAAAACACACAAGATCAACATATCCATGATTCAACTACCCGGGGAGGGAGGTCACTCCACTACTTTTCGATGAAGAGTTCAGTTGCCAAGTTGGGCCCTTTTGTGGGATTATTACGGAATTCAATAAGAAAAGATATCCATTCATAGAGGATTTCGATGTGAATAACCCTATGATCAGAGTCGCACAGCCAATATATTATATTGCACTTCTGTAAGTAACCCCCCTCCCTGGGTTCGTGTACTCTCCACTTCTGTACGTAACCCCTTCCCCAGGTTGTTATAGTCCACTTCTGTAGATACCCCCTCCCCCAGTTAATGCACTCTCGACTTCTGTATGTACCCCTCCTCGGGTTCATGTAGTCTCCATTTCCATAAGTACCCCCCTTACCGGGTTAATACACTACACTTTTTAATGTAAACAACCTATGTACACAGGGATGAAATTACACAAGAAGACATGGACTGAGAAACAAAGTTTGGCAAGCAACCACTGTGACCAGGGAATTTCCTGGACTTCCTTTCTTTAACAGAGTTACCAACCACCACATAAACATCCAACAAAGTGGATTTGTCCTTGCCACCTATAGACTTCAGTCAGCACTAATTCAACATTATGCAAGCTGTCAAGTCATGAAATATTTCCCATTACAGCCAGAAACAGCATGACTGTAATTTCTATCTCAACCTAACATTGTTTTTAACAAAGTTTGCATGCCTGCTCATTGCCAACACCACACTGACTTTGTTGTGTCACATGAACATCAGAAGCATGGACATGAGAGTAGCCTGTAGTCATCATCTTTGTAAACAAAACTTTATGAAAATGAACTTGTGAATATGGTCTTTCCCAAAACTGGATAAAATGAGCCCCAGAGCTTTCTAGACACACCTCTGCAATGCATTTGGACATTCATGCAGTACACAAAAAATCTCAACATTACAAATGACGTAACTCCATGCAAAGACAAGTCAGTCAATGGGGAAATCGAAATACACTAGGTAGCCTGAAATCAGGTAAATGTGTAAGACTCTTGTTTGACAAACAACAACAGGCTGATCAAGTACATTCTACTGCCTGTGTATTCAGATGTTGAAAAGAATAATTCTTCATTAACACCATTGCGCACATGCCATCTTGTTTATTAAACCGCAAAATCTTTCTGTTTGAATGCGAGTTAGTAACAGTTAAAGACAACGGGGAAGTTTCCACTTATGGAAATTTCCGGATTCGAAGCAGAGATGTACTATAAATAGAACTGGAAATTCTTCAAATATAATTCAATTTAGTTTCCACCTGTTGGGAAATCACATCGACTTCTAGAGACCTGCTTTCAGAAACACTGAGTTTAGGAATGTCAAACGTCGGAACAATTTCGTGAGCCAAGTGAGCTGTCTTTTACCAATTGTAAAATTTTACAATCTTGTTCAATATTCTCTTGGGCGGTACCATTCGTAAGCTCAGGAAGATATTTTTATTTCATTGAGTAAGCTTTCCCAGAAATAGCCCAGAATTTACATGGGCGTGAAAATAAAGGAAAACGTGTCAAAAATGGTTCCACTCGTGCTAACCTAGAGCACACTGGTACCAAAACTTAAACCAAACAGAGACAAATTTCTCAAGAGGCAACAACATGTTCTATTCTCTTCAGTGCTCTCACATACATACACACATACACACACACGCATACACACACACACACACACACACACATGCACATACAAGTCAAGTGATCACTTACGTCGTGTGACTTGTAACAGTTCCCTGGCTGAGAAAACCCCGGACGCCGCAATACTCTCGTTGCCAGATACTCCTGAGTGGATATTACGAGGAACTGCAATATTATTGCAAGACAGTAATACAAACGCCAACACTCACTAAATAGCACTTTTCTTCAAAAGACTCACNTATTTCATTGAGTAAGCTTTCCCCAGAAATAGCCCAGAATTTACATGGGCGTGAAAATAAAGGGAAAACGTGTCAAAAATGGTTCCACTCGTGCTAACCTAGAGCGCACTGGTACCAAAACTTAAACCAAACAGAGACAAATTTCTCAAGAGGCAACAACATGTTCTATTCTCTTCAGTGCTCTCACATACATACACACATACACACACACGCACGCACACACACACACACATACAAGTCAAGTGATCACTTACGTCGTGTGACTTGTAACAGTTCCCTGGCTGAGAAAACCCCGGACGCCGCAATACTCTCGTTGCCAGATACTCCTGAGTGGATATTACGAGGAACTGCAATATTATTGCAAGACAGTAATACAAACGCCAACACTCACTAAATAGCACTTTTCTTCAAAAGACTCACTAGAGGGCAACATCAGCATGACATTACCACGTGTCAAGTTACAACTGCTGAACGATGCGAATGACGCTTATACAGTGGATGTTTTTAATTTTTTTGGAACCCAGTCCATGACAATATTTCCAAAGTTACAGACAGTTTATGTCTTCATTTTCAAGCTCCCATGCAGCTTACAAGATTCCGTTAAAATCTAACCAGAAATGGACCGAAAAAATATTGCCAAATTGGTAAATTTCCTTTTTCAAGGCTTCCAATGTTGATGTGAATGACCCTATTTTCTGAGTTGGTAGCTGCAGCATACAACTTAAAACGAAGTAATCGTCTGGTGCCCCTCAGCTTATATGAACAAACATTTCACTTGTGCCCCATAGTGTCTCGTCGAGGCACAAAAAGAGGCACAAATAGTATCATTTTTTTATCTAAATCTGGTAGTCATTTTTAACAATTCAGAGCGGAAATTGAACCTTTGATGGTGACAATTACATTCCCACACTCAGTGTGAACCAGTGAACCTTTACATGCGCGTAGTAAAGCCCACGCGCCTATACTAAAAATAGCGTGCGTTTTCAAAAACATTAGTCTTGATCCCATGCCTCAATACTGTGATAAATAATGCAACCATAAAGGTTATTCTATATCTGACTAGCAGTTGAAATGCAGTGTTCATTTAGGATACATCTTACGGTTACCTTTTATATCTTGTTCGTTGGGTGACACTTCTGTATAATCGTGAGGAACTGAAAAACATAGAGTAGTGTGCGATCACTGCATCAACTAATAAACACAGTGTACAGTTGATTTCTGGGTGAACATGTTGTTCATAGTTATCGGTTACAGTTGTTCAATAAAAGTATGTACATGAAAAAACAGCCATAACTTCATGTAGATTTCAAATCCATCCAAAAATAGCCATGGAATGGAAATTATCTCAGACAGCAAAGATGCCATGTAAACAAATTGGAAAGCACTAAGGAAAATGCAAATATACACCCAAAAGTTTGCCTGAAAAGTGTCAAAAACATCAGACGTTGTTGATGTTACAATTAAAGTGACTTGTGACTGGGATTACCGTGACAACCCTTTGGCAGTCAGAAACAACTGGTCAGATACTTAAAAGGATACCAAAGCCAACTTTGGCTTATCAACAAACATCAAAAACGACGTTCCCATCCAGTTCTCTGAAATAAAATAATCCCCTGCAACCCTTGACAGCCTCCAAAAGTTTGGAGCAACATTGTGTAATACTTCACTGATTTTGAACAAAAATAACAGTTGTATTTGTTTTCTTTCAGTTTCTCAAAGGCTGATTACCTTACTGCAGGAGGTTTATCAAACACTGTCCAGAGCAAAAAAAATTCTTAAAATTTGTCACGTCTATTGGCAATTTCCTTCATAACTGTGCACATAATGATCGAAAACTGTACAAAGAATGCGAGCTATTCAACAGAAAATACACTAGTGTCTTTAATAAAGCCTGTGTTAACAAAGGGATGATGTATGAATATATTTCAAGTTCTATAATTTTAATTGGAAAGCCACAGATTATTTCATCAAACAATACTTTAAATGTTGTGAATAATAAAACCAATCGTAACACTAACACATGTAGAGACAATAATTTTAATACAGTGCTTGACATAGGCGAAAATGTCCACTCAAAATATGACTTACTTTCCACTCCTAATCCTGGATTTTGGCTCGTAAACAGTGGCAACACAAAAAAAGAAAAAAAAACGCCAGACTTTGGCTCATTGCCAGTATGAGTGATGCCAATTTTCTACTAGGACATTTTCCACTCGTAGTTTTTACCGTTAACTTGCCTATGTCGAGCCTTGATAATGTCAACGTCACAACCTACCATAGCTGTGAATGAAGTTAGCAAGGTAGAGGTCTAACTCCCGCACGGCCACGCTGATGTGATGCGGGTTGACGCACAGATTGGGATACAAGCAGTCGGCCGCCTTCTCTAAACGTTCTCCATCCGTGCTCTCTAGGGGGATCGCTTTGAACAAGATCACCATCACGAGGTCCAACCTCCACACCTTGAAAATACCAAGAGCACCAGTGTTACAGTAATAACATCGCGTTTACATGAGAGCCTTGACACTGACGACAATTCAAATACTGCGTTTACACGAGTTTTGAGAAAGAGGAAATCAATACTGAAACAAGATGACTCGTGACAGCTTATACAACCATATCTCTAACAGAAACAGCTTTATGCAAGCACACAATCCAAAAAAAATATTTAAATAAGGTCAACTGGGATGAGGGTTTTACCATGACAGTTTCTTCTAGGTCATAGTAGTTTTTAAGCCCATAGTACTTATACCAGTAATGGTAATGACAGCGGTAAAGGTGCCTAATAAATCTGTATTTCTAAAGAGCGTCAATGGGTAGTAATTTATAATGACACCTTAAAAATAACATCATATAATGACAGATCTACCGGTATACACATAAAAAAGTGAAAAGCATTGGCCACAAAATTTACCTTATCAGCCTGTCGCAGACAATCGATACGCCTCATCTTGCCCTTCTGGTCGGGGTTACTCAGTACACAACATGGCGACCTCTTGCCCGTGATGCTGAGTACGAAGTCTTCGCGATACTCTTGCTTAATGTCCTTACGCAGCTTGGCAAGCAGACGTGATGCCCATTTGTGCTTTACCTCCATCTTCTCATTCTGTAAGGCCAAACAAACAGATATCTTGATTCTATAACAACTTGGCTCTGATTCTGTGAAGCTATAACAAGGTCAGGTTCCGTGAAACAATCCACTCATAAGGAAATGCTGCAAGAAAACCTGCCTGATGCTATAGTAACAGTAAGTTTTCCATCTAAGCTGAACATTCCAGCCTCGCCATCCAATGCCTTCAGAGCTGGCAATATTGCAAGCGGTAGCTAGTTTTGACTAATGTCAGCTTAATATTGTGAAATTGTGTCCTCCCTTAACGCGAAAACGTGTACATAAAACATAGACAAATCAACAGATGAGAAATTGACCTGGGCCCAGTATCTAAAATTTGAAGTTGAAACTCCACTTGAAAATTGACCAATTGCACGACATGCTTCAAGAAAACTAACTAACTTGTACTCAAAGTCTGAATTCATCGATTAGGGCCCTGGGTCCTGAACATTTGACCACTTGGTACCACCCTAGAAAAGCTAGGCCATGTGCAAAATCTCATGTGCGTATATCAGAGCACAGATCCTTAAATGGTTAAATGCACTACGAACCAATTTTTGCTTAAAATCCCATGTATACCTGCAGTTCCTCCTTGACCCTTCTTTCCTCATCCATCGACATGCGTTTGTCATGTTTCTTGTAGAACTTCCGCTTGGCCGCTTGAAGGTTGAACCATGTGAAAGAGAAAGACTTGACATGAGGCAGTAGAGCCTCAATAAACGGGTGAAACTCATCCTGAAACAACACAATAGTCACATATAACTAGGTCAGCAGAGACGGGTTCACATGAGGCAGTAGAGCCTCAATAAACAGGTGAAACTCATCCTGAAACAACACAATAGTCACATGTGACTAGGTAAGCAGAGACGGGTTCACATGAGGCAGTAGAGCCTCAATAAACGGGTGAAACTCATCCTGAAACAACACAATAGTCACATGTGACTAGGTCAGCAGAGACGGGTTCACATGAGGCAGTAGAGCCTCAATAAACGGGTGAAACTCATCCTGAAACAACACAATAGTCACATGTGACTAGGTCAGCAGAGACGGGTTCACATGAGGCAGTAGAGCCTCAATAAACGGGTGAAACTCATCCTGAAACAACACAATAGTCACATGTGACTAGGTCAGCAGAGACGGGTTCACATGAGGCAGTAGAGCCTCAATAAACGGGTGAAACTCATCCTGAAACAACACAATAGTCACATGTGACTAGGTCAGCAGAGACGGGTTCACATGAAGCAAGAGTCCCTCAATAAGCGGTTAAAACTTGTCCCGAAAAGACAAGGTAGTAATGTGACTTGAGGTGAGTAAAGGGTTCGCACGGGACAAGAGTTTCCCCATTAAACAGTGAAACTCATCTTGAAACAACACGACAGTCATGTATCTGACTTAAGGTCAGTAGAAGCGTTTACATGAGGTAGAAGACCTCCAATGAGTGAAACTCTTTCTGAAACAACAAGGTAGTCACATTATTTTAGGTGAGCAGACGGAGAAGGGTTCACATGAGGCAAGAGTTCCCCCATCAGCAGACAAAACTCATCCCAAAACAACACAGCAGTGACACGACCACAGTACACGAGGAAGACTTCCCTAAAAATGGAAAAGGGACTCACTAAATGCCAGGCATTCATCATAACAAAATTATGTGCCTGTAACAAAAGTGATCTTTCATTGTCTCCTGATGCAGTCACTGAACGGAGTGGAACCTTATTAAGTGGACACCTTTTTACGCTATGCATGGCAGCAAGAGCTGTACACTTAATAAAAAGTTGGAGGTAATTATTCATTTATTCCACACACAAAAATAATGTCAATAGTCCGCTATCACGTGCCCACATTTTGACAACCAGTTTTTATGCCTGTTAAAGATGTCAAAGGCTGAATACCTTGCTACACATAATGGAAATAATAATAATAATAATAATAATCCTTACAAAATGTTTTAAAAGGTCTCATGGTACAGACCAACAGGTTATTGGACCAAAAAATCTTAAATCTTGAATTGAGTAGAAAAATTTGACAAAATGAAATTTTACTTGTCAACAATATTGGGCACTATATTGTGCACTACATTGTGCACTATATTGTGCACTACATTGTGCACTATATTGTGCACTATATTGTGCACTATATTGCCGGTAGGTGAAAAATTATCATTTTCTTAGAGGTCAGGCTCTACAACTCATCCGCATGGTGCTTGACCAAAGATGAAAAATATAATATGCATCTCAATCAAGGCATTAGGTTTCCCAGGTAAGGCTTGCATTGGAAAGCTTCAGGTTGCCAATGCTATAGAATATTCACCTTTACCCAATAGAGGTCACTAGTCACGGACAGGAAGTGGATTCCACGACTAACGAGTCTCGCTAAATTAAAGCATTCTCTCTCTCTGGACATTGTATGGACATTTTTAGAGGTATAAGCTATTAATGCCTATTAATTTTACGTTCATTTTCCTCACATTTTAGTGAAGGCTATCCTTCTCTTTGTTGTAGATCGTCTTCATTCCAAGACGCACTGAATCGTTGAAATAAAGCTCGAAAAAGTTCAAATACTTATCTAAATGCAACCTCAGATTTTGTCACCACAAAGTCACCAATCTAAGTTCAGCCAGAAATAAATTGATAAGAGATAGAATTTTTCAATAACAACTGACATAGCCCAACTACGAGCCATATACAGTTTTCTGATCATCTGCCTTAGATGGAACTGAAAGAAAACCCCAAAACCACCCAACAGCGACTCTTTCTCCAGTTGATGAAAAAATATGGATGCTGTAACAGCATAGATGCCCATAATGTTTTCTTACTGTTTTAGTCAAACAGGAAAACATATATTTTCTAACACTGCATCACCATTCCAGTGTTTTCCTGCTTTTAGTGACCTCTTTTCTAATTAGTGACCTCTTTCCTAATTGGCGACCTCTTTTCTAATTGATGACCTCATTTCCTATTTGCCAGGTTGTATTTGATGACTTCAAGTTATGCTAAGCGGCCTTGAAGGGTAATAATTTTACCTTCAATCAAACGAGTGACAAAATAATTTAATCAGAACAAACGAACCCCTGAATACCTTCCCAGAAAAGGTCAAGGCCATCATGTGAAATTAACAGGCACCACAGAGGTACGTGATGCATTTCATACATTATAGGAATGTGTACCAGAAAAACACATAAATAAAATGCTGGGATGAACAAGAACAAGATAAATATAAGGTAGTTACCAGTCCCTCATCACGAACATCTCACAAACATCAGTGGTTTAACAAAAAAGTGAAAGAAAATAACTGTGGTACGTGACAAAAAAGATATGTTTGTGAGAAAAGAATTTGGATGCGTGAGAACTGAAATACAGCTCATGAGAAGTGTTCGTGAAAAGAGAATGCGTTCGTGAGAAAAGAAGGCTTTGGGTGAGAACATTTGAGTGGTTCATGTGAAGGGTTGACTGAGAAACCATTCATGTGAAATGTTTCAAGGCCACATACCTGGCCTCCTAATCAGCAGATTGTTTAATCATGTCTTAATACTTGGAAGCCATGGCTTGTTATCACACTAAAAAGCAACTGAAACTGCAGGGAAGTTTGTAACAGGTGGAATGATGTAAGAAAATGGGACAACCCCCTGAGGCACTTGAATCAATAATATAACTAAAATTAATAAGCACACAGGGGATTAATGTCATAAAAAATCCAAAGCAGATGAATAAGTTGTACAACACCTACACATAACTACAGTAATATCCAGGTATTCCAAAAATATCTACCATACAGTGCTAAAAGATATTGCAAGCAGTTTAAAGCCTAATTTGTAGCTCTGCTCATCTCTGAATCTAAAGTACACTAGAGGGCACCTCGACGATAATGTCGAAAGGACAGAGGCCCGCAATAGTCGTCGAAAAGAAATGGCATGAAATCGATTTCTGTTTTATTGGTCATCCCCAAATGGGGTGTGGGGCTCAGGAGACCAGTACACCAAGCCACACACGGGTGATTAGGCCAAGACCATTGCCGAAAACCACCCACGGGCAACAGCCAACAGGTAGTAACAGTCATCAGAGCTACTGGTGACGCAAATTTTGAAAATCATCTGCAGGATAGGACGACGGTGTGATGTCACAGTCGTTAGCCAGCTTTTACACATTACCGACTCTTGAAAGTCTGCCAAGCAAGAAACATTCACAGCCTGACAAGACTAATTCACGGCCATCCTTCATGGCTTCCCACAAGGTGATTTCACTTTGGATGCTACCTTAAACAAAACAGAGCTTAAATCATAGGACAGGGCAATGAAACACAATTACAAGGAAATAGCCACCACCTACAGTGCAGGTCACTGGGTCAACAAAGGTCATACAGGCAAGAGATGATCAGGCCAGACACACAGGTTTATCACCAAGCTAAGACCATCCTTGTGTAGTGACTGAGTAGTCCTTATCATGTATTTTCCAACATAAGCAAATAGAAAGCTCAACAAGCACCTTCACAACCAGACCCATACTCCAAATGCTTCACAACTTGAAAGTCAGACAGAAGCTTCATAGAAATGATTCTCTAAAGTCTAGGTCATCACCTGCAGCAACCCAACTGTAACCAAAACGTTAATGGTAAAACCTACAAGACTCCATCTGAACCACGGTTCCATGTCGGCAGCCAGCACCAAGCTCAACCAAAGCTCAACACACGCCAATTGAACAGGCGCATTCCTGAAGAACTCCTATACTACTGCACCCAAATAACAGTTCATAACTAACCAACCAACCAGGATGATTTTTTACCAACAGTCGATGAACGAATTAACATAGTGCACACGACTACCTGATCACAGTAAGTATAGCAAGAAACAGTGGACAATTAGATGATGACCACAGAACAGATGGGCATCATTGCTACACCAGGTAAACAGGAAGTAGCTCCCCATGACAAGGCTAAATGAGTGCAAAAACTTACAGCACCTGAGGTTAGACTTAAAAGTCTCCAAATACGAAAGCTTTATTACAAGTTGCTGTTATAAATTATGATTTTAATTATAATCAATTGTTTATAGTCGTTAATTAAGGTATCGTTTCCATTAACCATCTTTGCAGCTGCACCTTCATTTCTGTCACTGATGCCCAGATCATCAACTTCAAAACATTGTAATAAAATGTAACACAGTATTCAAAATGATACTACCTTGTTGCTTCTAAACCACTGTTTGTTCCTGAAACTGTGCGAAATGAAATATGGCCGTCAGATTTAAAGTTCCAAATGAGTTCAGTGTCATCTTTGGACAACATTGTGTTGGTTCTCGTTCTGGGACGGAAAACTTTTTCTAACACGACGCGGTAGCATTCAATGAGAAGATTCATTCTGGGTATTCCAGTCAACATTTTGTGATTTCGAGACCAGCAGTCTATTTATTGACTGATCTTGTTTTCTTCATCTTTAAAGTACCATCCACACACAGCCTACCCTAGAACAACTTGCACTAGTGCAACTTACCCCACTTTAAGTGGAGCGTCCACACAACATATCCGATAACTAGGGTAAGGCCGAAGTTGTCGCTCTGTGCGTGACAATGAACACCTAATGCAAGTACGGCGCGCAAAAAAATCTGTATGTAACCACAGGTGATAATTACGTCCGCCGTACCCCACTTTTGTGGACACACAGCAATTACAAGTGGCGCAAGTTACCCTAGAACAAGTTGCCTACCTCGATGAGGTGGAGTAAGTTGTCACAAGTGGGGTAAGTTGCACTTTAAATAGCGTCAATACAGCACTCTAACCTTAAGTAGTGCCAACTCGTTTCAGGAGTAAATTCTTTCTGGGTAAGTTCGTGGGGACAGCAGCTAAGAGTCACTGTCATACAAATCACAATCTGTTTAAGATAATGGGGAAAAATGAAACCAGTTAAAATGCAAGTGGCCATCAATACCGAAAATCCATGACATATAAAATACGTAAATTACCAACTTTATCAGATAACCTGGTAACTGTTCATGGAAAAACTTAATTTGAAAACTGAAACCCATTACAAGAACCCAAAACAAGTTTAAACATGCTTCATGGAGATTTAAGAAAATTCATTATATTCAAAGTGTCAATTCCAAAAAACATTAAGACATCAAAAAAGAACATGAAACACCACTGGTCCAAGAATCAACCTCTTAAGCAAGATTACAAAACACTGAATCACACTTAAATTAGCACCAAATGTTTGCCCGTCACTGAACTCTTGACGCACCTAAAATGTACTGAAGGGTCACTGAGCAACCCCGAGAAAAATAAGTTCAATAATAATTCCCCCCAGACACTTCAAGATATCAACAGTTAATTCTCGAGTAAAGAAAACTCAGTTCACAGAGACTGTAATAACTACTTGTCTCCTTACTTTTTCCAAAGATTTTTATGATGTTGCTCCTAATGAATAAATTTTTACCAATGCCCCAAATTACCAGACTGTAAACATACATTTTAGGAGGTAAAATTCTCATGATGCGGGCGTTCACTAAGACACTGGAATTCTGAAGAAGGTCTCCAAGTATAAATTTGGGTTGAAGGTTAAGCTGAACAGGGGTGGTAAGAACGGAAAATTTTGAAATTTTGAGGGTGGGCATCAAGCCAGACTTAAGTGTAAACGAAGGCATATCAAATGCACATGCGCAGTTTATTAAACTAGGCTGCCAGCTTTTCCTAAAATAAAAAATAAAACAAATTAAATTACGGAGCAGAGAGAAAAAAGTAAACCTATGCTGAAATTGAACACTGGGTCTCTTTTTAAATGCACAGTAAATAAATTTAGATACCCCACACTTCAGTTTAGTTCTCCTGTAGTTTTCCATTACATCAGGTTTACAAATTTGTCTACACTTGGTGCCAAACAATATCTTTCAGGAAGATACCTGTCTCTTAGATTGTGAAAGGGACAGTCTAAGCGAAAGTGAAACTCACACCCAATGTTAGGATGAACACAAACAGGACACAGCCTCTCATGTCCAGGGTGACCCAACTGTCTGCCTACTTCAATCTAACTGAGCTTCAATCATCAATGAATGCTCAAAACATCTGTAATTTGAGCTCTATCTATGCACTAACATATCAAACCTACTATACCCAGTAAATCTCTCTGCCCATGTCTGCTGGCCAATACATAAACAAGAGACACTGAGTGTACATACCAAATGAAACATTTTACCCCAGGATTGTTCAAAGCTTCATACAACCAAACTCAAAGGACTCGTCACTTTCACAAATTCTCAAATAGTCTGACATCTAGAAAAACAGAAATGCAGAAGAAATTTCAACCATTGCCAATGGGAAGAAGCCCAGAGGCATAATAAAACAGCTTTAGTCAAGACATCTAAAGGCCTGACTTTTGAACTCATTTGAACTCAGCTATCAAAATTGTTTACATAACCGCTTCTAAGAATTTCAATGATCTATTTTCAAGAGTACTTGGGTTCCCCCAAAATTTTCAAGAACACTATGCTGCACAGACGAAAATATTCAAAATTTGATCACGTGTTTGTTGATCAACCTGCTGTACTACATAAAATTTTATATAATCAACTAAAATTGTCTTCTTCTGTACTCTTGTTGAAAATTTTGAAAAAAAATGAAATGTTTCTCTTCCGCCATATGTGTTCTTACTTGAAGAAACCTTGCTGTCGATGGATATGTTGCAGCTATGTGTATGAAATAATCAAGTTGTCACTGAACTTTCAAATGTCAGAGAAGTGGACAATGATCAGCCCTAGACATTGTCTTGGTGGTGACTTTTCTAGCAGGAGACATTTCTTCACTAAAACAGAAAATCACCACTGCAAGAACCATACTAGGTTCACAAGACAGGTCACTGACTGCCGACTGTGGGAAGTGACCTACTTTTGTGCAGGTGTTGGTGTGCAATATAAGATTCATGCTGGTGGTGTTGGCAGATGTACGGTAATTCTCCACTTCTTTAGTACACTCACCTTATTTCGCACGCAAAAGTTGTTTTGAAAAATAACTTATTTTGTACCTCACTCGTTTCACAATTCCATGTCTCAACTAATTCACACACAGACTCAGTTTTGCACTTTGGAAAATGTCAACCCAAAGCCCAGTCACTAATTCTACTAACGCACATCTCTGAAACTATGTACCGAGGTCTGGGCATATTCATCACTCATTTCATTCACACTGGATACCTCACGGTGTTCACATGCAGTGAAAGGGGTGACCTGGATGAGTGTCATAAGCTCAAAAGAGTGTTACATCAATGATGGGGTAAAGTACTTAGACTGGAACAGGACAAAGCAACTTCACTACTGTTCATTGGATCACATTGGTGCATTTCGTTCAATTCACAAATGATGGGCAGTTGGTGATGCTTAGTTACTCAATAAATCTGCCAACTACGAAGTCTGTAAAGTCTATCTAGCACACACCACTATCAGGAAAATATTATTTAATTTACTTAATGCAAAATAATGAAGAATTACCAGAATAAATGACATCAGATCAAAAAACTGTTCAAGTTTGCGCTGCAAATCATACTCTCACAAGAACAATCAATTAATGGAAAACAAGCACTGTTCACATACCAGGTCAACTTGAATATTGTAATTGCTAAACCTACACAGCAATATCAAACAAAAAATATGTAAGAAATCGGGTTTCTGTTCAGAGATGAGCCCCAGAAGCAGCCAATGAACTCCACAGTACATAAATAACAACAGCAGGTCACTTTGTAAAAACATTCCAGACTTTCTAAGATGGTGCTCCTACCGCCATTAAAAAACTGAAATCAAACAATTCTTGAATTTGACCAAAAACCCTCCAAATTATCCCATATCCATCAATCCAAAACCCAACTCTGAATGACATAATGTGACCTGTACATGCTATTAACCATAAATATTTCCCTGAACAACCATAATAATCAGGGTCACCCAAGATAATCTCCTTTTAAATCATAAGGTAACCATCCCAATCTTGTTATTCCAACTCACTGCACACTGACATAACAAATCAGGACAGTAAACAAGTTTTGATATCTTCCAAACTGAACTTTTGCTTTCCAAAACAAAAGAAACCTAGTGCACCAAATCAAAATATTACATAGTGGTAGAAACAAAGTTTACAGTGACCAAAGGGCTGAGTTCATCAACAATGTCAGCCAGGCACCCAGCATATCTCCTGAGGCTTTTTTGTGGTTTTGATTAAAACCAGAAAGCTAAAGGTATGACTAAGAAGACCTAGTTGGTTTACACACGTGCCAAGTGAGCAAGCTAAAGTCTTTCACAAGAAACCCTGCACCAGCATTTAATGAACTGTGTATTTCCCAAGAAAGAACTCCTGTGGGGGGCCCTTTTGGAAATAAGGCTCAAAAAGTACCCATAGGAGCTCTTTCATGATTATTTTGCATATACAAGGCACAGAGGACATAGTTTGAACATTTGAGTAACAAATGTACTTAATTTCTAAATGTCTGGTTCTTAAAACGACCATTCAAGTTGATCATTTCTCAACTAACGCGTTACTTGAATTTTCTTTCAGTGGTTGAACTGCTGAAAAAGTATTTCAATCTATGAGTGACCATAGTCGCGGACCTTGTGGTTTACAGTGCAAGCTTCTTAACTGAACAGAGCCTCATCGGTTTTTTAGAAAGAACCCCTGGGAGCTTTTAAGAATGCGAATAACTTCATGAAATTTGACTTTTCCAATATGACTGTTCAGGTTCCTACACCAATTGTCAAATTAATGACCACGGACAAAATTCATGAAATGTACCCGAAAACAGTGATGCATGCTGTTTAAATTACATGATAACTGTGACGACTGAAATGATTTGACAAGTGCGTTAACTTTTGACACAAAACTTGGTTGAAAGCACATGATGACCTGTTTTAGCACCTACTTAACTGGTACAGTGAAATGTCACCAATTTTAGACAAAAATAATAATTAAAACTGCCCTTTTCTCGTTGTTAAAGGGCATGTATCATTGTAGTAAAGGCTCACAATTTCCCATAATATTGTATCATGGTAATAATATTGTGTCATGGTAATAATATTGTATCATGGTAGCCAAGGTACATAACTTGAAGACAGAAAAGCATTATTTTGGTGGTACATTCCTTTCGTGGAAAAATAAGAAAATGAAATTTCCCATGTCGGCCATACTTGTGTCCTAAATTAGTGATTTTTACAGTACTCTCGGAAACCGTATCAAATTACAGGTAACCGCTCCAACTAAAAGGTGAAGGTCCCATGCGTACCCAAGAGTTCATCAAGTGACAAAAATGTTCCCCAAGAACATTCTAGAGCAAAACGTGGAAAACAAAAATGGTACCTCAACCAAAATAAAACAGCACTACTTTTCATGTCATGGCAAAATGCACCACCATTTGACCCTAACATAAAAACAACTTCAACTGTCTCCATGGTAACCATTCTTGATTAGATCAGCTGACTGTGTTTTTGCTGCATACCATGATGATCAGCTGACTGAAAACAGGGTGTTTGAAAACAATCGAGTTCGCTGAGAAAAACTTCACTTAGAAAAACTTCTTAAACGTGCAAAATGCAGTGCAGTAATACAAACAGAATTACAAATTGACTTTTTTGAGAACTAGGCGCATTTTACCATTTAATCTACAAATAGCAATTATGGAAAAAAGATGAAGTAAAACCATCAAAGCAGAATTTTAAAATAAAATTCCAAAAGTGGTTAGCGAGCTACAAGACACCTTGTAGATACTTGATCTTTGGACTTTCCAGTGATTCACATGTAAACAAGTGGAAGGGGATGGTTGCATGGTATTATGTGAACAAGTCTGGTTACCTACAGCACACAACACCAGGGCATTCACCCAGCTACCATAGTGGCTCAATTGGAAACAACAAAGATGGAAAATGTTATCAGATGAAAATAAATTAGACGACAGCCGATATCTGACTGTTAAAAACTGTTTACCCACAGGATATCACCATCCACTCAATGACCTGATTAGAGAGTAGGTTTAAAAGTGCATTAAAAGTACACAAGAGGTCTTAGAAGGCTTCCAACACTAACACCTACACAGTAGGATAAAACCTCACCAACTTAGGACAAAATACGGCAGAAAAATGAACTTCAATTTTTTTCATAAAGTTTACATAGCATCCAATTAATGCTGTACCATGTTCAAGTTGTGTAGTGTGCCATGGCTACCATACAAGAAAATACTCTGAAGAAATAATGAACGTTCATTTTTGCATAAAAGCTATGTAGCATCCAATTAATGCTTTACCATGTTCAAGTTGTGTAGTGTGCCATGGCTACCATACAAGAAAATACTCTGAAGAAATAATGAACGTTCATTTTTGCATAAAAGCTATGTAGCATCCAATTAATGCTTTACCATGTTCAAGTTGTGTAGAGTATTGATCACAGTTACCATATAAGAAAATACTCTGAAAAATGTGAATACTCACAACTATGTAAAAAAAATTGAAAAACGAAGAACAGGGCAACATTGGCAATTGTTTTAGTCCAAAACTGACAAGATTTTTGATAAGCTTCACAGGGCCTACAGAAAGCAGCCCTGGCTTTTTGCTTCACCAATCTAACAGCATTACATAATCCTTAATTCACTTCAGGTCCATGACCCTGCCAAATGTCTGTCTAGACAGACCAGCATAAGCAAACCTCAAACAATATATGGAAGACAAAGAAGAATTCTTTCCTAGCAGCCTCTGTTGCTTTGGGTTACAGCGGAGAAAAGGCAGATTATTGAAACTAACTTCAGGGATTTTGGCCAGATGTACCATAATTAAGAAATGGGTGTAAAATAAAAGGAAACAAAGTTACCTGTAGGCTTGCTGCTAAGAAAAACACACCAGTTGAGAACAAGTTCCATATTGTATACATATTATTCATGGTGACTGGTGCTCAAGGGAGGTAGCTGTGCAGCAGGGTTAAACAGCTTTACATAAAGATTTACGTAAATGTGAATATATGAGCAGACCGGACCCTCAATCAGGTGCCTGTGCCTGTGGACTTTGCAGAAATGATTAGGGAAATTTTTTAATCACCGAAGGCAACTTTTGGGCCTGACAACAGGAATTGCGTTCGACTTTAAAATAGGACCAATATTCAGGTCCAAAATCGAGAAACATTCATTCCTTGTTCTCATTTGTCTCATTATCAACAAATGTTTGCCTATTAATCTGCCAAACCAAGTAACATTTCTTGATTAGACAAATACATTTGAGCTAGTGGCAAGCCTTGTCAATTCCCTTTTAGAAGACACAGGCACTGTTCCCTTAGGTGAGTGAGGGCCCTGCCGTTTAAAACGATGATTTTCCAGCACAGTTTCGAGTTAACTACGGAACGACCTCATAACACGAACCCATTTATTGCACATCTTTTAACGCATACCATGGGTGTTATCCAGCTAACTAGGATACTAACTTCTGCTTGTAACTCAACCAGTGGAATACCTATGCAGTCATTGATAGATTTTAACTGGTCACCTCCTCAGGCACCTATCAGAAATCAGATATGTGGCAAGATAATCGACCAGCTATCTAAAACTCATGGAGCTGTACACTTTAACTACTGCGTTTATAGCTTCCCCATTGATTTGTTTACTGTCTGAGTTAAATGGTCAGATTTTTCATGGCACAGTCCACAACAAACCCAATAATCAGACTGGTAAAAGAGGAGTCTTACCACAGAGACTACAGTGCGTGTCCATGTTATTGCCCTGAGCCTTCCAAATGAAAAGATCCAACATCTTGACAGCTAAGGGATGGACGTTTGTCTGAAGTGGCGACTTGACTAAACAGCCAGTCACTTCAAATGAAATCATAACACCTGAATATACTGTTAGCTTGTCACACCTGTGGAAGCTGAAATGCGTTGTCATGGGCACTTTCAAGGAAATAAGTCCAGACTGAACAAAATGTGGGGTGATGTACACTGTAATTCATTACTTGTTCAACCTGACCTAATAATGCAAGCACCTGAACTTTTCAAAATTTTAGGTCAATCACATAAAGTACCATTCGCCCCACGAATTGAAAAATAAACAAAGCTGAATTGTATATCTTTCCGCTGTACATTCTCATCACCCAAAGTGTGTACCACAACTCAAATGAATAACCGCCAATTTTACATCGCATACTAGTTTGTAACTTAAGTAATTTATCATTTAGACTACAAATCAACATGCGTAAGAGGAATATCCAAAAATTGAATAGTAACCTGTACGATGCTATCATTGAAGCGCAGTCTCTCCACGTACTCCCACAGAGGAGTTATATAGGTGAAGTACCACTCAAAAGGGTCACTTCTTCACCCACTAGTTTCCATACAAAAGAAAGTCTCTTCCGCCAAAATTCCAAATGAAAGGCTGCCTTTTCCAACACAATTCCACACAGAACGGTTTACTTCAGAATCTCGAAACTCCACAAAACATTCCTTTCCCAACTACCCAAATCTACACTTTCGACATTATAGATTTATCATTTGTTAAAATTTGGTTGCAAAGATGTCCTCATTTTGACAACAACGCACTCTCTCTTATGAATTATACTGTTTTAGGCTGAAAAAGTCATCAGTCGAAGAATCTAATACTAGATTCACATTAGTGAGAACGCTAGCAGTTTTAGCCTGACATTTGTGTTGTTTACAGGTTTTCAAACCACAATACAGGGGCCATATTGCTCAGCAATTCAGCATCTGGCCACAAAGCAAAAAAAAGGTCCCTTTCTAAAATAACTTTTTCAACAACAAATGATAGAAAAAAATCTGCCCTTTTCCCTGCGCATTTTGAAATTTTGAAGTATGTGGCCGGGCAACTGTTGAAAAGACATAGTTAGACGCCAGCAGAACCTCGCAACTGTTCATGTAACCAGTTGATGTTTTCACTGCTAGCCAATGTGCCAGTAAAACCATAATGTTTTGGCATAACCTGTTTACATTTCACTGCCTGAAATACACATTCATGCAGAGCAATGAAACATTTTCAACCATTCCTCTCAGAGAATGGTCAGTTGAGGGCAATCTTCATTAGTCTTAAGCAATATAAACACAATCATAATACAATCAACTGATGTCATGGACATAACATAAATGTTGAAAACACAGGAAAGCATATTAGTGTAAATCAGTCAGTCACTGCAGACTACTTCTGATGGATGTGAGCTCCTCTCATCCTTTTAGTTCATAGCTGTCATACACTTAAAGAAAGGGACTACCACCTCATTTCGCACCCCTGTCAATAAAGTGTTCCGTTAATCATGCAAAGTTCTTACTGTTGCAACAACGCGATGCGCTCCCTTTTTTTCTTCGATCACCAGTGTATAATGAATGTTATTGGCTACTGCCTGACCTTGACCTTCCATAATGATCATTCCCTGACTGTGAAATTTGATTAAAGTAAAAGAGTCATGCACACACAAACACAAACACAAACACACACACACACACACACACACAAACACACACACACACTTAACCTAGAACAACTTGCACAAGTGCAATTTGACAAAATTTAAGTGGAGCGTCCACACACTTGGGCCACTTAACCAACGGCTGTTCTAAAACAAAAGTTTGATTGCAGAGGTATTTTTTCGACCCGGAAAGACTTAAAGACATCAACGGAGAACACTCTATGTGCAAAAGGTACTTATAGCAATATGATGGCTTAATCAATGAGAGGCATAATTCGTTAAAAAGCTCCTGGCGTATGGAGAGCCCATGGGATGGCCACCAGCTCTACTGGGGGCAGTTGAGAAGGTGATACCGCCTAGGGCTAGGGTTAGTTTACCAACAAGGACAGTAGGAGTAAGTCTGGGTTAGGCCTAGATCTTTTCCAGGAAGTAGGCTAATTATGAATAATGACGTTTTGGTGTTTTCACATGATTTTTGTCATGAAAATGTCAAGTTCTTGTGAAAAAAGGAACCTCAAGTAACTCATAAAAATGTAGCAGACGAAAAAGGGACGATCTGTATAAGAAGTACATACGGAAAAAGGGGATAAATTGCCGAGATCCAGCAAGCGGCCATATTGTTTTTATGCACCTTTTGTTTTGATCCTCCAGTGTCATTAGGTGCAAGCTAGAACGTTGGCCAAAAATTAGTGCCTTGTCTCTCGTTTGTATTATAAATTCAATAACAGTCGATGTCTGGAGCGTTCACCAGCCATTCTGGTAAAAATACTGGTTTACACCGGCCACCGAAAGCAACCATGAAAAGCCTCAAGTCTGACGTCAAGGGAAATCCGCCAAAATGGCTCAACTGACAAAATATCAACAAAGCTTACCATGGTCATGTTTCGTTCACTTCCCGCCAAAGTTCGTGCGCTTTCATCGCCCAAATATTTTCCAAAGTGAGTCTCCGTCCTCTGTGGTTGCAGTAGACTTCAATTTATTAACGAAACGTTCTTCGTGATCATACAATATACGCAAAAACAGCTGATTTCGAAGCGCACTTTCGGACAAGTTTCCCTTTGCATATGGCGTATGTAGTATATTTCTGTTGCAACATCTTTTGTGTTCAACATCCAAGCTGGCAATCTGGGCAAGTTCTGGCCAATGGCGTTGCCGTATTTCATGAATCATGCTCCGAATATGGTGAAAAGGGCGTGGTTGAAGTACGTGACGTCATCAAAATATTTATACTCGTGACCGCTGGAAAAGGATGATTGATGAAAGGCGAATGACCTGAGAAGTCCCGGAAAAGTGAAGTTGTTGAATAATCGCTATCACCGTCGCCTCTCCTGAGGGCAAATTAAAACATTAACTGTCAGTAGATGTTCTAAACATAATCAGAGCTATGTCCAATTTCTTTGTTGAACAGTTCCTGTGGGGGATTTCAGGTCAGTGCAAGCCTGTATTCCCGAACGACAATTATGCAGATCAAACAGGCCGAAAGACTCGCAAGGC
The DNA here is from genome assembly GCA_002633005.1 of Phoronis australis. Classification (NCBI taxonomy): domain Eukaryota; kingdom Metazoa; phylum Phoronida; family Phoronidae; genus Phoronis; species Phoronis australis. The sequence goes on from NMRA01000114.1 coordinate 418,055, forward strand.
GTGGATGAACAATTAGAAGGGTCTAACAATGGGCACACATGTCGCATGGGGCACATTTATTTGTCTTGGTTGTAACAGCATTGGGAGATCAGGTTTCCTCGTGACCGCCTCTCTGCCGGTTTCGTGCCCGCACAGGCCCTCGCTTTGACCTCGTGTTGACCATCGACCACACAAAACAGTTACTACAAGCGCATCAGTTCGGTGCTAAATTTTTGCCAACAGAGAAAACTGAGAGAAAAAAAAATCTGGTGGAGATAGGCAGAGAATTTCACTTACTCAAATACTGTGTGTTTGTTGTGAAAAAAGAGGGAACTCGAAGTGTTCGGAGTTTATAAGGTATTGGCGGCATGCAAGCCGTGATCCTGTCACTAAAACATATATCTCTAAGTCAGTGTGCTCAGTACGGTCATTCCTTTTTAATTCTGAACTTCTAATGCTCGCTACTAAGAACTCGCTACTAAGATCTCGCTACTAAGAGGCTTATAGTGAGAGATGCAATTAATGTACCATCCCCTACCTGGCTGGGCCCAGGCGCCGAGTTCAAGACTTTTTTTATTTCATTTTGATGCGAAAATGACATGTACAATATTAATGGAAATCAGTTAATCGGTCTCACTACAGTAATGCTGAATGAGGCACTTTCAATCTAGCGTTAGTTTTTCAAAATAAATGGAGGTTTTAAAAATCCCGAATGTTAAGTAAATTTGTTTTTCCACAAACTTTGTAGTTGACAAATGGCCGACAATCATCGATGACGTCGAACTCGTTCCTGAATATTTTCAATCCCGGTCGTAATTTTAGTAACTCATACTTAGAAAAAAAAAGTAAAACAAAACTGTCATACCTGCGGTACCATGGGCCGCGCAGCACTGAAAAAAGTAGGGGGCTATAACACCCCCCCCCCCCGTCCCTCCCAGCCCCCTATGGTGCGCCGCCGTGATTGCACGGTATTTTATGGTATTTTACGGTATTGAAGAAAATGTACTTGTTCTAACATATCCTTCTGTATTTTCGAAAATGAAAGCGGTGGCTTGCCTTGAAGTTCTACCAAAGTGACATTCAATCCGTGTTATACGTTAGAAAAACAAGTTTTAATTCAGGCTACTTACCGTCATAAAAGTGATCTTATCTTGCTTCTTTATCAGGTTGCTAGAAGTGACCTCTGACATCGGGCAGAAATGACTTGTTCCCTATTTCTCTAGACCAAACTGATAAATTTCATGATGTGACCTTAAATTTCGTGAGCTCGGTATGAAGAAATAACGACCTACCAGACACTCTTTCGTCGTTACTTATTTGGCTAAGAATCAACTTCAGAACCATTTTGTAACAGTATAAGTGCTTTAAAACAGAGCTTTTGACAGAAAGCACGGGTTTAATCATAGATTAATCTCATGGTTTGATGATGATTTAAAGTTCGTCCTTACGAACCTTCAGTCAAGCATTACTTATGATTCATGTCAACTCCTCTGTTCAAACTGTTCTGTATTTGGTCTTTACTCACGTTAGATGTGTTGAAACAAGTGAGGTTTGCTTAACGCAGCGCTATCATTTTGCGGTGTATGATGATAACGTTGAATGACCTGAAACTGCTTCTCATTTGAGTAAGGAACAAGTTGACGGACCAGGTTTATGACAGGGGCACCATAAAATCGTACGTACGAACCCCCCGGAACGCTTAAGTGTTTGTGCGTGTGGTTCGATGCTCGTGGGCATGATTTTGTGTTGGTGTGTATGATTTTATGGTTCGTGCGCATGATTTTTGTTTGTATGCGTGATTTTGGGGTTCGTGTGCATGTTTCACAGGTTTGTATGCATGGTTCATAGGGTCGTGCGTATGATGCGATGCCTTATGATACCCCTGCATGACAGGCGCTCCCGGCAAAGTCTGACTTTTAAAAGAAGACGTATTCGCAATAAAGGAGGTTCGATTGTTCTGGCCATGAACAAGCTGTGGTGAAAAAGTTCTGTGTCATACTTGTGCTGGGCCGTAAAGTGGTTGAATAAAATGCCAATATTCGACATTTCCTGTTATCTGAAAAACAAGTCAACTGTGACAGTCTCTCACCTTGTGCTTTGCACAACGAAGCTTGGGAACCCTGGAATAGCACCCTCATGTTACCGATAAAACAGTTTTCTGCTTCTGACTTCATGCAGTATCAGTTACGTTTTGGGATACCCTGTACTTATAAACTCAAAAAGTCTGTTGGAAACTCACGATTTTTTGTACACCGTGACAACCTAGTCTAATTGTTTAGAAGAATAAACAGAATTACGATAAAAGAAAGAACCACTAGCTTGTGGAACGCGCACGGGTGGACTACTGATGATTCAACAGAGCGAACCTGCACGTTTGCGGGTTACCAGTCAAACACCGGAAACTCTTTAGGCACGGGTCCCAGCCGTTTGTGGTGCAACACACGTGCTTGGGACACCGATAAGGACAGATTGCACAGCTGGGTCCAGTGGACCCGCAACAGGTGCGACACTATAGGTCGAATTTGAGGGAGCACATTGTGGACAGACATTGACAACTGTAGGTTATGTAGGACACTAGAAAAACGCCCAGATTAGTGGTGCCGAGGCTAAACTCGCCCGCCAACATCGTACCTCAGAAATGGGTGATCGGATAAACAAAAAATACTGTACTTAATTGACTGTACTTTCAAAATGTGAGGAATTGTTTTTATAGATCACTCGTTCCATTTTTTTGCACGAGGAGTTGTCAAAAATAGGTATTTTATGATGTTTACGAAACAATCAGAAGTTGAATTAAACGAAAACGAAACGATTATTTAGAAAACTGTAACATCATTTTTGAGTTTTCATCTTGAATGTTTATATTTAATAAACTTTTGGTCATGTTATAGATACCATTGTTTGACATCAATGTCATTCCTTTCCCTTTTTGCTAAATTTTACTAAAAAGACAGTCACATGACTCAGTCAACGAAAGATTGGTAAAAATCAAAAATGAAAATTTACAGGCTTCCTACTTTCAGGAAATATATACTTTTACTGAGTTAATATCTATAGTTTTGTAGATAGTTAGCTAAGTACACCAACTTGCCCATAAGGTCCATGCAGCGCTAATTAAAAGGATGCCAAACCCGGTTTTGGTCCATCAACATACATTAAAAACGACTTTCCAATCCAATTCCCTGAAATAATATCATGCTCTATAACCTCGACAACCTTCATAAGCTTGGAGGGGAAATTTGAAAACTCCTTTCGAAGTCTGCTAGAGGGGCGTGACCTATGCTAAAAAGCCAACTACAGGACAACGTTGTGGCCGGGAAAAGACCACCCACCACGAACCAATCTCCAATTTGTGAAGTGAGTTTTTGGTCGATTCCTGTTACTATCTTTCAAGATTGATATCAATGATCTATTAGCACGAGACTGAACGAGGATTGGTTGAAATCATCAAAACAGGATTTAATATCCCTTTAACTAAGTCATGTATGCCCAAGTCACACTTATATCTAGTTTGCACCTCCTTAGTTACCCCCAAGATAGATCTGTGGTATTGACACAAATAAATTTTGTATTATGTCACATTTGTTTGAAAGATCACACCCTGTGGTAGGGTGTTATAGTGTGATATCTGTTGTGACCAAAGTCAGCTGCATCATGCGGAAGGAAAGACCTTTGCCAAAGCCTACTAAGGTATAGTTAAAGCACTTCCCAACAGATGTCACCCTATAAAAAACATGTTCAACATAACCCACCATTTTGCCAAGGGCTTTTACATTACTGTTCGTGAATTTGGAGATGCAAGAGAAATAAGTACTGTGGCATGTCCATATTCTGGAGCACTCATCAGCTGAGGGGGTTGTCTCGTGATAAAGACCAGTTGGATAGTGTTAGCCCTCAAACTGAACCCACCCTCCTCCTTGTATTGACAGAATCCAATGGAAGCTCCGTGAATCCCATTCAATTCCAGAAGATCTGTCATTAACGAGTATGAATAAACCAATGATGCATATTACCAGAGATTTATTGAGAAGTATGCCAAACATTTTTTTTCCAACACCAGGCTCACATTGCAAGTATCACAACCCTAATATCATTTGTTAGGATGAACCTGGTGAAAACCAAAAACATTGAATATGAATACAGAATAGTACTGAACTGATTGAACTGAACAAACATTGTAGTATTAGGATATCATCACGTTAGCAAGCTGCAAGCTTTAATCTTATACATCATAATTTATTAAGAAGGTTAATAAAACACAAAATACAATCTGTACGACTATACTGCCAGCCCAGCTATAAATGTAAAAAAAATTAAACACAAATAGCTGAATTAACCTACAAATGAAATTACATTTGTCAATTATTGATTCTAAAAAGGAAAATCTGTCAAAGTAAAACAACAAACAATGCTTCTATCTATTCAACTGAGATAAGGCAATCATTGATCTAAAGGTCACACAGTTGAGAGCAAAGAGATTGCACAATGCAAATTCAATGTTAAATATCCCCAAAGAACTCTCCGTGGGAAAGCACAATGCAAAATCTAATAAACTCAATTTGCTAAGCATTTTTGTTCAGCAAAATAATTGCAAAACTGATATTTTGGATTTTGAAATTATTGTGGCTGAATACAATTTATGAAAACATTGTCTGATGGAAGCTATGTACATGACTTAAAAGTTTACCAAGTAATTTCTTGAGTGATACTTATCTTCTACAAAAGAAAAATAAATTTCATGTCACTGTTTGAGTCTGATTGTAACCAATGATGAACTGTCAGTTCTGTTTATGGGCAGAAATCACAACTTGAGTCAAATTTATCAAGGTTTAAACCAACACTAAATGTTTTGGGCAGAAAGCAGTCATTACTTTACAGCGACTCCAATAGCACTGTTTTTCACAATCATAATCAAATTTCCACAAATTGTCAAAACACACAAGATAAACACTCTGCCATTTTAATTCCTTAGGACCACACAGCGAAATGCGATCGACACAATTGTCGTTAACCAACAATATCTCTGTGATTGGCTGCTATCCATTCTACATCAACCAGCAACAGTTGACAGGTGTAATTTAATATACTGTCAAGGGGTGAACATGGCATGACCCCACATAAACGCGCCATCCCTTCCTGGAACTGTTTTAACCAAAAACAGGGTTCGTGGATAAATGATAAGCAAATTATGACAAGGTCGCGATTTTATTGCGATGAGTGCGTGGAGTCACCGTACACGCGAGCACCTTGATTTAAAACATAAAATCGCTTCCAGGTTCTTCCAAAACATAAGATTTTACTTTCCCCGTTTACTGATTAATAGATAAAATAACTGTATAGTTATTAAATTAAAGCTGTTAATAAACGCTAACTTTCATACAACAAACCTGGCATAAGTTAGATCCAACCGGACCAAAAGATTTCAACCGAGTATGATGAAATCTGATTTATCCAAAGTCCCGAGTGCACAAACTGGAACAATTGTACTGTCGAACTTGTGTGAGTTTTACTGTATGTGGATATCGCACAGTTCGTTATTTCCACAGTTTACCACATTGTTCTTGAAAGACCCAAACCATGTTTTGTTCCACAGGGGCTTAGGGCTCAGTGGCCGGTTGCATGAAACAGTCCCAAATAGGGACTCAACTAAGGTCCCTAAGTCTTTTTGTGTATTTGAGTCTTTAAGGGCTCATAGGTGCCATACTTTTCAATGATGTCATTTTGATTATGAGCTCCTCTTTGATTAATGACATTTTCTAATATGATAATTAAAAACTTAGCCATGGGATCATTGAAAATGAATAGGCACTCCGTCCATAAATTGGGTGTTTTGCATGAAAAGATCCCTACTTATTTTTGATTATATTGACAAATCAACATTCACTCTGGATTTGTATCGCAGTCAAAGGTACACTTAGTAATGAAACTAAAACAACATAAGAAGTAGATTTAGGGAACTTAATCGAGTCCCTATTTGGGCCTGTTTCATGCAACCGAGCACTGAACTTCAAATTTGAACTCTACATACTTGTGATAACAACATGGATACAATGTCGACTGTAATGGGAAATAAAATGCCAAAACATGTTGTATCAACCACAGGATAATGTTGAAAATACAACAATTGAGCTTGTTATATTCCTTTGTAACGACATTTGCTTTCACAGTAAACAACCTCGTGAAGTAATGGAATTATAACGTCAATTAGAACATGTATGGAATGATTATGCACAAAAAGTACCCTGTAGATAACGCTCTGCCTACTCCAATAGTTGGCCTTATTTGGAGTTTCTCAACTTTCATCTTGACCAATCAGAACAGAGTTCATGCTGCCAACAGTATTTGATAATACCGAATTATCCTGAATGAACATTTTTATCTACATTTATTATAGGTAAAGGCAAACAATTTTGACGAGATTGAAACTCCTCCATCAAAACTTTCCTCCCACAGTGAAAAGTGGTGCCTGGAAGGAAACATCCCCACCATACATGAAGCGAAACTTTTACTCTCAGCAGAATTAGTCAACAGCTGACATCACCATGAACTGGCTTTTCAGTGCATCTAATTAAAATTCATTAGCTCCGCCCTTTATTTTCACATTGTGCCACGAATGGATGATTGCTTTTCATTGAAATTTTTCCTGGCATAAACTTGAGGCATGTTTGACTAGTCAATCTGTAACTTGTTGAATAATCCAGGGGGTCATTCTGTATGGGCAGCTTTGTGCGAGTTAAGTGTGGTCACGTAAGTGAAAGGCTAGTGTTTTGCAAGAAAGCTGGTGACCTTACGAGCACATACATGCAAAATTGACACAACTTTTTATGTGATTCATAGTCGCCACGAGACTGCTAATTATGGGAGAAAAATGTATGTGTACACCATATTTCAGTACATATGTCTCACGAGTGTGCAGCATGACTAAATGCACAGTGGCAGTGATGTTACACTAAATACCATTCATCAAAATTCTTTCACGAGCACAAAATCAACCTGATTATCATTGCATCTGTGACTTGCTAGGATGAGGTCAAAGGTCAAGGCTCCGGTAGTTCTCTGACATCACGTTATAGATTACTCATCAGCCTCAGAACTTCCACAAAAGATGGTCTTTCTTTTTTACTGAAACATAGACAGCAAGTTATCAGAAAGAAACATCAGCACCCAGTCCTTAATGTATCATAGAACTAACAATAGCCACATCCCAAAATATTGCAGCACCACTCTGACTGCAAGTACAACTACCCACAATGCACTTGTCTCAACCTGTGTTCTATTACCCAGCTAATCACCAAAATCGTGTAAGTCACGATGCAGACACCAAGTAATTAGACAAGGTGGGTGGGGTGTGACGTACCATGCTTTATATGTGTGTAGTTAGACGTGTGTAAGGGGCCGAATTCCGAAAACTTGGTCAAGCATACTATACATTTACCCCAAGAAGGTCGTACTGGAAGCATTACTAATGGTGGCGACGTTGATGACGGGAATAATACTGCCGGTAGATGTATTAAGACGGTGACAATGAGAATAACGATAACATTCCATGCTCACTAACCCCGCAACTGCTCATTCCCACTTGTGCAACTACTGATGCCCTGTTATGTTCAATTCTCTCCACCACCTCTTGACAACTTACTCATATTTCCAACAATGCAACATGATCTCGTAGACATTCTGTGGACAATGCGTCGGCTTCTCCAGACGGTAACCGTCTTCCAGCATCCTAACAATCTCCGCCCCCTTCAAACCCTGTAAGCCAACACAGCACCAGGTGAACAAAGTATGGATTTGATTATTTTTAATAAGTAGTAGCTGTAGTAGTGTGCTTATTTCAATCAAATGTTTTGGTTTATGAACAGAATTTCAGGTCAGGTATGGCTAGTGAACATTCTTGGTAATCCACAAGGTGGAGCTGCTGAGGATACTGCCAGATGATATTTCGAAGTGCACAACATTGCCCGTCTTGAGCAGATAGTCTAGGGTTCAGGTGAGGTACTCCAGTAACAATAAGTCTGACCTTTTGGAAAATAAGTGTGATATCCTGCAAATAATAATATTCTGAAAGTCAAGAATCTTGCAACAAACAGGTGTAAATTATGATCTGATTCTTAGGTCAGGGGGCTCTGGAGTTGACACCAAAAAACAAGTGACATCTGGGGAAGACCGAAGATTCAATAACCCAGGATTATTTGGTTGATCTAAGTCATGAAAATGCTTCAATTAAATCGGCAATTTAAACAAGAAGAAAATTTTTGATTTCGACTCAACTTACCGTCATAACATTGTTCCGTAATCAGATGAGAAGTGATTTCTGGTTTTGGAATGAACTGACAGTTTGTTATTCGCTGATACTATGCTCAGCGCACACAATGACACGACGTGAGACGTGAATTTGTAGAGTTTGATGTCAGCCACTAACGAATTGTCCTCCAATATGAATAAGGACATAACAATTTGAGACCAATATCCTTATCACAAGTCGTGTATGTGATGGAAGGGCGTTTTATAGCCACTTTGAAAGTTTGTTCAGAGAATAATAATTTGTTGCATCACGTGATTGTGGTCAGCATAGAAGCTCCAGCTTGCGAAAAATCATCCCCTGATTGGGTTAATCTCGTGTTTACACTGAGAAAGGCGACAAAATGTTGGGAGGACGTAGAGCTAATCACATGCACATAGAGTTATTGCTTTAATGGCAATAACTCTAACCAAGCTAGTGGTCAATTCCTCTCTCTGACCCTTACCATATATGGTTTTGCCCCGTAAGACATAGCCTCCCATAGGGTGACTCCGAAGCTCCAGACATCAGACTTGCTGTCAAACTTGAAGAAGTAGATACACTCCGGTGCGTACCACTTCAGTGGCCACTTTCCAGCTGAAGCAGCCTATGACGAGAGAAAAGATGGCAAACAAACAACACATCATAAATCTTAGGTAGGACATTTTCATTCAGAACAAAAATTCGACCTACTGACATTATGGATTTAATACCTATGTAAGGCTTTATTTACCCAGTCAACACCAGAATCTCACTTACTTTGTAGTAGTAGTTGAGTATGTATGCAGGTTAGGCTTTTTTACCCAGTTAACACCAGAATCTTACTTTGTAATAATTGCTGTCCACTCCAATTGCCTTGGACATTCCAAAGTCACTAATTTTTGCAAATGGTGGTGAATCGGTGACCAACAGAACATTCCGCGCTGCCAAATCCCGGTGAACGAATTTGACACTCTCCAAGTACCTCATCCCCTCAGCTACCTGCCTCATAATCTCAATTATGACCTTCACCTTGGTGCTCCTATGGGAAAGAGCATTTAAAAATCAAAGAATCGCAGAACCATGACAATTAAATCACGAATAATTAAATTTGCAGCATGCGCCACCTTGTGACTTCCTGGAGAACTGTATAATCAGAAGAAAACATCACAACTGATACACATAAAATCAAGCGTGAACAAATAAAAAACCTAATAATTCCAAATATTACGCAATCGTTATTTGATAGTGAAATGAAAAAGTAATAAAAACTGTGCCTTGTTTTATTAGGGTAATGATGACATATTACCATACTCATTTACATAAAAATAGACTCGCAAAACTGAGACTTTTGCAAGATTGTAATGGTAACTGGTTCTCGGATGGTTTGTGGCTCACCGGAGACCCGGGGATGTTGGTAAACTATTATTTCACTTGCATATTCACAATTTAACGAGACACATCATCTTTATCATTCATTAGGTGAACTGCAACTATGCCGCAAAACAAAACATAGCATTATATAACATCACTGCAAAAATCTATTGGCCTATTTACACCAGCCTCTACGCTATTTACTCTGGCACGACATTTTGGTCGGTCATATGTTCCCCCATCTTCAGGACTGGTGTTACACAATTTTTAGCAAAATGGGTATGCGATTCCCTCATGATGGTCAATGATGAGCACTTTTTGGAAACTTTTCTGGGCATGAGAATAAAATTACAAGGAAACAAAGAATCCAAAATAGAGCTGATCACTGATTACCACGATTGCACCACTACCCATGCTCATACTTCTAAGAATGCTGTAACACCTGAAGATGATTGGAAAATGACAGGCTGAAATGTTGTGCTCGTGTTGATAATCCAGGGGTTGGTGTAAATAGTCCATGATGCAACATCACCACCTCAAAGTGCTTTAGAAAGTAACTAATTAAAAATTCAGTCTTTCCACATCAAAAGCAGGAAAAAACATCGGAAAAAACTAAAAATAAGGTTAAAAAAAGCTAAGTTGGTTCTGGTCTTAACCCAATTCATTTTGATGCCTGCACTTAGACTAAAATAAAAAAACACTGGCCTGAATCAACTTCAGCTGAGGTCTAGCCTTTCTTGAGAAGCTGCAGAGTTAACCAGGAATTTTGCTATCAACAGAATTTAGTACTTTGTCCGATTGATTTTGTTTTGTACTGTAGTTAGCAAAGAATGAAAGTTAAATCTCACTTGTTTGCTTTAAGATGCTTATTGAGCTGACCCAGGGGAGCTAACTCCAGTACAAGCATCAACGAGTCCGATCCACGACACACACCTAAGAAACAAAGATGTAACTGTGAAGGTGACCTTGAACTGATCTCTAAACACTGTCAATGCAGCAGGTGAAGCCCACTTCCTATACATCACTGCCACTAACAATCAACAGCCATTAACATCTTGAACAAAAGAGTCTTGTGAGTCAAAATCGGCCAAAACAACTTTTATAACGTGCACATTAAACATGTAAAGTAACTAATTATAAGCAAAACGTTTGAAGTTAAAAAAAGGAATAAAACTTCGTGGCAACAGTTCATAGCAGCCATACTTATACTGTCATCCAAGAAGAGATGAAAATTAACAAGAGCAACGCAGAGCGTTGAAATGCACCCACAATTGCACCGTATACGGTATCCTTCTATGGTTGTTTATTGGTACCATAAAGTGGCCAGTAGAGGGCATATATGTAGTATGTTGTACTTTGCAAAATGGAAAGGCATGGTCATTGTCTCCTCAATAGGCTAGGGGCAAAATGTGAGTGATCTTCATAATACAAGCACATCCTATACATCAGTTGCTTAAAGCACCACAGAAACATAGAATTAAAAACAAATTTACCAACATACGAGATTAGCACAGCATTAGAATGCCAGAAACAAATTTCTACTTG
>NMRA01000114.1:429353-527503 GCA_002633005.1 Phoronis australis
AAAACTGCCACTAGGAGGCGCCACAGTAGTCGAAATCGTCGGAAAATTCATTGTCAACCATCCTCTACATAGTAAGCATATACATGCCAATTTTCACAATCATCCTTTGAGCGGTTTGGTTGATAGAGGGGTGGACGCACAAAAAGAGACTAAAAATGGCCACTAGGTGGCGCAAACTATGTCGAATCCATCTGATAACGGGAGGATAGCGTCATCTCACTAATAGGTACCTACATACCACATTTCATGAAAATCCGTTCTGGACTTTTGAAGATACAAAGGTAAGCGTAAAAAAATAAAATTGCCACTAGGGGGCACACCGGTAGTCGGATCTGTCCGAAAGTTCGCACATGCTGTCCCATTCATGAATGGAACATATGTGCCAAATTTCATGAACGTATGTCAAAGGGTTTTGGAGATAAAGCAGCGGACGCCGGACGGACGCCGCCAGGACGGACGGACGGACGGACGGAGGTGACGGCATAATGCGTCCACATATAAATATGTGGGCGCATAAAAATATACCAGAAAACATCAATACATCCCCGCATCAAATTAAACCACAATTCAAAGCTATTGCCATTCTGTCATCCCACATTTTACTCATTAACCATACCAAGAGTCCAGTCACTATCTCTTACTTTGAAGTATTTTTCAACTCACAATGAACAACCAAAACAAGATGGCTGCCACTGACAGCAGAAGTTGTTTGGCCACTAGGATCGCTGCAGGGGAGAGTGCACTCCTGACCATTAAATAATGATGTTCTACCTCAAATTCTTATCTTACCTATCAACCTAACGACGTTACGATGATTCAAGCCAGCCATTATTTTAGCTTCTTTCATAATTTCTTCTTCGGCTGCCATGGACTGACCATCCTCAGCCTTCTTCAGTGTCTTGATTGCCACGGGAATGTTCTGCCCATTTCTGTGGTATTCACCTTGGACCACAGTGCCAAACTGACCTTTGCCTGTCAGAAAATAAAGCAGCAACTTTGACTCAATGCTCCATAAAACAACACTAAGGTCAAGTCAACAGAAATAGAAACTTCAAGTTAATAATGGTAGTAGTTTCATACGTCTATTATGCACGCAGATGGAAACAAGTGCTTTTTTGAGCAGATGTAAATTCAACATATCTGTGAATGCTTTCGGCTACTCTTGACATCAGTCAATCTCAAACTGTTGTGTGTGACGTCCTAACAAGGGTTAGTGCATCTGATTGGCCAATGAGACCTCTACAGTTTTAAGAGTTGTCCAGATTGAAATTTGTGTATGAATATGGCCCCGCTACAATCAGACGCACTGACACTAGTCATGACATCACACGTTCTGATCAAGCGCAACTTACACAAGCTTCAGAATGACGACTCAAAAAAATAGACAAAAACGTGTACAGGTACGTTGAATTTTTGTCTACGCGAAGAAGGAGTTCATTCTGTTTTAAACCATATCATAAATAGTCAATCAAAAGGCTTGGTGGCTTATGCTCATAAATGATACAATGAAGTTATTAATACAAAGTGACTGAATTCGTCAACAGCTCCCTCCTACACAGCCTAATCTGAACATATTACAGTAGACGAGTGGTCTTGAACGACAGATCAAGATAACGGGAGATAATATGTTAACCATTCCTAGTCAGATAACTAAATTGTTCATTTTTGGCACTTTAGACTTAGTGACCTACTTACCCAACTGGTTTTTGAGCTTAAGTTGATTGGCGTTCAAGTTAAACACATCCTCGCTTCTGGGCACAGAGTCGTATATTTTTTGAGCAGCAACCGCATCAGCATCTGACGAGGAGGCAGTTGCCGTAGCCTCTACAGCGCCCCCCGTTCCTCCATTTGGGGCCCGAATATCAGCCTTGCTCCCGTCTGAAAAATTGTTCATACGAAATTCTTCACACCTATAGAAGATTCTCTTTGAACAATCAAAAATTGCTCCTAGGTAAGAATGAGTGCAAAATCACTGCAACAGTTGGCCACAGAATAGCCTATTTCTGCATGTTCTCATTCTTGTTATGACATCAAACGTAAGTTTTGTTTGTGGTACACAAAGTAATTCATTATAAGGGTAGTGGAGACCACTAAGTACTTCTGTAGGCCCTTTCATACTGACTAACTCCGGTTTGAGCAGAATGTCGACGTAATCTGCATAGGTAACCCAACCATTCATACCGGGTTTGGTAGTTAACGGACATCGAAGTAAACTGCAGGTGACGCTGTTGTCATCAAAGTAATTGCACTAGTAGGTAGCACTGATTCATCGCGTGCACACTAAGATTTTTTAATGTGAAAATTTGGGAACATTTACGTGTGCTAACTGACGAATTTATTTATAATTTGACTGGTGATTATTCGCGGAAAATATAGCAACTATTAGTGACCACACTGTACTTCAATTGGTGTCGACAACAGTGGCACCTGACGATAACTTTGATGGGATCAAAGTTGACCATTCATACTGCACCACAGCGTCGACACTCAGCTGCTAAATCCACCTGTTGACTGCAAAGTTAACTGGCGCTGTTAACTTCGATCCAGGACCAAAGTTAATCATTCACACTGACAGCAACTCCCCAAAACATCGACGCGTCAATGTTAATACGAAAGGGCCTTATAATAATGTTATGCAAGTCCATGACACCATCCTCAATTTAGCCCCTGAAGCAAAACAGTTATTTCATTCATAAACTACCTGACACCCCTAAGGACTAGTCCAAGTGACAACACATCCTTGAAACCTTAGGCAGGTTACATTTTTACACAGGTCCACACAACGACTGTATGGTACATCATGAAATGAGGAATTTCTTTCGACATTTTTGCTTAACATCAAACGCATAGTATACACATTTTAACTTAACCTTCTTTAAAACTACAATCAATCCAATATTCCACCAAAAACCTCACTTTTGGTTCCAATAATTTACCATCATGGAACAGGCCTCGAATTGTTACTAACCCAGAGTAGGACTTCTGTGTAGGAAAAGAACTAGTAGTCCATTACTACCTGGTACTTTACTCCTCATAAAAATGACCCGATGGGTCAAACCAGCAAGGCCCCAAGCATTAATGAACTGAACTGTCAGGTCATCCGAAGTTCAGAAATCGCTCACCATCTGAGTAAGAATCAAGTTATAAACGCTTTAAATTAGACGGTTGATTGAATGCAGTACCATGAGAATCTCTCTATTACCTTCAACAGGATCGTCCCATACAAAGTTATAGATACCATTGTTCATAGAGTCTGATGGAATTGGGATGGGCTCATCCAAGCGACATGTGGGAACAGGGGGTGGAGGCCGATTGACAACTGGAGTTGGGGGAAGTACCCGCTGTGAGAGAAAGATCAAGTGTTTATATAAAACTGGAATGAAGTAAATCATTGCAACATTACAAGATCAATTTACAACAAGATCCATCATTAAATACCAGAGCTGTGGCTTTGCAAAGACACCAGCATAGCGCCATCTAGCATCTGATTTCAACCAATAGAATTTGAGCTTCTGTCTCATTGTAAGAATACTTGAACATTTTATACAATGATTACCGATATCTATACTAGGCTTTCACCAATGAATGCATGTATGGATGAAATCTATTCTAGAAATGCCCAACTTCTGAAAGCGTCTCTTTCGGCAATTTGTGCTGACTGTCATCAATCCCCTGATCAGTCACACACTTCAAATACCAGCCAGCGTTCACTTTGTAGATAGTTTATATACTATGAAGTCCGACAATGAATTTAATGACAAATGATTAACTTCAAAGAGTCCTTTTCGGACCAGAAGTTGAGAAACCTGGCCCACATTTTTCTTGTGGGTATCTCTTCTGGAAGTCTTCAGTATGGCCATTGCTTCTGACAAAATTGAAAAACAAAAAATGGTGAAAACCTTAAAAAGCACCTATGGTCTGTTTCAAGAAAAGTGACTTAAGACTGAAAATTGGTGAATTTGTCATTTTTACATTATTAGAGGCCGATTACTTTACTGAAAATAATCACCAGAAATTGTTTTGTGACATCTTAACAGTACAAACCATGCTAGTGACAAATTGAAATTTTCCAATAAAACTCATCACGAAAATTCATTTCTTCTGTTATTTTGGGTTGGGCACTTAAATTCACAACATGATATTCAATACTATAAAGGAAGACGTAACCATGGTGATGATATGTTCACATTGTGTTCTTGGGCACAAGAGTGATGTATACAGACTTACCATTCCTGGAGAGATTGGGGAACGTGGTGAACTGACACTTCCATAGGCGGAGTTTGTCTGCATATCAGCCAAGACTAGACAAAGAATAGGGATCATTAAATATGCATGCAATGGAGTATAGCATCATCTAACTAGAAAGATTATTGTCACGTCGTGACAATAACGGACTCTGCGCGTGCGGATTACTGGAATTATTATGGGAAGTTACTGTTAGCAACCCGTTTACCAATATGAAAAGGAATTCTTTAAAATTGTAGAGAAATTACATATTAATTTTTTGATGACCTTTCCACTAATTGACCTCTTCCGGTGCATTATGAGCCCCGATGAGGGAGTAATTGTTAACTCGATTAAAAGTGTGGATAATGCTAATAATCACAGATGTTTTACTTTAAGCACTTCAGAATACAAGATGAATGAAGTGGTCAAACTTTCAGAAGAAAAATGCACCTAATGACCCATGGGTGCACCAAATGACCTGAAAATTTAGAATTCAAACTCAATCGCACTTAGTAAACAGATACGTAATTCTGAAGTCTCTAGCTCAAAATTTTAGTTTCCACTCAATGACCTTTGACCTATTTTTTCTGATTGGTTAGGCCTATTGCGAAGTAAAGTACGGTATTCAATTGGCATGTTGACTTACACCAATGTGCTGAAATTGAAAAGAATTCCTTGAAAAACGTAAGAGATATAACATTTTGAACGTTACATGACCTTTGCACTAATTGACCTTATCCGGTGCATTTTAAGCATCTTTACGAGAATTATTGCAAAGCCCATGAAAAATGTGGTTAACGCTGAGAATCACAGTTGTCTAACGGTTGACACATCAGAATACTCGCTGATTGAAAAGGTCAAATTTTCAGAACGGAAGACAAATGCACCTAATGACCCCATGTTTGCACAAAATGACCTGAAACTTTAGATTCCAATTTGATTTACCTGTGGCAATCAGACCTGTCAATTTGAAGTGCCTAGCTCAAAATTTTAGTTTGCACCTAATGACCTTTGACCTATTTCACCTGATTGGATGACCCGATTACTTAGAAAAGTAATTTTTTAAATTGCCATGTTGACTTATACCTGTGCACCGAATTTGAAAAAGATAGCTTTAAAACTGAAGGAGGAGTAGCAATTTGAAAATTATATGACCTTTGCACCAAAAGATCTCTTCCAGTGCATTATGGAATATGAATATATAATGAATCGAAATTTATATACTGCCTAACATTATATTTTAAATTTGAAGAACATACCTGCAACCATTTTGGAGTTATTAAGCGTCAAAGTTGGTCGGAAGAAGAATAAGAATAAGAATAAGAATAAGAAGAATAAAATTGAAGAAAACCCAGGAACAACAGTACTCTGCGCTTACACGCGCAGAGTAATGAGCTGCATTTCAAGAGAACATAAATAAAGGTCATTGTTGTTGACCATTAGAATACAAAGTTTGCCATGCGTGGTCACTAGACTTCACCATCAACTGAATGTAGATAGTCCCCTATTTTGGACTGTCAAGCAGGCTACACAGATAAAAATAAAAACACAAAATGGTTTCTTTGTCCATAGTATCCAATGACAAAAAGCTACACAAAGGTCCCAAGATCCCCAAACTTAACATGAGTTCGACTCCAACATTAAGCAAACGCGTTTGTGGAAACTAAGTGAAGTTATACACAGAACACACTGAAAGCATTCAGACAAAACACTGTTTGTCTGTCATGACGGTTGATGCATTTTGGAGCTAAAGTGACCATGAACAGTCATTGCAGGAAAATTCTAAATGCAGAATAGCACTTTGCTTTCTGGTAAAATCACTTTCATTCCCAGATGTGATGGGCGGAAACATGTCAATGAGTTTGACTTGTGTTGGGGAATTCTGGGTCACTTTGTTTGTCATTAATATTTCAGTCTACTGTTAATTTCACTATGTTCGCCTGTTTTTATACCAGCTGCGTTACCCCACAACCTTATGCCGATAAATGAAGGATTCACGGCAAACTTCTAAACTAAGTGTTTACTATTTTTGAGCAGCAACACAAGAAAAATCAAAGTTTCCTTAATAATAGCCAAGACATTTGACAGTATGAAACTTCACGTGTTCTCTGTAATATGTGCATTTACTGTAACGAAGAGTAAACCAAAGTGTTGAAATGCGGGCATGAGTGCGCAACAAATGATGTGTTTCTATTAGTATCAAAAATGGCCATTAGGTGGTGAAGAATGTGTCGCACCCATTCAAAAAATGGAAGGCGTCATCGTATAACTAAAAGAAATCCACTTGCCAAATTTCATGAAAATCTGTCGAGGAACTCCGAACTTAGACAAACATAAAAAGAACTGCCACTACAAGGCAAGTTAGTAATTGGATGAGTCCAAGAGAAGTTGTCACCAGCTGGTGCAACGTTCATAAGAAAATACGCGTCATATTTCACAAAAGATCTTCTAGGGGTTCAGGAGAAACAGCTGTGGATGCACAATAATGGCTACTAGGAGGTACCACCGAAGTCGGATCTGTCCGAAAATAAATGTCAGTTGTGCTGCTCTCAGTGCAAAAACATATCCCAATTTTCTTTATAATACTTTGAGTAGAAGGGCCGATATCGAGGTTAACGACTCAAAAATAAAAAATGCCGTAGAATACATCTCATCAGTCGAAAAATAAAAAGATTTCGTCTCATTAATAGAAATCCATTCGCCAAATTTTATGAAATTTTGTCGAGAAGCACTGAAGAAACAGGAGTAAACATAAAAAATCAAAACTGTCACTAGGGGGCACAGTGGTAGTCTGATCCACCCACAACTCATCATGGGAAGTCATCGTCATCTCCTAAATAGATATCTATTTGCCAAATTTCATGAAATCCATCAAGAAACTTTGAAGATACAGAGGTTAACGCAAAAAAACCCACTAGGAGGTACAGCAGTAGTCGGATTGGTCTGAAACTCATTGTCACGTGTCGTCAGCTTTATAGGAACACATCTGCCAAATATCAGTATGATCCAGCAAGGGGTTTAAGAGATACTGTAGTGGACGCTGAACATCCAGACAAAGATGACGGCAATATGCACCTGGATATGGGCACATAAAAATCTAAAAATATGTTAATGAGGATGTAGAAAATTTAGAATAAAGGTGTTTACCTGGTGCCACTTTTTTGTACTCAGGGTGAGGGCACGGTTTAACCAGCCTGCACAGAAGTCCATCATGCCGGCCGTGGTAATGGTCTATCAACTAAACAAAATGTCACAGGTGTGAGAAATATATCAGATGTTTTCAACACAGCTAAAACTAATATCGGACTAACTAACGTCCAGTAGCGTACATTCTATCCAGCTTTACACTGCTGAGAGAGGATAAACACTTCATCACAATGGGTGCATTAAATCTCACCAATTTAGGACACAATATGGCCGAGAAGGGTGTAATTTTATATTTTCGTTTTTTTTAATTAAATAGTAGTAGCAACAAATAAATGCAATATCATTTTAAAAGTCTATACACACCTATCTTACGACAATGTAAGTGAGAAATTGTGGATGTTTAAAACAATGTCAAAAAAGCTTTTGAAAAATGAAAAAAGATCAATTTTGGGAATTGTTCTTTTGTCTGAAATTTTAGTGTACTCTTGGCTTTATACAAAATCGCCGCAGACTGTTAAATGAGTCAACGAGTTTCAGTTTCAAGGTCTATAAATTCAAAACTTTTATTAATTCAAAAATATCTGAAAGTATCTTAAAATCACATGCCTGACTTAAAACATAAAGTCCAACACAGTTTTGATGAGCTGTCAGTACCAGTTGGCTTGTTCACAAAATGGCAGAAAAGTATCAATTTTGTGAGGGCTTGTTCACAAGAATACATTTCTCCCGTAGGAAATTAGTCCATCACTGTTACTGCTGACAAAGATCTACATAAGAGCTTACATCCATGAGACTTTCGAATTTTGGTCCATCTTCAATGAAGTAGATACCATTGCCTGTTTTGGTGATGATGTAATGTTTTGTAATTCCATCATGGCTGATGCTAAGAGCCATAGAACTACCATCTCGCTCACGCACCCTATAAATAAACAACAAAACATCTTCAGCTCCAAACCTGCATGACAAAACAACTGTCTGAACTTGAGGTAATGCAGGACTACAGAAAAAAGTTGAAATTTGGCTAACTTAGAGAATCATACCTCAAAAATGATTGCTCGAATTCATAAGAAAGTTTCAGATACTATGCTTCAGGCATTGCTCTCTAAAGTGCTGTTAGGAATTGTTCTTACAATGTTCAACTTTTGCTATGGGGGTTATAAAAATAGAACTTTTGTGATTTTCTGGAAATAACTCAAAAGTTTCATGAAAAGTAAATGACATAATACTTCAGCAAACTGTAAAAGCGTTTTTTTTTTGGAATTTCATGTTGAACATTCGTATCAAATGGAATTTTGGTCACATTACTGATAGCGCTATTTCGTTATCTTTGTTACAAAATTCTACGAAACATGGTCACATGACAACTTTAATGTCATATTGACAAAAGGTACAAAATCAAAATTCTACGGGCTTTCTACTTTCAGAAAATATTACTTTTATCAAGATAAAATCTACAGTTTTGTACACATTTGGCTGAATACAGACTTGTCGCTAAGGTCAAGGTCATACATAACATTTATCCAGCACTAATAGTGAAATCATGAAACAGCATTAACTACATATTTCGTCTTAAAAAATTGCTTGTCAGCACAGCATCGTCGTCAACATTCAGTTAGACTTGACTTACAGCCCGACTATCAGCGATCAAATTTTTTAAAAACTTGGGAAGCACCACAATTTTCCGAAGCATATCATGAATGCTCCGTATGTTTCTACAGTGACAAAAATAAAGTTTAAACATCAGGGAAATTTTAAGACTGATTTTGTAAGGGAAAAGTTGGCTGATTTTGGTTTTGGTATTCCAAACAGCTAAAAAAATGGAAAAGCAATTTGAGAAAACAATATTTCATGCTAATATTGCAATTTAAGACTTTATCCATTCAGGGAAACTCAATCTGTTCAAACTTGGACAAGAGCAGGTTCAAAAGATGCACCAAGGATGCCATCTTCCAACCACAGCAGGTTTACTGTGATTGCCTAGTGCTTAGAACGCTACTATCGATTGTAATTGCACAGCGGGAAGCTCCATCTGTCCCGCCACTTAACTTCTCTTTGATTGAGTTTCATGCCAAGCTCTAAAATGAATGAAAACTGACAGTGTGTATACAGACGTACAAGAACTTTCCGGTTTCATGTCCGTCTCTTGTCATTCTCAAGTCCGCCTCATCCCTAGAGATAGTCTTGTGGTACCACGGTTGTTTCTTGTGCAGTTCTTTTGTGACAGACAGGTATAACTTTTGTCTTTGTTCAGTCATCGCTCGCTCCAGCTTGTCGCCCTGCAACAAGAGCGCAGAGATGCACACAACTCAATAAAGCAAAAAAGTAATTAAGTACGCAACAAGTTATTTTTACAGTCTCTAAAATTTGTGAAAACAAAATTCAAGTCGAAATTGAATATTCTTTATTTGAACATTGGGTCACGGGCAATTTTGGCATTCATCCCCAGTGCTGTAGTGGGGTGTAGGTGCATGTAGGCGCAGCCAACCACCTTTTGCCATTTGAGCGTACCACCTACGCACTGTAAGTTACATTCAGTGCTGGGCTCTGGGTGCCTACTTAATTCTAATTTTACCATTACAGCACTGTTCATCCCTTTTCTCAAATATTGGGCACAGTGCTATGTATCAACTGGGCCTGAAAATAGACTCAAAAGTTGATTATACTATAAGTGATGATGTTGGTTTGATGCCAAAGAAGTGTGTATGTATTAAATACAGATTGTTAACAACAATTGTGCTGGTGTTTCTACAACCTACAAGTTTGTGAGTCTTGAGAGGCCATGCGAGTGTACTTTGTGTAAGAAACCCAACAGCTTGTTTTATAAATTACATTGTATATAGCGGATGTATAGTATGAATAAAGAAAAAAGAACAAAAAACACAAAGAGCCTGGAATGTGGACTTTCTGATGCTCTCTAAACATATGAGCACTTAACAATAACTTCGTGCTGGGATCAAAAGCACATTCGACCAACTACCCTGGTACACTCATTTCGGCAACTGACTTACGGTACAATCTCGTATTGCAGTTACTGCTGTTGCAACTTCCGCAGACTCAAATTGCCAAATCAAAGTTATCGGCTCTTCGTGTCACGTGACACGAATGTACTAGGTTATCTAAAGAACGCGTTCCTGGAGAGCTATCAATCACACTCGGTGACTTCTCAAATCATAAATTAAGAATGTTCAACCTTGATCATACCTTCAACTTCATATCAACAGTTGCTCTCCTGTACAATTCTTGCTCAAGTTCATGTACCGTCACGTTGACAAACGCGAGAGGCTGTTCACCAGGGGGTCGATTGCACGGATAAGTAGGATACGTCACGAAGCCAGACAGCTGTGTTTTGTGATGTTCAACCAGTTCAACAGGGCCGCTGAACTTACGACCTCCTTCAATCTTCACCGCTCCGTCATACTGCCTCTCAATGTTGTAGTGGTGTATTCTGTCAGAAGCAGACGCATCGTATTCTCCACTTAATTCGCACAAAATTTTGTTTTATGACATCTACACAATGTAAACCATTCTAGTAATAGACTAAATTCTCTAAAGCTTGTCTTCAACTGTAACACCTGTAAATTTGGTTCCTACAGTATGTTAAAAGCATCGCTCTGAGCCAACTAGTGCCATAAACTGCCAAATGTAACAAACTGAGTATTGACTTGCTTTTGTCTATGTCACCGCGAGAATCACCTTTTAATTCAAAAAAGCTGCGAATAACTCCCACACGTAATGATGTTCTATACAGAACCCTATTCAATACAACTGTTATCTGCCTTTTGTTGTTTGCACTGGGATCTTGCGGTGACACATGGTCCAAAAAGACATCTTCACCTATCATTTGACAAGCTTACAGGACTATCTGGTTAGCCCAATACATCTAAAATAACAAAATTCCCTTGAAGTTAGGCTTTAAATCTCTATTTTTGTGGAGGAATTTGACAAAATAGAATTTCACTTGTCATTCATATTGCATGCTAAATAAGTGAAGATATAATGTATTCATTACAACATAACATTCAACAAACAATATAATTGAATGCAGCCAGTGACACTTGTGTCCTCTAATTGGTTGAAATGTGAGGAATATTACTTTTCATTGATCACATCAGATGGCGTTGTGATATGACCAATCAGAAGCTGTAGAAACCATAAACCCTGACAACAAGCAGACTGTGTCATTACAATAAGCAGACAAGAACAAGGAAAGAGTTAGTGGTCGTGAAATAAAACAAATTATGTAAACAGATATTTCGGACTGATCACGTCACGTGGGAAGAACTTGGTAATTTGGAATAAAAATGTTTTTCGAATCTGGAAGAATGATGTGTGCTGTCTACACAACCATTCGCGGTTTAGCACACTTTACTTGGCTTACTTTTTCTGATTACAAAGACATAACACGTAATCTCCTGGTTTGTTGACGCTGTCCCGTAGTAAGTACAGTCCCGTTTGACAGCCATTTTCCATCAATATTTCCTCCGCTCGTTCACGGGTAATGCGTCCAAAGAAATAGGGCACACTAGTGGGTGGGACAGGACTCCGCTCCATACTGGTGGTGGCTTACACAACTAGCTCACACGCAGTACTCAACATAGAAACCGTCTTCAGAGAGAGGCTAGAGTCTGCATGACTACGAAACACGATCCTGAAACAAAAAAGGAAGTTTTTAATGTTAAATGAAACAAAAACTGTGAACACTGAACCGTGATAATACAAGACATGATGGGCCTGATTCTGTCACCCAGAATCTGACTGTGTCTAAAGTGCAGGTCTTTCAAAGGCGCTGTGTATGCACACACTTGCTTTCTAAAAAAATCACACTCCTGATTATTGATCTATATCACATTTCACCGTAATAAAATTTGTCTCACTTTGTTCCTTACTCAACTCAGACTGGGGAGTTATTCCTGAACTTAGGAAGGATACGTAGGCAGTTCATTACTGTTTGAGATCTGGCTCTAGAAGTCAAGGGTTGGAGTTGACAAATGACAATTTTCTAAGTGCTGCATCGTTCCACAAATAAATAGGCTTGTGTGATAGAAACATTTTTTTGTGTTGTAAAATTTAACAGAAATAAACATTTTGGCATGAATTAAGTCAAAATAATGACAAAAAAGAGACGAAAAAAGAGAAAAATAGAAATTAAATAAGAGAAAATTTCAAGCCCCGAGAAGTTGGTCAGACCCAGCAGATTCTATGAGCTCTGAAGCTGGTCTCAATCAATATTGAACAATCAGCTGTTCATTGCTTCTCAAGTCCAGATATCACCTCTCGTCTGAGTGAAGAGCAACATGAGAACAGTTTCCTGGTTCACAATATATATACATATACATATACATATATATATATATTAAGACTACACGCAAATTGAAAGTATTTTAGTTACATCATGATCAGGCATGATTTTCTGAAAATTTTCTGGCGTACTTAACTTATCAGGACGTGCAGTTGCCTAAGATCTGGTGGTTATGTAATACGTGTTCGCCTAGGTATTAATACATTGCCTGTGGATAGCATGCCAAGAATTGTACGATGACATTTGGCTAACCTCAAAATCCAACTGCTGCCTGGTGGTTTGGTAACTGTAATAATTATGTTGCACACCGACTCAGCAGAATTAATGAGAAGCAAAATATGGCAACATTATACAAAAGTTCTGGGATGTAAAAGTTTTATTTCTTGTCCGATTTTCAAAGTTCAAAAACCTAATCACTTGTATACTTTTCACAAACTATTCAAATATGGTACTTAAAAACTTTCAAAAAAGTACTACAGTTGCCTCCAGTGTATTTATGATGGATCTGATTATCTACAGAGAATGATAAAATCAGCAGACTGAGGCAATGTAATTAACCACAACAGCATGGTGTCGTTGCATGAGATATATGCAAACCAGTCGAGTTGCCCAATCTCAACTGATGAAGTTGTCACAGTAGAATTATTTTCATGACTCAAAGCGATAACCATGCAAGGAACTAGAACAGCTCAACATTTCAAGTTCAACATATTTACTTTTTGATTGAAAAATACATTTTGCTTGTTTGTTTAGTATTTCAAACCTCTGACCACAGATACTAGAACATATCACAAAAATAATAATTGAACCAGACTGAGGGCAAGAGTCAGACTCAGAGTGAATATGAAACAGAGACAGTGTTCTTTTTTCATAACTTGGCAACTGACAGCTGTTGATTGGCCAATGCTGAACTGGATCCAAGCCCATCCAAGGCAAGGCTAAGCCAAGTCAGTCAGCTAACTGTGAGAAGATGAACGATGTCAAAATATATTTAAGCCTATGGCTATGTATAAAAATATTAGGCCTACAACTTCATTTTGTCTGCCTTTGCGGCTTTGCACCCACCAACTGCCAAAGGCAAAGGGTCAGCTGTACTCTAGACAAAGTTTTGTTCGCCCGACTACGATTAGTTTAATAGATTGCGGGTTATTTACGTTGAAAACTAAAACAGTGTGTGGTTTGTTTGGCTGAGAGCTTTCGCCTTTTATGGAAAATACATATAGTTACCTTGACTCTTGACTTCGAATCGTACAGCAACAAGGAAGTTACGGTACACTTTCCGTATTATCTCGGGTTATCTCCGGCAAAACGCCATTTTGCGGGATTGACCTAGAAACCACCATGCGTCTTTTTAATCGGACGTAAACATGAGCCTGTGTGCTGCATAAAATTCTATTTTTCAGCACTATGTCGGACTTGCAGCAGAAATCTTGTGGATATTGTGGAGAAAAATTGCACACATCTTATGAATCACTAATGTGCGCAACTTGCTCTCAACAGGTCCATTTGGGTGAGGCTATGTTTGATAAATGTCGTTCGTGAAGTCGTACCGGGGGTTTTGCGTAGATAAGCTCACCCGATGAAAAGCCCATGGGCGTTTATTTGGAAAATTATGCCTAATAAACGCCCATGGTTGTTTATGCACTGTTAACTTCTGGTGTCAGGTGTCCAGATAGCGGGACGCTTATTCGGAAAATTTCCTCTTAAAAGCTCACTGTGTAAGCGTCAACATTTAATCACAATTTCAGTTTTGTGGAGCATTTATATCATAAAAACCAATGAAGTGCTGACGAACTATGCATTTATTAACATAAAATTTAAGAACTCATTTTTAAGTAAGAAATATCAAAGTCAGGAAACCTATGACACTCCGTTTATGTGCCCCCTTTTCCGAATAAATGTCCAGGCGTTTATTTGATGGTTCTAAAACGTCTGAAATTTTTCATTTTGTGAATGCACGCCATGGGCTTATCTACGGAAAATCCTGGTAGATATGCGCTGACAGCCAATCATACAGCTTTAGACCAATATGGGTAAAAATTGGCAAAATGAAATCGTCCTTGAGTAAAGCATCGGTTGTGGGAGCTGACAAAATTGCCTTTGAACCGTCAATTTGCTGCTAAACTTTTGACTTTTGATGGAATATGCGTTGCCTCATTCAGAGCCATGAAATAAAGCGTCACCTATGAGCCATTTTCCCTGACTTATTCACTCAGCTTTTATTAACAGGGTTGCGTACAGTTTACAGCAATTAAATTACCAGAGTTAGTTTCATTTCGTTATATTTTCAGTATTTTGATACGACCAACATACTGAATTTCTGGGCAAATTTTGCTTTGGCGAAGTTGACATTGTCTCCTATTAAAGGTGTCACAAAACTTAGCAGCTGGCCTGTGCATGTCTCGTGAGCATATTGTTTTCAAGCCAATGGCAAGACTTCCTTGTTCCAATTAATTGACAGAACGATGCAAGAAAAATGACATTTGTTAGATTGTTTTCCACTGACTCTCATATTTTGCATATACATCCCCGCCGGTCATAACATTATGGGTTTATATAATTTTCACGACGAGGTGACAAGCAGACAAAACTAGACATAGTGAAATTTCAAAGTGTGAAGTTGACACACAGCTGAGTTCTGTTCTGTATTTTGATGTAACAACAGCATGGTCTTCATACAGCTATATCTGCATGCATAATTATGAACATTGACATTATAGGGTACTCTTGATTGACTTCACTGTTTCAGCTGGCTAAGTTAGAATCTTATTGGTTCTGGATGACAAGATTCCGGCTTAATAACCAATCAGATGTCTTGGCTACTTGAACCATCAAAGACAATCAAACTTGACTTTGCCAGGGTCACCCTGCTAAGATGATCTGTGTTAGCTGGTTGACCCGGGCGGAACCGCCAAAGTTAAAAGGCTTCCCTTAATCACTCGCCTGTACATGCGAACCTTTGTTCGACTAATTCAAAGGCTTGAAGCGAAAGGCACTGAGTTCATCATAACTTGGAAACTTGGAGCAAGGTTATTTTTCTCTATAGTAATTGTACTTTTCATTTTGATGCATGTTCTACAATGCACTTTCTTTTTGTTCTGAATAATTGAATTAAAAAAAAATCTTTTTGTCATGTCATAGAATGTCTACGAACAAGGCCCGTCAGTAATGTGAAGGGTGACACTTTCTATAAGCTCACTTGTCAGTCTTGTGGTCAGAATGGTGAAGAGGTCGTGCGCTCTAAGATGTCGTGGTGAGTTTTTAATTATGAAACTTGTCATTGGTTGAGAAAGCCTACCAAACTTTATTTGAGGCACAACTCAAAAACTTGAGCAGTCACATTGTATGACGCAATTGGTTAATTTTTGAGTCGAAATGTGGTCGTGGGACATGATGTGTTTTTGTAGGAAGGGACATCTTGGTATTTTTTCTCAGTGCTAGACCTATTAAATAGTGATTTTTCATTTCTTGGTACACACATAATTGCCAAAATTAGAATGCCCCTATCATTCGTAGTCCGACTACAGTAATTCTTCCATGATTTTGCATAACTGTTATATTTTTCTATTTTTTTCAAATCAAACTACCTAGCCTTAGCAGATTGTATTAATTGTTTTATGACAGCTATGCTGTACTTAAAGTGAACTTTTCTCTGGTGTGAATGACAAAATATATGCACAACTGATAACATTTTAATTTTCATATGCAATCTGACGAAAAAATATTTAATTTTAAAAATGAAATGCTTTTGTAAGTAAACAAGTGCGTTGGCAATAAAAAATCGTAAAATATTTTATCAACCAACACACCCACCAAAGGAATTAGGGTAGAGACTATAGGGACAGCTAAGAATAGCAAAATTTTCTTCTGAGTATTTCATTGTAATAGATTTCCCCTTGTTGACTACATTACGATGTTACAGTGTTTTGTGTTCAGGTTGCAGGTGACTATGCTGGCCTTGTATAACCTGCAGTTGACCAGTGCTGGAAAAAAAGGATACTTCCACTGGAAGGACCACATTGCTAAATACATAGACCGTTACTGGGACACTCTCTTTGCTGGATCAAGGTAAGTGACCCACCTCATATATGATCAGACATGTTCCGATTGTTTACTATCTGGTTTGAGTGGGACATTCCAGCATTTTTGATGACCATGGGTGGGGCACCCCAGTGTTTGTGACGTAAGATAAATCGGGGCTTTGTTTACTTATGACTACCTGTTGACATGACTTTGATTATTTAAATATCAAAATCTTTTGTTAAAATAATTAAAATTCAATCATAAGTTAATTTTTAATGTTTTCTCTATTTTATGATATTTGTTACAGAAATGCTTATCATTGTTTAGTATAAGTTGGTAGTAGTGCCTCTGTAAAGCGCTGTCTCTATTCAGTTAGTCTCACGTGCTATGCCCCGGCTGGTTATTGCCCTGCTGATGATACAGTTTCTGTTTGATTACCCACAATGCCGAGTATGTTCTGTCATGACCTTTTCTATGATGTCTCACTACTCACTGAGGTCGCATTTTATTTCTTGCCTTCAATGAGTGTAGTATACATTCCAAGTACTGCTGTCTCTTCTGGTTTGCATTCTGTAGACCATGTTTGTTGTGATAAATGTGAGATCATACTGAGATATCATCATGTATTACAACCAAAGCAACTTGATTACACTAGCTTATTTTCATACATTTATTGGCAATGAGAAAAACATTACAATATCACAAAAAGACAAAGAACACCACAGACACACACACACAAACGCATACCCATAACTAATCCTCTTGAATGCTAAGAAAAAACGTTTCAAAGTTTCACCATCTTTTTTGTATAAATTCTAATTCAAATCCTTACGAGCATTATGCTTTTCATGTTTGTTGTGATAAATGTGAGATCACACTGAGATATTACCATGTATTACAACCAAAGCAACTTGATTACACTAGCTTTTGTCGCAAGTGTCTTAGTCTTTGGAACACAGCCCTGCACGCCATCCTTAGGTCAAATTTGTAACCATGGCAACTCTTTGTCACCTAGGAAACAGTCCAGCAGTTGGCACGGCACTGTAGCTGGTACTCTGTCGACGGGATGCCCTCAGTTTTTCTGTTCTGGAGCCACAGAGCTCAAGGAGTCTGGTTGGTGGGCTCTCAGAGAGAACAAACCACCTACGGTGAAAACACTAAGTGAGATATTGTTTACAGTTTGATGATTTTGTCTAGCTTAAAGGGATGTGTAAGAAATTAGTGAAAAGTGTTGCTTTATTCTGGGAGTGATAGATGAAAATGTTCTGATTCTAGGCCCATGGATTATGTTTGGAGACAAAATTACAATTTTCATTTAGTTTGTATTGTATCTCAAAGTGGACAGTATATGATAAGGTAGGCAAGACATTATTTTTATTTTCACGTTTTCATCAAAAGTTTTTATCTTTATTTTGTATTTTGCATCTTGAACCAGACTGCTACCAATCCCAAACACATTGGTGAACGTACTCTGATGGATGCATTTTCTGTTTTGTATCCTGCTCTCCATGTCTTGCAGCACATTTGGTGTAATAAAAAGGTATTAAGGGGCCGCATCCCTATCGTATGCATTGAAGCATACTGTCAACAACCCCCCCCCCCGGTCAAAGGTCAAACAGAGTTCAAGCAAATAAACCGTGGAGTTAAAGGTTACTTCAGCAACATTGTCTCCATTTGTTGAAAATTTGGAAATCCAGAAAACAAATTCTTTCAGAAGATGAATGGTAAACGCGGTAAATTGTGAGAACGTACATTTTAGTACGTGATGTATTAGAAATACTTTGTGTGAAAAAATTTGTTGTAGAGAATCGTGTTACGGTGTGGAAAACCCTTAAAAATGAAAACAAGATACGAATGGGAACAAGGTCCCATTTTCAGTTTTCAACGTCCATGGTTTGCTTGAGTTGACGTCTGCTTATAATTTTAGAGCCATCAAAGCCAAAAGTAACCAATTGCACCATGGGTGTACCAGAGGTTGCCGACACTCATCAAGGATCACGCAGACGTCGTACCGCTGGGCAGACGTTAATGGATGCAGCCACAAAGCTGAAGGAGAAGAGAGCGCCCTCTGTTGAGGGGAAAAAATCAGAGGTTGGTAATCGTTCTGTGTTACCATAGTTGTACAGTGCTGTTAATATTGTGCAACACTCAAACCTTCCTGTAAATCTGATACGGAAATTATAATTTGCTGTACCATATTTCGCCAGCGGACGAGTGGTAATCAGCATTGATGTTCTTGTAGATCAGGTCTCAATGGAAGTGTTGCGTGTCACTGCTTGAGGAGTTGTTCTGTCAAAGGTCACATGACTGATGGTAGCTAAGTCGCACTTCACCATTACCAACTACTGGTTTAGTCATGTGATTGTTAGCATGTCAATGCCTGGAAATAAGTTGTGCAAATTTTCTCAGTAAGTAACAGATATGGATATATTCTCAGATACTTTGTTCTTTTGCTGAAATGAATTTATTATTTTTCAGAGGTAATTATGTGGAGTGTAAGACCAATTTTAAGTCTTAAGTCACTTGTCATGAGACGACAGTACTGGCTGGATTTCCAAGTCTCTGACTGCCTGGGATGTGCATTGTGTTTCAGGATAATACAGGCATCAAGGGGCCCAAACTTTCCAGACTTTCTCTTGTTGGTGAAGACTCCTCCTCATCTAGCTTGTCTTCTACTGTCAAACTTGAACCAGATGAACGGAGCGCCATTCTTGACAATTTTGAAGGCATCCTGTGTGGCATCAAGTCTGAAAAGCCTGATATTCAGCAATCTGCAGCGACCTCTGGTGGTCAGGAGTCCTACAGTAAGATTTCTGTTGTGTCCAGAACTGAAAGTGAATTTGTCAGTAGTGTGACATGAGGGTCCACATTAATCTGTTCCTGAGTTGCAGTAATTCCTTGTTTTGCTTATTTGTTTTTTTTCTGAACACAAGATCACCAAACTTCAATGAAGGCTTCTGTTGAAAAGTGATCTATCTCATTGCTTGGCATTTTGATAGTATAGTCAAAGGATTCCATGTGATTGGTCCATTTTCATGACAAATCTTTATTATACTTTACATTTTTGGGAGGAGGCAGTGTGTGGCCTTGTGTGATAGGTGCAGGCTTTCTTTACTTGACGTTGTGGGTTCAAGTCCCACTGGGTCTCACTGCTGGACTGTTGAGTCAGGTTTCAAGCTTCTCAGCTTGGTTTTAACTATATATTAATAAATCACAATGATTTCATGTGATCAGTTCAATGGACCCACATTCACGGCCTGCGCACATCTGTTACAACGTGTACCAGACCACCTGCATTTTTTAGATGTCTTGGGCCCTGGTCATATTTTTTTAAATTTATTTCATAACATTGGTACCCAGAATTCAAATCAACATATTTAGACAATTGTCTTCAATAAACCAATTTTTGCAAATCATTGTGTGGCAGACTACTTTATACAACTTACTCTTTTTGTTTAATTTTTTTAAAAAAATTAACATTTATTGCAATAATAATAATAACACAGTACGAAAACAGAAATCCCCAATGACACATGCACACATTTCACCGAAAACTCAATTTCACTTTTTATAACTTATTGTGAGGCTTACAAATGTGTAAAATTAGAGAAAATGTGACTTATTTTCTGTCTTTAGTTATTAATGCTAAACTGTTTTTCGTCTTGTTAGCATCCATCAGTGACATTTTAAAGGCTGATTCAGAGGGTGCCAGTGACAGTGACATTGAAATAGACCCTGGTTGCATCACGCCACCCCGCTCCACTGACCAGAACCCACAAACAAGCAACGTACCTGAGATGGACGTCATCCTGTCTTCCCTTCCAACCACAGGTAGTGTGTAGACTAGTCTTATGATAAAGCAAATTTTGGGAAAATACCAAAGTAGTTCTTGCAATCAAAAGTTTTGAAATAAAACAGTAACAGCAAAAGATATCACGGAAGAGTGAACTACATCACAGGAAGTGAAAGCACAACACATAAATGAAATGACAGAGCTGAAGGTTATCACAGACTGTCCAACTAAAGAGGCTTGTTAGGGAGTCTGATGCAGGAACAAAGTAGTTTGCATGTTTGACACAGGGGGTCAGGGCGCTTTATTAGGCTTCTCTTTAACCAAATCATTAAATAGGGTTCATTGAATTGTTTTTAACTGATGAGCTTTTGGAAAATCTTCTTGTGTCTTGTGTTATTCAAAGTGGGCTTAGACACTAACACTGTAACTGTAATAAGCCAGGTATTTTCATTATTAAATTATTTTCTTCTAGATTTAGGTTTTTGTTTTGACTGAAGTTTTGATCAAACTTTTATACGTTCACTTCTAACTTAACTTTCCTCAACTTATTGGAACTTTCAGGAAAACTTTAGGTTTTCAAATTGAGTCCAGAAATTGGAAGGTGAAAACGTTTGGATTTAAATTTATTGTTTTATGATTTTTAAAATTTGCCTGAAAGAGAGGCACCATTACACTGTAATGAGTTCAAGAAACAAAAATGTAAACAAAGTGCAATTTTTGTATGCGCTTGTGCTCAAGCTTCATGCGTGGATGAGCCAAAAGAACTTACAATGAGTAACAACAAATTCAAAGCATCTGCCAAACGCACTTCAGCAAATTCCTGCGTACGTCAAAAGGAGCCCTTATGCTTGCATATGGAGAGTCAGTTTGTCTTACCATGACAATGCCCATAGCGATGTGTTATCAATAATGCCAGTGACTGACAGCTGTGTATAAAAGCGTTGAACATATAAGATTTGCTTATAGAACTGTATGGCATTGTGAGGTTACTGTGCATCGAGAACATGTGTTATTTTGTATGCCATGGTTGTTGTATGTAAATTTGTCTTCATTGTTGTTTCAGCTGAAGCTTGTGAACCTGAACCAACTGTTCCTGAGTCAGTCAAGGAAGAGATGGAATCTGACCAATCAGAAGATGAGGATGGTGATGATGATGATGAGAGTGATTCAGCGCCATCTACCAGCGAGTATGAGAATGAGGATGAATCATCGGAAAGCACTGCTGTGAAGAGGACAATAAGAGAAGAAAGCGTGGTCGAAAAAAAGGAACTAGAAGAACCACGTGTCCGGTGTGTTGACGCACTGTATCCATTATTCAACATATTTCAAAAAGCGTTTTGGAAATTACTGATATTTATTCGTTTTAAGGAGGACTGCGGGGTATTAATTTTGAGTCGACTATGATCGAATAGTGGCTTTGATGTCGGCCAAGAACACAAATGCAAAACTTAAGACTGAAGAAGAATCATGATGTGGTCGCAGCTGAAAATGGCCAAATTTCATTGTCTACTTAGTATTGCGGTGGAGACTCAGCACCACATCAACCAACATCAATACACATTTTTTTCAGGTACGTCCCTATGAGCCTTTATGAGGAGAGAAAGCTACTCAAGCACTTGACATCACTCTCTGAGAAACTACTGCTGCCACCTGGTGTAAACAGACTCAAGAGGAAGCTGGTTGTTAGATCAGTATGTTTTCTATCTGCTGTTCTGTGGTCTCGAGTGTGTAGTATGTGGTTGGTGATCTGGGAAACTCTTGATTTGGTGCCAGTCGTCTCCTCTAATTAAGACTTGGAAGGGGGCTATGTTAAACACATCATACCACCCTCCTCTGCTAGATGGACGGATAACCACTAAGAAGTGTCTGTAGGACATTCAGCAGTCTGTCGAGCAGACATTCAGCTGTCAGTATGACGGACATTGAGCTGTCAATGGGACAGGCATTCAATTGTCTGTTGGACAGGGATTCTTGTGTCTGTTAATGTATATGTTCTGGCTAAAACCGGTTCACCAGTTTCACCCAAGAATTCTTGAAAATTAGAAAGCTTGCTGATTTTGGGAGTGATAGGCTGTTTGAATACATTTCATTTTGAAACAGTCTTAATAAAAGTGCAATTTTGATACAACTGAAAATATGTCCTGAACGAACATTCTGCAGCAGACGTGCGCCATTGTTGGAAACTGCAGTCTTTACTATCCACACAATGAAGCCGCCATGTTCAACATTTTACCTTATTGCTTGATGTATAATGTAATCATGAATATTGGCTTTACTGAAGAACTTTTTTTAAGGTATTTATTATCATTTATAAACAAGTACAAAAAACAAACAAACACAATTACATCCACTCATTCACGCATGCACACCTCAGGAGAGACCGTTCTGGTATCTTGTATAAAGTAACCAACTTGTACATGGAGTTAAGTTAAACGTGAACAATGAAGTTTTCCCATTTCGCAGAGAAGCTGTCATGTACAAAGTTTTTTTGCAATTATTTTTTCAGCATTATAGTACTCATAAGTATATGTAACAAACCTGTGAAAAGTAGGTATATTTTCGTGACATCTTGTAAATGTACTGTTTGGCTATTAGAAGCAAACTGATAAATAGAAAATCGTGCGTCTCGTAAAGTTCAAGAATAAGACATTCGTAAGAGAGACTGTTGGGAAGCTGAATGTGACACTTTTGCATTAGCTGTCCGAATTCCTTCCAGAAATCTTGTACAAGGCAACATTCCCAAAAAAGGTGTGACAGCATCTCTGGAGCTTTATTACAAAAGGAACATAAATTAGAATCCCGAACAAGGATTTTGACTGAAGAACTTTTGTTGACCAACGTGCAGTAATGGACTGTGTCTGGTGTTTTTCCTGAAAACTGCGTGATAACTTATGTTTGGATTATCTCAGTGCCAGTGCATGACAAAACTTGTAAGAGATGTCATTAGTTTCTGTTTCTTAAGTTTGGAAATGTACATTCTTGATGTGTTTTCTTTTCAGATTAAACGTGAGCGAGGTCTGCCTTGTTTTGACTTGGATGCAGAGTTTAGAAAATACACAAGACCCGCTGGCGCAGTTTTTGGTTTTCCATTTGAAGGAACACAGCAGAGTGATGCTCACGTTCTGGATAGGTTTCAGGTTAATATATACTCATCATTTTTACCATGTAGAGTTCTAACTTAGATTAAAAACTCCTTGATGCATCATGTCACATGTTTTGGAGTGCCATCTCGTTGGAAATTGGGTCATTGCTCAAAAGAGACAATAATGTTATTTAAGTGGTGCTTAACATGGCCTCATGGTCACGTGACATCGGTACACACTTGACTTCCTTATGTGAAGATGTATTGTATGCTCTGTACAGATGCCGGCCGATGCGGCTGCCTCGTATCAGCGTACGTCGGTCTCGTTCCTGAACAGATTAGTCGGCACTGAGGACGACCAGCTGCAGAGCATTTGTAGTCCATACACTGCAAGGTGAGTGACAGGTGACGTGTTGTCAGTCACGTAGGAGACGTACATGTGTGGTCTATACACTTCAGGGTGAGTGACAGGGTTTGTGTCAATTTAGAAAACTACATTTTGTAGTCTATATGAACACAGTTTCCACATTTGACTTTTGAGGTCATTGTCACAATGTTAAAAGCCTACTTTATAGCAGGGTGTGTCAAGACGTGAATTTAAACAGAAACGAGAAAAAGGTTGCATCTTTTTCCAACAGGAATGATATACAATAAAAATAATTGCCAAAATTGGCTTTTCATCATTTTTCAAAAGCTCCCGAAATAGTTGCGAGCAGCCATAATTTCTCAAAACATAGTCCAGTGACAGCTGTGGTATACAAGTTAATAAAAGCCTTGATTTTGTGATACTTACATTTTGTGAAAAATGAAATTTCATTATCTGCCATATTGTGTCATAAATCGTTGAGACTTTACTGAAAGTGTCCGATTACAGAAATAAAGGATAAAGTCCACTTGATTCTTGCTGTAGTTGCCATGTAAATGTATAAGCTTGCCTTTACATTGAAATTGTGTTGAAAACATTTAACAAATGCTGAAAACTGTAGCTGTTGTGTTACGTAGTTCTGACATGACATGTTCTCACTTGTTTGCTGTGAACCAAGTTGCACCAGGAACAGGTTACACATGGTTGTAATGTAATGTGAACGGGGTATTAGTCTTCTACATGAAGGTCCTCAGTGCTTCAGTTTTGGTGCTGTGCATTGGCCTCATTCACGTCTAAAATTGCTTTTTAAATCTCATGAAATTCTCCTCAGGCTCAAAAACCACCCAATGATTAAACAATGCCCCCAAGGTTAAAATCATGTTTAACTGACACAGACCCTCTGCTTGAGAATGTTTTGTTATATCCAAAAATACTTCTCTGGGGTGCCTGGAGAAATTTGAGTGACGGTAGAATTCTAACATCACTCGAAAAAATCTGTTCTGAGAAGGTGCAGCACATTCCCTGAGTGGGCCGTGTACATGAAAATTGTTCAGTGTTGATCAGTTATCTCATGTTACAGGATTCTGAAACCATTCATCAGAAGGGATTATGAAAGTCATCCTCTCAAAATGAAACTGTTACAAGAAGTCATTGCTTACCCCCATAGGTATGTTGTGCATTCTTTCACAAAGTTTTGCTCATCAATTTCATATCTATCAACTCAGAAAAGCAAAAATAAGTCTTATTTACATCGTTGAAGTGTACCCACACCTTTTCTCAGTGTATGAATTGTTTGGTATTTCTGGAAAGGCTTTCTCGGTGAAATAAAACTTTTTGTTGCCATGAGCATTTGAATGATGTCACCCTTGGAGACGATTGGTCAAGGTACTAACATTTTAGACAGTGATACAAGACAACTCACTAGGCACACAAAGGTGTGCACCCATGATGGACCCCATGCAACTCGATTTTTCCATAACTACATCTTTCAAAGTAGTAGTTACAGATTTTCAGTATTATTTTATTGTACATTTCTGCTTCAAATTTGTGAATTCTTCAAAAATGGAAACTTGCCTGTTGTGTGCTTCCTCTTTTACTTCAAGGTGTTGTTACCCGTGTTCAAAAAAGCAAGGTTTTGCTCACGTGTGATGCAGCAAACAAGATGGCACATGAACAGTGCATGCTATTTGTGTCCAAGACATGAGTGACATTCAGCGTATCAGACATGACAGTTAAATACTTCTTTATTCAACAAAAATCGCAAGGGTGTCGGCGCATGTAGTAAGGTTTCGGCTGCGTTGCAAAATCTGTAAAATGTCTGCGATTTTTTGAGACTGTAATTAGCATGTCAAGTTTCTTGACTGTTACTTGAACCAATGTTCCTTTCTTGATACTGCAGACACGAGTCTGACTGGGTTCCTCCACCTCTGCCACCTATTGACTACTGTTATGTACGCCCACAGCACATTCCATCGGTAAATGCATTGTGTCGAGAGTTCTTCTGGCCTGGCATCGACTGTAAGTTAGCCCGTGGTGACAGTGATTTTTAAATATGCCCTATTTGCAAACAAAGTTTTTTTTCAAAAAGAGGTGACTAATATTCTCTCATGAACCTCACAAGTGTTCTTGCTAACGGCATATTTCCGCCCTGAACGTAATTCTTTGCTCACATGGCCGTACCTGTGCTTTTGTTCTCAAATATGGCATGTTTTTCATAGAGATGTAAAGAATTGTTGTTACGTATAGGAATAGGATGATATTGTGGTGTTAGAATGTGGACAGTGTGTGGTGAAGTAAGGAGTTAGTGAAATACACGCGATTAAGAGATTGCTGGTGGGGGAAATGAACACGACTAATCTGTAGTAACTAGTTTGCAAAGGAAACAAAGAATCAGATTTTAGGTGTCTTGAGTCAAATACAACCAAATATGAAGGAATCATTAATGATGATTTATTGACAGCATGGACAATTTTGTCCATAAGCACTGTTGGTTCAATCAGCCAGAGATTATTTTGTGAATTTTAAAATGCATTGCGGAAGCTCTCATAATGTTGTCCTGATTCAGAGCTGCTGTTATTACTGTTTTATTTCTTAAGTTTTATACTCCTTCTGTGATATCTGTTTATGGTTCTTTCCTTTTGGAACACACACACACACAAACACACTCACACACTCACACACACACACACACACACACACAGACACACACACACACAGCATTTTGCAGCACCATCCTGCAAACATTTTGATGACCTGAGCAACGCCTCCTCTGGTACATTAGGGTACTAATGGTAACACCATGTGCACATAGTAAAATCCTAATTTGCAGATTTCAACTTGGCTAACATTGGGATAGTAGGACCCTCACATCTACTCTTGTCCGTTCACTACCCAAACGAAAATAATTTCTCTTAGAAGCACCTCAAGGTATGTTTCCTCAAAAACAGAAGCTGTCTATTATAAGCGTAGATATAAACACATTAGTGGTCAAACTTTCACTTTTATTCTTTAATCATCATCATCAGGAAAACAGAAGTATCGTCAAAGCACAAAGGAGCAAATGGTCACAATTAAACAAACACACGTACAAATCAGAACAGGCGCAGGGGCACGCTGCTACCTTGACGACTTAAGGAAAACATAGCTTGCTGGTATATGAAATTTCACTNACACACCCACGCACACACACACACACACACACAAACAGACCATCAAAGCATTTTTCAACAACGTAGCCCTTCCCATAATTCCACTAACTCTAGCTGTGTGGTGCTACACCCTAGAATAGTGATCAGGTTCGGTTTCATTTAAAACACCTCTTCGCATAATTCCAGTGTCGGAGTGCTTGCAGTACCCTGACTTCAGTTGCGTGGTGCTGTACCGTAGGATAGTGATCGGGTTCGCCTTCATGGTACCCGATGTGCAATACAACGAAGCATACATCTCCTTCCTGTTCACGCACCCGGAGTGGAGGGGTGCTGGTATTGGTAGCTTCATCCTCTACCATCTCATACAGGTTTGTTATTGCTTTTGGTGAGGGCACGAGGCAGTCGACATTGCTCATAACTTGAAAACAGGGTGTTTCAAAAATAGACTTGACTTTAAAGCAGTTTGTTTAATATTACAAGGCTTATTTTGTTTAATACAGTACACGCCAAAATTATTCAGCCAAAATTACCCAGAATTCCTTGCATGACGGCTGGGTGGAAGCCGAATTCATCTTCAGTGTAGCCTTCCGTCTTGACCGAGAATGAAGAGTATTAAGAAGAATGTTTCTAAGGCGGCTCGGTCATTCTGCAGTTACAATTTTTGTTGCCGTAACGTTTATTACCAATCATTTTTGCTGTTAACATTGTATTAATTAGCTATCACTGAAGAGACCACTCTCATTTTAAATATTACAATAAATAAATCATGTCGACAAAAAGGTTATTTTGCCCAAGGTGCAGTTACTTTTTGTCTGATCCTGTACATGATGTTTCAAGTTTAAGTACACATTTCGAGTTTGCTTGTGCCTTCCACGTACTTCATGGTTACAGATATTGCAATTTCAGCTATCATATGTCTTTTAAAAAGGGACTGCATAATTTGACATTATTTTAATTTTGCTACGTATCCGTCATGGTGCAAAAAATATTTTCGGCCAAACAAATGTATCTCACATGAATGTATGTGCCTAAGGTTGACTTGTTGGTGCAAGTTATGTCATTTGCACAAATGCTAGTCTTAAGTGAATGCTTTTCTCATGTTTATCTCTTAGTATCACTTTTCAATTAGTTTGTCATACATAGAGATCATGTCAGCATAGAGATCATGTCAACATTTGCTGTCAGTAACAGAGTATATGTGATATTAAAAAGCTCATATATAGTTGTTTGTGCCTAGTGACAGATGTCAGCGCACACAAACGTGCAGAACGCATGGATGACACCAAGCCGTTTGTCTGTCGAGTGTAATATTTTTCGCATCTTGTTTTATTTCAGACGTGTATGGGTAAGGATGTTACATTGCACGTGTCAGCTAGCAACCCGGCCATGTTGCTATATCAGAAATTTGGTTTCAAACCCGAAGAGTACATTTTGGACTTCTACGACAAGTACTATCCGGAGTCATCGGAAGACTGCAAGCACGCATTTCTTATGCGGCTCAAAAGGTAGCGCCGCGGAATTCCTTTCTGGAAGCAATCAACGTTGTAATGACCTTTTCCTGGAGTTGTGTGTCAAGCCGGAGAAATTTAGATTCATCCAATGGATTACACTTAAAATGCAGCCACCAGGTGGCGATACCATCTTGTCCATGAGTTGGCTTACCTAGAACTGCTGAACAACATGTCGTTGAAAATCGACATTTTGTGAGTTTGCTCAAAAATAAAGAGAAAGGGAAGCAGAAAAGTTATCAAAAGCAGAAATGGTCGCCTGGCATTGCTTTTCATGTCTGGTATTACAAGATACTGTCATGCTTTGTTCGTCCAGAAAATATCACATCTTGTTTTAAGTGGATATAATCGGATAGCACCTAAGTAGGACAATATACTCTTGTGTTGGCATATGGAGTAAGTAATTTAAGGTTGCGCAGGACTTAAATACTAGTCTGGATATTTAACCAATTATTTGTAAAACTACAGATTTTCATTCAGTATAAGTTCATATTTTATGAAAGAAGAAAGCCTGTAGAAGTTTGATTTTTGACTTTATACCATTCTGACGTGATTTTGGTCACATGAACATATCTTTTTACAGTATGTTACAGTTTTTTTAATTATCCCTTTGTTTTTGTTTTATGCAACTTTTGAGTTTTTTTATAAAAACGTTTTCATAAAATGTTCAATTTCTGATAGCCCATCATACAAAAGCGGAACGTTTTGAAAACGATTCCAAACAGCATTTTGGAGAACTGTGCATAAGGCGTGCTTTAGGAAAGTTTCGTGTGAATCTTGTGAGCCATTTCTGAGTTATGATGTTCCGAATTTTGCCAAATTTGGACATTTTCCACCTTTTGCTTCATTCTCAAATAGCTAAGTGTCCAGGTTGTGCCAGATGGTAGAAAAATGTCCATGTTTGTCAATTTTTGGAACATCATATCTCAGAGATGGTGGATTGGACTTGTACGAAAATTTCACTGTGTATTTTATGCAATGTTATCCAAAACAATATTAGGAACTGTTTTTAAAATGTTCCACTTTGGCATGAATATCGAAAAATATAATTTCTACTATTTTTATATTGCATTATACGAAAACAAAATATTTTAGGAAAGTGTAGAAACCTTGAACATTCAGTTTTTGTCTCATTACTTTTATCTTGTATTGTAGCTGTGTTATTACCAGTTTTCAATACAAGGAACTCCTGCAAGTTTTTTTTTACTGACGTGCCACTTACTTCTGCATCAGTGATCAGTTTGTTAATGTTTCCTTTTATCAGTTGGCTCTAACGTACAACTTTCCGCACCGTTTCCAGGGAGGTTTTGATCCAATTCTAGACGGGGCGTTGTATAAGTTTTTTAACGAAGTAGAACTTGTGTCTGAAGCAAGTAGTTCAATCTGTTAAGTAAAGTACTGTAAGCGTTCGTGCAATTTGTTCAATAGGCCTTTCAGATAAGTTTCAATAACTCCTCACTCACTTCCAAGTTCTACCGTAACTATATTCTCCTAGTCTTTCACTCAAGGGGCCATAGGCAAAAATGGCATCCATAGCAACTTCATGCTTATCCATTGTGCGTTCTAGAGAAATGGCATTGGTTTAACTGGAGACTGATTGAATTAGGAATCTTATGGTGAATTACATGCAAATCCAAAATGACATTTTTTGTCTTGACAGATTATACAAAGTGTATGGTGTTCCATTGTCAGAGTCACCATCTATATCATTATTCCCAATATCATTCAACTCTCTTAGTCGTGTTAACCATACTATAAAGTTTCCTGGTTGTAACGCACATAGGAACATGTGAGAGTATCTCCCCCCTGACTCCTGAAACTGACCAATCTCAGTGCCTAGAAGTTCAACGCTTACATCAAGTGTGCCATGTAATTGGGCAATTTTAAAGTCTTGGTCTTGAACAAAGTTGGTCATCCTGGATCTACATGTTGTCTTTGTTGAGCAGTCTATGCATAAATTAATTCGAAGTTCAAAGAAAATTTCATATCAAATTTAATTATATTTATTTGGAATAACAATACCGTGAAATGTTGCTGTATGTAAGGAACACAGCTTGAAAACTTTTGAAGTAAATTCAATAACAGTTTATTAAATTATACACAAAAGTGCTTGCATACAGTGCAAGCGAACAACACAAAAATAATTAAATGAGCCACATGTTTAAAGCCCTGAAATAAAAGCCATTTCACTACATGCTATCCCACGAGTTGCACCATAACACTAAGGCAACCGTTCTATCCTATATTACCATACCTACATCTTGCAGTTTATAATACAAATCGCGACTAACTATAAAATAGAGAAACTATTGTCAGATTTTACCTCCTCTTGGAATATTGCACTTGCTGACAGGCTTGTACTTTATGAACGGCGTGGCCTGTGTACAATGAAGGGGCTTTTCTCTAATGAAAAATGCTATTTACACCAAATTCCATTCAACCCAACGGCACCAATTATAAAATCTAATCAACTTTACTATGACATGTCACAGAAATTTACATTAGACGCGTGTCAACACATGAAAGTTTCAATATATAATTATGATGCTAGAGCGTGTTCAAAAATAACACTGCATATTTCAAACTTTACAAAGAATTCTGTACTACGCAAGCCAACAATAGTCTGTAATATCTAACCACTGCGAGAGCACTAAAATGTATGCACCAAGTAATTCTCTGTCCTTCAGTTTGGTCTCTAGAACATGCAGACAGTGGCTTGCCTAGTGCACCGAACATGCACATGTTCACGATTATTTTCTGTTCAAGTCGGGGAGACATCTCTTGCTAAAACACGTCACTGAGACAACGTGGGCGAAGTTTTTAACAAGTTCAGTAACGAAATGAGTTTTTTTTGATAAACTACCGTTTTAA
The DNA here is from genome assembly GCA_002633005.1 of Phoronis australis. Lineage (NCBI taxonomy): Eukaryota > Metazoa > Phoronida > Phoronidae > Phoronis > Phoronis australis. The sequence goes on from NMRA01000114.1 coordinate 460,817, forward strand.
TACCACTGAAACTAATAATAGACAACAGTAGGAATTTTTTGTTACAAAATAGTGTCATGTAGAAAATACGTCGTGTCTCGGATGCAACAGAAGTCTTAATGAACTGTTTTCATATTTTCGGTCAACTTAGTACACCACATACATAAGATGCACATATCAAGGTTAACCTTATGGGCATACATGATTGTACATAGGTCACGCTTCACAATAACGCTGCCCAAGGCTTCAAACAAATAATTTATGAAAGGCTACCACTTTATATACAAGTTCATTTACTACTGCAGTAACAAATCTACTTGACCACAAAGTATACCTCCACTAGACCTAGAATCAACAGGATGCTATATTGATTTCAGACGTGCACTACGTCATGATCGGTTCCATCAGATTTGCCCTGCACAACTAACCTGAGCAAGAAATGTCCAACAACACCAGGGGGCACTAGTAAAGTACAACTGCACTAATTTAGCACTTCATTAAGTTAGTTTACCTCGCCGTGACATGACACACAAGGACTGGAATAACATTCAGTTTCCAAAGTTGGGTCTTTCATTGCTGCCAAACAGGGGCCGGGGACCACCAAATAAGGGTCGGGGCCCTCGTATATCTGGCGAGAAACCTCCCCTGGGTGAAAAGTCGGGTCTAGGAGAGAACTCGGGTCGCTGGCTAGGGGAGAAATCGGCTCGAGGACTAGGGCTGAAATTAGGGCGTGGAGAGAAATCTGGACGTGGTGAGAAATCAGGACGAGGTCCCCGCATCTCTGGTATTCTCGGACCCGGAAAATTTGGCCTGGGGCCAGGTCCTGGGCCCATATTCGGTGGGCCTCCCTGAGTGTTCATGTTAGGCCGTGGACCTGTTTGCATATTTGGTGGACCTGAATTTGGAGGTCCTCCTTGAGGGTTCATGGGGGGTCTAGGTGGTGGAGGACCACTGGGCCTAGGCCCCATGCCCATATTGTTCATTGGACCACCAAGCCTGTTCATCGGACCACCTGGAACATTCATGTTTGTATTCATATTCATGTTATTCCCTTGTGCCCTCATTGGTCCTCCATGTCCAAATTGCCCCAATGGCCCTCCTGTACTGACCATGTTATTTCCTGGTCGAGGACCCATGCTAGGATTGTTAGCAGGCCCAGACTGAGATATTCGCAGTGCATCTGACCCAACTGAGCTGCCTGGGCCACCAGTTGACGTTCCTGGAAGCGGTAACTTGGGGCCAATTCCACTTAAATGTGCCAGAGCACTGGAGCCCAACTTAGAGCCGATCTTAGGACTTTTCTTGTTGCCAGGGGCAGGCCCCATGTTCTCTCGTAGCTGGCCCAACATATTGTTAAAATTTTGGTCAGTGTTCAGAGGACCAGGAGGCCTGTTACCAGACAGACCTATATTTGGCCCACGGGGACCAGGGACAGAGCTGGGGCCAGGTAACCTGATATTAGTCTGTGCAACACTGCTGGCTTGCGACATGGTGCCAAAGTTGGGTAGGGGAGTGTTCATTCGCTGACTTAAATTGCTAGGAGGCAAGTTCCCTCCTGGCCCTCGGGCACTGAAGCTCTGTCCAATGTTCGAGGGAAAACCTGGAGGACCTTCCTGTCGTGGCTGGTTCATATGGGATGGTAATCCAGGCTTCTCCTGCCTTGGCTGGTTCAGATTATGAACATTAGCCATTCTGGTGTTGTTTCCTTGGCCATGTGTATCAGGTCTGGGCTGACCCAAATTTGGAGTTGTATTCATACGGAAGGCATTAAACTGCATCCCAAGTCCAGGTGACATCTGATTGTTCTGAGGCCCAGAGCCAGGACCCAAATTTGGAGGCCTCTGGTTTCCCATGTTAAAAGATGGGCCTTGATTGGAACTGCCCCGAGCTGAACCTGGAACGTTTTGTTGTTGTTGCTGTGGTTGTTGATGCTGCTGCTGCTGTTGTTGATGCTGCTGCTGCTGTTGTTGATGCTGCTGCTGCTGTTGTTGATGCTGCTGTTGTTGATGCTGCTGCTGTTGTTGATGCTGCTGTTGTTGATGCTGCTGCTGTTGTTGTTGATGCTGCTGCTGTTGTTGTTGCTGATGCTGCTGTTGTTGCTGCTGATGCTGCTGTTGTGTAGGGTTTGGTGTCCTATGGTTATCACCAAGGAGACGTGGAGGTAGACCGGGTGGCGGCATGCCAGCGATCATACTGGGATGTGCTTTGGTGGGAGGCGGCGCTTGCTGTATGTTGGGTGACTGACTCTGAGACAATGAGGTTACAGAAGGCTGAGACTGGAAACTAGCCAGTGGGCGCAAGGGTTGACCAAACAAAGCATTCAAGACTGCCGGCGGTGGTGCGTTGAATGGCATCGGGGGAAGCATATTACCAACAGAGGAGACGGGGGGCAAACTGCTACTGCTGGGAGAGCAACCAGGCAAAGGCTGCAACTTGAAGGCACCATGCGAGGGAGATTGAGGAGTAACAGGTGCTTGTGACGCTGACGTCTTGTTTCCAGCCCGACTTGACATATCGAAGGCAAACAGGGAAGGGATACCACCCGTTGATGATTTAGGGACATTGTCCACGATACTGCTAGCATGAGAAGACACATTGGTTGATCCAAACATTTGGTTTGGGGCAGTTGAGATGGACAGCTTGAGGATATCGGGGCGAGATGGGGGTGGAATGAATGTGGGTAGAGGAGGTGGCGGCAGAGGAGTGCTGACTGGACTTGGTAAAGGCGGTGGGGTGGGGCGGGAACTAGGTGGTGGCAATGGGGGATTGACAGTAGCCGGGGACGGAGGGGGTGGTGCAGGTGCTGGAGAGCTTGGGGGTTTGATGCTGGGAGGGGGCACGTGTAAATTGGGCATTGCCATGGAAACCGATGGGGGAGGCATGGTGAATGGGGGAATCTGCGGAGGGGGCATAGTCATGTTAGGCAGCAATGGAAAGTTGAATGGCAAGTTAGGGACAACAGCAGACATCATTCCAGGAAGACCAAGAGGGAACACTGCAGAGTTCATTGTATTAGCTACAGTAGTAGTAGTCGTGATGGTACTTGTTGTAGTGGCTGCAGCCAACACATGACTAGTTGTGACTGCGACGCTGTGACTAGATGTGGCAGCAGGCCCTCTCTGCTTGGCCGATGTGCCGCTAAGCCGTCTTTGCTGCTGCTGGGACGGGGCCTTGGGCCGCTGAATATTGAAGTGCGACGCCTGGTTTTCCTGCAGCCATTTCTTGGTGTACGACGCACTAGCGTGGCTCCGTTGCTGGTTTTTCATAAACAATTTCTTCTTGAAGTGGCGGTCATAGTCCTCCGTGTTTTCCGCTGGTTTAGTTGGGCTTTTCGAACGTGACCGTGATGAGCGAGAGCGACTACGTGACCTGCTAGACGAACTACGACTTGAGCTGTAACTGCGCCGGTGTCGTCGGCTGGAGCGAGAACGCGAGGTGGCAGGGCTGCTGTCCCGACTTGAACTGGTGCTGCTAGGGGGCGTGCCAGGTGGAGTGCGAGGGCCTCTCATGACCACAGGCGCTTCACCTGCAGGCTCCCTAGTTGACGACTGGTGATTGGGACCTTTGCCAGATTGATATGTCTTGTCTTTGCTGACGTTGCCACGGGTACCGTCCCCACTACTCCTGGTAGGGGCAGACTGTCGCATACCAGTGAATCCTCCAATGAATGGATAGGTTTCGAAGTAGGCAGACGAGGAGGCTGAAGAGTTGGTAGGACGTTGTTGACCTTGCGTTGTCATACCAGTGCCTGAAACAGCGACAACAGTTCTGTATAAAAAAATGTTAAACACAAAAAAGAAAAGTACGAATTGATACAAAAGCACTTACATAAAAGAAAAAGAAGACAACTTGGAAATCAACACTTACCGCACAAGATGTGCGACCGAGAACATACCAGGAGGAGCATTTTCTCAGTTTAGATGTTAGTAACTGCAACTTTGCAGAAATACAAGTCGCACTAACAAGATCAAAACTGAAATGCACTAAAAACATTTGTACAGGGGGGGGGGGCTACAGTAGTCAGACCTGTTTGTAAATCAATATCAACCGTACTCCTGTCAGTAGAAATACATCTCCTTATTTTCATGATCCTTTGAGGTGTTTGGTGGACAGAGAGGCGGATACAATAAAACAGGCTCGAATATCACAGGTGGCACAGAATACATAAAATTGGGAGGGTATCTTTTGCCTCTTTAATGATAATGTATTTTCAAAAATTTTATAAAAGGAGCTCTGAAGACGCAAAGGCAAACGTAACAAATAAAATGCCACTTGGGGACACAAGCAATAGCAGGATCAGTCCAAAAGTCATGGTCATCTGTTGCCTGCTTCATAAGAACACATCATCCAATTTCACAAAAAATCTACAAGGAGTTTTAGGATATATGTGAATGCCGCATGCCTGGACAGAGATGAACGCAATACGCGACAACAAAAATAAATCAGGAGAGTGAAGCAAAAATAGACTGAAAACCAAAGAGGATTCAGTAATCATAGCACAGATTAATAAACGCGACATTATACGTTCTTCTTCATAGGTTGAACATTGAACAGAAACCATACGGCGGCGTGCGAACACGATGAAAACCCAAGTAACGTCAAACAAAACAATCAACTAAAACTAGGAAATGAAACAACATCGAAAACACGACAAAATACAGTCTTGATTGATTGCTATCACTTTTTTGTCAAAACTGTCAGTCAAGTAGAAAATGTTACCTATTTTGCTGTTTTAACAACGGTGCACGGAATAATCCATACCAGCTTCGCTGTGGATAACGGCACAAATTCAAGCTTTTATGAAAGAGAGGAATTGTCCTAAAGCAGGGCCCTCGATTTTGCAGCCGAATTTTGTTTGGCCCCATTCACACTAAAAATGTTTAAGAATCACAGCACAAAATTCTCATCAGATCCAAAAATTCGCCTCAAGTTAAGAATTACTTTGGGTGATCGTGGGGTGTAAATGGTGGTGAAATTTTCCCCTCAACCAAAACATTGACTTCTTAGAAGGCACAGTCACCTTTCCCCTCAGTTGAACGAGGACCCTGAGAAGGCAATTATTTCTTTCCACATAACACATGAGAAAGAAGTTCCACAACAAGAAAGCAATGTGGTTGAAATACATAGCAACTGTAATTGAAAACCGTTACTGATTTCAAGACGACATCACAACTGCAGTTCAATTTCGTTGGGACTGCACGATTTCATCAAGAAATATAGCGCGATGCGTAGAAATGACTGCTGATGACAAAATCAAAATTAAAAAATGTCACATCCATAGCAGAAAGTTTCAGTAAGGGCGCACTTTGTTTTGTGCAATTGACTGCACTGACCGTCACACAACATAGTTTCAAACACAAAGTATCTAACAAGTTAAACTGTCCATAACCCCACCTGCCACCATAACGAGTAATTCCAAATATTATGCAACCATTATTTGATGCCACGTTTCATTTACAATAAAATAGTCTCACAAAACGACTTTTGTGAGATTGTAATGGTAACTGGTTCTCGGATGGTTTTCGGCACACTGCAGGACCCGGGGTTGTTTATAAATTATTAATTCATTTGCATATTCACAATTTAATGAGAATATGCACCTTTAAATACAGGAAAGTCACTCAACGGTATGTTTTCTACTAGACCAGTTTACCGTTTCAATATAAAACTTGTGGTGATGTAACAAATGGAACACTGATGTTCAATGGTCAATAAGTCATTAAAAATAACTGCATATTAAGATTTTAATGGCAAAATAGTAATTGACTGAAAAAGATTTTTTGATTTAAGAAAGAAGTCAGCTTAACGGACTGGAGTCTGGCAGATATAGTCATTACAGGCAAATCATAGAGGGCAACATCAAGAAAACACGACCACACAAAACTGTATCAAAATTTAATTCTACATCTTTTGGGAAGTGCAAAAAATTCAGAACTAGTTTCATCAAAACTTTGTGAAAATTCACCCATAGACTGTGCTGACAAAATTTGAAAAAAGAAATGAATTTATGTGGCACTGAAATTCTCGTGGGTTCATTTTTGGGTCACCGACTCGACTATTATTGGAATAACAAATTGAATATTAATTAATTTGAAGGACAAAGTGCATAAAAATTGATGAACTTTAAAGATGTTTTTGGTAAAAGCTACCAGGTACAAGTTTACGTGAATACTCCACTATAGATTGTCAAAATGGTATCAGTATAAACGGATCTAGTCTCAATAAGATAACGAGCTGAAGAGTAGAATTTTTTTAGAAAATTTGGACAAATTTTTGAGATAATATCAATTTTAGACAACTGTGAATTTATTGTAGGTAAGGAAATTTTGCATCCACGTTAAGGACATTTTGGACTAAATTTTATGGTAATCGTTTCATGCTATCTCAACAATTTTTAAATAACTGTGAATTTATAGTTGCTAATGGGAATACGACCGTGTAATATATTTGCTGTAAGTCAACGGAGTTGATTTCTCACAACACGGAGAAACCAAAGTATTAAAAAAGAATAAACCAATAACTTTCTTTCACATAAACTGAAGATCTTACTATTATTATTATTCATATAATGGCAGGTAACTTCAATGTTATTCCCTTTACAATACATGGGGATTGGTAATGTGGCACACATTATCCACTATACATGATGACAGACACGCGCAGCCCCACTATTAACTGGTCTGACAGAGGGATGGTTCGAATTTAGGAACTAAACTGGCGGAATGACTATTCTAACTAAAGTAACACTTGGAAAGGAAATTAACCAGACCAGCTGGTGAACTAGACACACACCTGGGATGGGGTTCATGCTGGGAGATTGTTGCGCTGGAGATATGGCATTGATGGCCAGTGGCCTGGTGGCGTTAGTCATGATGGTGGAGACATCTGGTGATGACCTGGCAACCACACCTTTCTGACGGGCATCCCCAGCAGCCGGGTTGTGCGACACCACTGTCGCCGTTTGACGTATAGCTCCACCCCCTACATTTGGTACTTTTGCAGCAGACTTGCTCCTCCAATCACCACTGCCGCCACCACACCCACCACTGCTTGTGGATGCAGTACTGGTAGTCAAAGACGGTCGAGAATGTGCTGTGTCGGGCGCGCTGCGTTTAGGAGCAGCATCACCGCTGCCACCGGCACCACTCGGGGATTTTGAATTCGAATGCGGTCGTTTGCGGGACCCATTCTTCGACGACTGACCAGCCGCGTTTCCCTGCACTGTGACCGCGCCCACCACAACTGGCGGCACATGGAATGCCATTCGCACTGCCGGCGTCATGATAGGCGTTGACTTGAGGTAGGACTCGCATAACTCCTTCTTTGGTATTCGATAAGTGTTCAGAATGTTCAAGCCAGCGTTCATTTCGCTCAGGTTTGTATAAGTCACGTGTCCAGTGGTAGGCATCGTCACCTTGGCCACCCCACCCACATTCTCACCGGCCCGATTCAGGATAGCGGTGAATGAGGGTGAGGCACACCGCGGACTTGCCGGACTATTGGCACTGAGTGTACGCGACGAATCGTCATTGTCGCTGATTGGCGAATAAATATTTTGCTCAATCGCAGAGATCTTTTTCACCTTGTCATGACAAGGAATCTCCGCCTCTTTAACAGAAACACCTTCCTGAACCTGATCACCATCCTGAGAAAAGTAGTTCCTCAACGCAAGCTTCGCTGGAGAAATCTGGCTGTAGTCCACCTTGCCCGCTTGGCTCACCACAGCACCATTAAGGTAGCCATCTTTGTGCGCAATCGACAGCACAGGATTATCGCTCTTCGCAGATGGCGTAGCATTGCTCTGCAAAGCATGCGAAATAATGTTCGACAGTTTCGAATCAAGCTCCGCCTGTTTCCCATTCGACACAGCCACGCCTGGCGAGTTTCCCACGACCGCCGCCTTGGCTGTGTTGCCCGCTCGTTTCCTCCCTGTAGACTGCCGCCTAGGACCAGTTTTGTCTGCAATCGTCACTGTCGACCCCTGTTTGGCCTTTTCCAATACATGCACCTCATCCTGTAGCTTCCTCGCCTGCGTCAACAACTTCACGTGATGATTCATGTTGTTAGTGACCTCTTTCATCAGATATTCTTTGGTCAATGTCTTCTGCTCCACAGGCGTCTGCAACAAGCAGGCAACATTTCAACTGACAAAAAAATCTCCAAAGGGAAACGACACAAAGTAATTCAAGAAAGTTTGAGCCAATTTGAAAATCCATCATCCCCACAATCTTGAATAATGTGACCAAAATCGTCTTAGCATCAGGTGGAGGGTTTATAAAATGGTTAATAAACTTGACACCTAAGTTAGCCACATAATTAAACTTAGCGGTGCAAAATTTACAGCTTTCAAAATGGTTTTATCTTTTTGAAACACAATCCACTGGATTTTGTACTTGAACTTATTTAATAACAAAATTCAATTATGATCGACATAATCAATCCCGCACGGTCACCACAGCATTGGATAATTTCAATTAAAATGTGTGGCCTTCAATTAAAATGTGCGAACTTCCAGTAAAATGTGCAACCTTCAAGTAAATTGTGAGACCTTCCAGTAAAATGTGGGGACTAAGCTTAGCAGAAAATAAAGAAATTCATGATTTCAAAATATGGCTACCATATATGAGGCTACATGTTATCTGTCCAACTGCAACAGCCAGGACAAAAGTTCATTAATCTTTGCAACCCCGTGGGACACGCGTGTGCTAAAAACCTTGCGCTTGTCAATAAAAAAATTGCACTATTGTCAAAATCTGAACTTATTCATTATTATTTCGGCGCAACAAAACTCAAATTTCCAGAACTAATGCAATAGTTGGTTCTACCAAAGGTGCTAGAATAGCAATAATTTACCCTATTGCTGCCCTGTCCATTTAATATAAAGTTATCATGACACAGTAGCCATTATCAACAGGAGCGTTGCCAGGTCAGCACACCACTGATACTCACAAAATAATGAGAGTGGTACGTTTTGGCTCTAATCTTAGAGTTTCTTGAACACTCGTCTTGGATCAATTGTGCCATATCATTTGCAAAGCAATGCCTTAAACCAACGTTTGAAACTAATGAAAAATAAATGTGAGAAAGCAAGAAGACTGTTCCCAAACTGCAAAGAGGGTCAGTTTCAAGTCGGAATATTGCATTAGGTTATCGCTACAGGATATTATATTTTTGTAATTAATCCTTATTTTTGTTCCTACTCTGAATTTTTGCACCTATTCAAGATTTTAATTTGTAATTATTCAATTTTTTTTCCTAATTATTCGATATATTTCCCTAGTGAACTGAAACGTGTAGCCGTGATCTAGCTCAGGTTTTACTTACAGCAAACAGGGGGTGAGTGGCCACTTGCTCCTTAGTCAGCCCCCGTGATGCCAGCTGTAAAACAGCGATCACAAATGAATTAAAAACATTTAACGAGACTAGTCTTGATGGTAATGAGCACCGCTTTCCATGACGGCCCACGAAACGTTCTCAACGATCATTCACACTATGGCGACGCATGAAAACATTGCATCAGCGGCTATTTTCGATGACTAAATAAACACCCGCATCTATTTTTGATACAAAATGCTGTGTCCGATATTTTGAGAAATACGATAACACCAAAATATCTCTGCCATAAGGAGATATCTCACCTGGATGAACACAATCTCTTACTAAATGAATGCTGCCCTAGCTACAAAACCAATTTGTGCTGTTCACATTCCAGCTCCGTGACTTCCATACGTGGATATCTCACCTAGACGTACACAATCTCTTACTGAATGAACCCCGCATTATCTACATACCAGTTTGTCTTGCTCCCGCTCCAGCTCGGTGACTGTCTGTTGCAAGGTGGACGCCTGACCTTCCAGTTCCTTGTGTCGAAGAACAATGTCTTTAGCTTTAGACAGGAATTCACCGGGACAGCTGGCATCAACACCCAGCTGAGAAATAGTACATAAATTAGAACAGTGAATCAAACATTAAACATTAATTCATTGGTTAGTGTATTTAACATTGATTGACCACAAAATCATAAAACAAAACAACTGCATTGTAATGAAAATGAGGACATTTGACAATACAGTTGTTATCTGTGGTTGGGTGTAGACAGTGTATTGTTCCTTGAATGCACAACTTAACTCAGAAGTTCACAACACAAACATTTCAAGTCTGGTCTTCACGCCACCTACTGGCCACATCACGTGACCTAATGAACGTGTCGTGCAGACCAGACTTAAAATGCTTGCGATCTAAATTCCCATGCCGCTTTAAGATTTACATATATATTTAACTCAGAAGTGACAAAAAATGAAATTAGGACAATCATGCACACCACATTTTCCTACCTCCTCAAAAGAGAGAGTTCAAACCAGGACAGTACTACTACTACTACAACTGGGAAGGCCACTACCTTGGCATGTTATCAGAGTAGACATTCACGTTGGGTATCATTTCCCCATAGATGCACACAGTCTTACCTGGCCAAGACGTGTCTTCAGGTGATCCACACTGTCCTTCTGCAGATGGGACACTTGCTTGTCAAGCTGAGACACACGCGTTTTCAATTGTCGATTCCTCTCCTGTAATGGCAATGATCCTGGTCAATAGTCAAGGGATAGATCAATGAAGTGAACAAACAAAATCAAGTATTTAGGCCAAAGGAAAGCAAAATTAGTTCTAGTCTTGTACTAATAAGACTTTCACTTAAAAACTGAAAAGAAAAACAGCGTATCAATTTCAGGCGAGGTCTTGTCTTTTTTAAAAAGCTGCACAAAGGCATGTAAGGAAGGTTTGAAACGCATGACTTGCCAAACAATGGGTGTAACACAAATCAAAAAAATCTTGCATCATTTTTTGAAAAAGTAATCGACTATAAAAAACACTCCACCACCGACTGGATTTTGGCCCAATATACAACCTTAACACATATGGCTGTACAACAGACACAGCCCCTACACATGGGTTCAGAAATCACCTGAGCATAAAGTCAAATTCGAATATTAAATAGATAACGATGATTGACATAGCTCACCAGTTCTTTGTCAATCTCTCTCTTTAAGTGCTCCTTGTAGATAGGATTCTTCATCAACAGCAGGTAGTGCAGGTACTGTTGCCTAAACGTCTCTGTAAAGATACAAGTTGGGAATGGGACACATACAATATACACAACAAATACAATGAATACAGATACAAGACACACAACACAAGCTATAGAGACAAACTGAGAAAATCGCATATTCAACAAAAGGTTAACGAAAACATATACAACAGAATAAGTTCATCATAACCCTAAAGTACTACTCTAGCTTTCTTTGAAAAAATAAGAAACATTTTCATCAGGATGAAACCTTAATAAAAGAGTGACCTTTGACCTTCATTAATAAAAGAGTGACCTTTGACCTTCCTCAATGGTTGCACTTGATTCACTTTTGCTGGTTCTGCCAGGTCAAGCTATAACATCTGATTGGTCTGTATGCCGGAAGTAGTCATCCAGAACTGGTTGACCCACCAGAACTGGCCAAGTCAGTGAAGGCTACCCATAGGTAACAAACCCGCGACCCCCCACAAGGTATTCAAGACCAGGACTTACCCAACAGACTGAGCAGAGCCGGGGGTGTCTCCATTGAGTGTATCTCCTCCATACTCGGCCCATGCAGTGACAGGCTAGAGGTCAACTGTTTCACATCACTCATGTTCAGGAAGTTGGAGGTTTCTACAGAAGACGACCGAAAGACATTGAGTTTATAGGTCACTGGGTAGAGAAGTCGGGGACAGAACTCACTTCATGTGCCGGAAGCAATATAGCAATCACCACCAGGACAGACTAGTTCCATGACTGAATATAGGTGGAGCTATCAGCTGAAACCTTTCGGCATAAACCTGATGCAAATTTATGGAATTTCTAAGTAATGTTGAGCTACTAAAAAATAGGACTGAACTGAAAATCTAAATAACTTTGCAAGATAATGAATACTTAGAATTATCAGAATTCACAAATAAAAGCAATTATAATATTTTAACTCAAAGCCAGATGTCTTTTAAGTGTTACAAATAACTTAAAGACAAATAACAAAATTAGTTAACGATGCACTCACTAGGTGGTGACGTGCTCAGTATGGTCTGGTTATGCAGCAGATCAAGGCAGTCCATGTCAAGTAGGTTCTCCTTCAGAGGACGCCGCTTGGTCAGCCGTGACCCACCTGCCTTCTTGGCTGGAAATGGATCAATACAAAGCGAGTTACTGCGAAGAACAGCAACACTGGGAATTCAAATTTCAGATGGTGGTTTAAAAACAAAACTTTTTGTTAGTCAGGTGAGCATTTAACCGAATGGCCCATCAAGAAGAAAACTCCAGAGAGTTACACTGATTTCAAACTTCACGTGCAAAAGTCAAATACGACATTGTCCGATTGTGAACAATGTAGTGAAGGATCCACAGTCTAGACTGGAGTGAGTGCACATAATAGTTGAGTAGCAAGACCTCCCTTTTTACACGCGGTACCTTTAAATTTTCCAAAGCCAACACTATGCATGAAATGGTTATTTTCCATCATTACATTAACTAAAACATTTCAGAGAACCAGCATGCATGTTTGAAAGTCTCTCTTCCTTTTCAAAACAAATGTCATCAAAAATCACCAGTCACTTGGTAGAACGTAGACCAATCACAAGATCGGACGCTTCCATGGCGACAAAGCTGGTCACAAACATTCATGATAAAGAATTCAACAGATGCCAGATATCCCCCCGTTCTGCAGGTCCAAGCTAAAGACTGAACAGGTCCGTGACAACAGTAACTCACCCTGATTAGTTTTCCTGCGAGCTGCAGCCGGTCGTTTTGCTCCATCCTGTCGACTTTTGATCTTGCGTCTCGGCTTCAAAGTCTGCGGAGAACAAGTGGTGCATTGACAAATCAGGAGCTATCTTTAAACAAAGAGAAACAAAAATGAAACATAAATTATGAAGACAATCGCTGCTACTGGCCATTAACAGCTAGAAACACCTCAAGTTCAAGATTTCAGACACATAAATTTAAATATTTATCAATAACCTTCCACCAGTCACATGAAAAAGAACAAAAATTGGAGGTTTCACATGTAACACAATAAGCTACCTTTAGACAAACTTGAGCGAATAATGAAAATCTTCATGTTGTTCATGAAGTCCAGTGTTGCTTTTTTCATTGTTTATTAAACAACACACATGCATTAAGCTACAAATACTATGAATTCCCGACAATGGCGAAAAACATAAAAACCTATAGTCCACTATTTCCCACAATGCTAAACTATACGTCTGCTCACATTTTCTTCGTCCATAGTTTCACCATTAGAATCACTGTCCTCCATACTGTCGAACTCAATCGCTCGCGCCGATGACAAGCTGCTCACTTCCGACTTGGCCTTGCGATCTCGTCGCCTACGTCCCTGACTACTGTGGTTACTGTCTTCATTCTCCTGAGATGGAATACACAGAAGATACTCAACTGCTCACGACACAGGGACAACACTAAACCAAAACTACTACTACCACGTAACAGGACTGAAAAAAAATTTCTGCCAAATACACAATCTGTCTCTTATCTGGTCATTGCAAAAATTGAGCTATGATTAATGAAGAAATTGGATATCAATGGACAGTAACACCTTACACCACTTTTGAATGTCAAAAAATGTATGAAATTCTCTAAGGGAATTCACAAACGCACTATTTATGGACAAGTTAGCACGTGAATTATTTTTGGTTAACGAAACTAATACTACCAAAATCCACAAAATAAAGGGGAACGTTAATTTTTAAAGGTATTTTTGATCTACTTGACACACTCTGCTCACTTCAAACGTGACACCATCCCAAAAACGTCTCACTGTTCCATTCAGATATGCTAAATAGCAGAGACGCCAACTGCTTAATAGCCTCAGCCCAAGTACATATAACAACGTCCCATTCGACTACTACAGCAATGATTCTACAAAACTGTAACAAGACATCTGTAAGAGGGTGTGACACTACCCAGACCCGTACCCTACAGGTGACACCACCCACCCCTAACCCCCCAGGTGACACCACCCACACCTAACCCCCNTAACCCCCAGGTGACACCACCCACCCCTAACCCCCAGGTGACACCACCCACACCTGTACCTGTATGATCACAGTCTTGTCAAACAGAGGCTTGGCCGCCTGTCCCCGTCTGTCCTTCCTAACCTCGGGTTCAGCATCCTGTAAATAGCCATCAAACTGATATGTAACCACCTCCACTCATTAGACCAATGTAACAATGAGAGTCAAGTCAGACACTGGTGGTTCAATCAGCTGTTTGTGTTCTAAGCTGCACTACACTGCACTACACTGAACTTTTGGTAGTTGAAGAAGCAGTTACCTCAGTATCAATATGACATATGACATGTAACTGTTTACACCTAGGTATTCAAACATGTCTTGTACAAACAAGCAGCGCAGTAAATAAATATATTAAAGCCAAGAGAACAATCCGACGAGTCTCATCAAAAAGTTTTCAGAAATCTATTGGCACGAGTGCGATGCATTTGTTGCTATCCACCCAGCTAATTTTATGCATTATCCCGATTCAGGAGAACAGCTCATTTCCAAGCGCTTTACACTACAAATCCAGTTCTCTTTCGCACTTAATAAAAATTAAATTTATGACGGCAACTCTGCCTCAAGTAACACTAAAGGAAAACAGGTCAGGTGTGCCTCAGCCGATGGAACGGTAAGGTGTGATATCACAGGGGATCATCTGGCAGAATTATCTTCATCATCGGCACACCTTCATGTTCTGACGATAATACCTGACTCTGTACAAAAATAGGGGCATGTTCTGTAACGCTAACACATCTTGACTCGAGGAATGAATATAACGTTCTTACATACAGTTTTCTCCTACAGATCAACATTCCAGTCTTGCCAACAACACCTGAGCAAGCGAAAGCCGAGAAAGGTTGCGATCTTCCTCGCAGAACACTAGCCTTTCACTCACTCGACTTTGCCAAACCTTACAAGAAACTCGCCGTACAGAACGTAACCCAGGTACTGTGGACACACAGACAGACAACTCACCTTCAGACGGGGATTCTTCAACTTCATAAAATATCTTTCCAACTGCAAAACAAAGACTTTGTTGTTAAAGAGATGAATCCGTTTCAACAATTTCAAGAATTCCATGAAGATTCACAGTAGGATTTCTTATAAACTAAAATGTACATTAGTTTACATCATGTTTAAGCTGGGCCAAGCAACTTTCATACAGAGCGAGGACATCCCGAGAGTTATGTTGTGACGGGCGTAAGTGCTCTAAAGGAGGGTTTTGTGTAATAGCCCGTCAAAAGAAATGAATGAATTCCAAGCTCTAAAATGAAAAAATTGTTTTTAAGTGGGTCCCCTCAAAAATTCCAAACTAGGCTGATTTAGAAACATCATAGCTAAGAGATGGCTGATAAGATAAGAAAGAAACTTTCAGTTTACACTGTTCTCCAAAACCCTGTTAGGAAGGGTTTTTAAAGCATTCCAATTTGGCGGCAGGGCTATCAAACATTGGGACTTTCAGGATTTTCATGAAAAAAGTAGAATTTGCATAAAACAGAAATGAAAGGATAATTTAGAAAACTGTTATATGGATTTTGACATCTTGAACATTTGTATCAAATAAAATTTTGCCACGTTATTGATACTGTTGCTTTGCTATGAGTTTTGGCTCTCTCTACGTAAAAGTTTCATCAAACGTGACCAAGTTTACGGTAAAATGGTATGAAGTCAAAAAATCAAATTCCACAGGCTTTGTACCTTCAGAAAATATACAATTTTATGTATCTTATTTAAATTCTATAGTTTTGCAGATACTTGGTTACACTCGCAGACTTGTCAATAAGGCCCCACATAACAATAACATTTAGATTTCCATGATTGTATTATGTTTGAGAGAGGGGCTCGCAGATGTTATTTTGATGAGTCAAAACATCTCACAACTGTTTTATACCAGCTTATAAGAAACAGACATTACAGACATCTGAACAACTTCAATGAAAAATGACTTTTGAAACTCATTTAAGAATGAGACCACGTTAGCAAGATCATGGTTGGTGGATTGCTGATCACAAGAAAATAAGACAACAGTAGTCAGACAACTCCTGTGTACAAGAAAGCCAAAATAGGTGACTTGACACACGAACACACATGCACACACATGGTTAAAATCAACCAATCGGTGAACACAAAAATGAAACTGGCTGCAATCTATACTAAACGACAAGAAAGTGACCATTAAGTACTACAGTGACAAAACTACATCTAGATGTATCAAAGACAATCTGGAGGTTTCATACAATAAAAAAGAATTCGGGTATTTTAAAGATTCAATATACTTTTTAAAGCGTAACTCAAGAGACAGGACACCTTTGAGTGACCCCCTTTGAGGGACCGACAATCATACAAATCCCAATGAGAAAAAGTTAAACAATATCATTTCAATTAATTGGGAGATTTAATTTTTATTACAAATTAAGATATTGCGCTAAATGCCGGGCAACTGAAACGGTGAAACTAAAACCAGCCAAGCTTCTGATGATCATCTTATATAGCAATCCCTTCAACTAAAGTTCCATTTTAATTTTATTCAAGCCCTGCATTGCATATCTTGTAAAGGCGGCACAAACGAGACGAGGTTATTTCCAAGAATTATGGTGGAAGGATGCTTCTGTATAGCAGGCTTGACAAAGTGTAGGAAAAACTCATTAAGACCTGGCGTGCGTTCAGTAAACGCTAGGACCTACGCTAGGACCTAGCTAAAACCTAGTCAAAGTCACGTGCTCTCATTTAAAATATGCAGCAATATCTCACGTAATCTCACGAAGTCTTGCTTTTTAGCGAGGTCCTAGCGTTACTGAAGGGGAGGCTGCAGTGATCGGTAAGTGTAATGAGCTACAGGCATTTCTCTATAGTGGTGTGGTTGACCGGCCATTAAAAGCCCAAAGGAGGAAGACCAGCTTGATAACTGTGGCCATAGCCTATACAGTACATGGACCGCCAACTCCGTATACTTTCAATGGACGAAATCTGTGCTCTTACAGAAGCAATGAAGACATATTCACTAGCGACACCTGGACAAATTATCTGGTTTTATTTCCGGCAAGTGCGTCATCTGCTGATCGTGGTCGGCTGTTGTGTAGTCACAATACACTAATCGGAAACAGGGACAGATAACTTCGGAGAATGGCACCTCTTCTAGGATATTACACAAGAAAATGTCGGAGTTGCGAATCTGTTGTCTATAATCTATGCTGTGACTGATACATGTGATCAGCTGGTCATTGCAACTGCACAGACCACAAGTGAAAGGATATATGCATTACAAGTGGCAAAAATGAGCAATCGCAGCACACTGGGTGAAGCGAGCAGTGACCGAGAGTGACTGGGCAAGACAGGGTGCTGGGTCACCTGAGGGGAAAGGTGCCTGTGAACCCCGAGAAGGAAGCTTTTTCAAGTGAGGAGCAACCACACACCCTGGTCTTAATCCTCATCAGCACTGCCTTCCTCAGAGCACACCAACAAGTCTATTTTTTTCTTGGAATTGGACTAGGGGTGTCATGCAGTGAACTTTGGACTCCCAAGAATGACTTTCTTTTCTCATTACTACGTGATCACCCCTGCACTTGTGATAATCTGGTCCAGATCCTGTTCTTCACATCGCGGTGAGACTGTGAAGGGAGGATTTACTCTGTTAATAAAACCTTCTGACGCCGAGGGTCCATGTGAGTTCAGTTGTTCTTACCTTGAGGGGAATTTTTAATCATTGGAAGATTTTTGGACCCGATGAGGTGAAATTGAAGAGATTTTAACTACTTTTCTGAGAAGAATATCGACATCGCGGGCTCTGTAAAATTGACAAAGCAAGCACACTAACAGCAGAAAGTGACCAATCGTGTTGAAAGTGATCGGCTAATTGACATTGAACGAGTGTACACTAGTAGCAGAAACTGGCCAATCACGTTGTCGCGCGCATGCACGGAGTGACGCGCGGACTGGCCAGTCCCGGTTAGGCCGGTCGTACTCACCAGTGTTCGATCGATTCTATGGAGAAAGTATGAAAAAGGCGTGCCGGTCCACGAGACTCCGCCAGAGAGAGGACTGAGCTCGGTGACCTGGATGATCGCGCCAATATCTGTAATAGAACAGACCGTGAGACGAGTCACACAAGGCAACCCACACAGGCGAAGACGTCTTTTCCCGTCCCCATCCGCTCTCCCCGACAGTTACGGCACATTGTTGTGGTTAGCAATCTGGCAGGCAACGCTGCATGAATGGCAATGATTTGAGCTGTTCTCGCATACATGCTCGTAAAACATTTTAACGCAAAGGAGACTTGAAAATTTTCATAGGAACTGATCACACATCAGGTAATTGATTCCTGCTGACTCGGAATCTACGAGCAGTGTTCACGCAATAAGAATACATTCGGCCATAGGAAAGGGAATCGCTTTATATACTCATTTATCTGAAATAATTCAGGAACGAATTACATCAGAACAAAAACGGACTGAAGCTCCCAAAGAGTTGCCATTCAACAGCGCCAACCCACACAAATCCAACAATGAGAAAACCATCTTTGGGAGGCGAAGAATGAGAGAGACAGGAGTGTGCAGGCACACACACACACCCACACACTCAAACGGCGCTACTTACCGACGTGCGGTCGATCGTGTGGTGGAAATACGTGACCGCATTGCCTGTCCACGACACGGAACCGCGCAGGGGCGACAGCTCGCTAACCTGCATGATAGCGCCGATATCTACAAAAGAGAGAAAGAGAAGGCCCCCACCTCCGTGTAAGACTCACCAGCGTATTCATCACCAAGGTTACCGACACATCACAGGGTTACACAAGCAGCAAATTACATGAACTCTTCACCAATCTGGCACACAACATGGCGGAAACAAAGCATTTTTATTACGCCAAATGCATCAACAAAATGAACACACACAAAATTTCCATTTCATTTTTGGATACAATATAATCAACACGTGGCGACCTTTTGATTACATTGGGTAATGAAGCCAGTCTTTGAAAAGTTAAAAAGTGAGAATGGCATTTGTTTTTCGCAAGTGATCTACCACAGGTAGTGTTCAACAAGAAATGACACAGACATGCTGTAGTACCACAACCAGAGATTATGAAGAGCGTAGGTGCAAGAGGGACCGTATCGGAAAGTGACTATACACACTATCTGTACATTAACTTACACCATGACGTTAGGTGCTACCTCTGTTACCAAAGATTGAATTTCTAAAATAACTAGATTAGTATTAACAGCAGACTGATAAAACTATAGTTTTTAAATACTGACGATCCCAGAATGTCATTGCGTGCACAAAAGCAATGCCCAGATGTTCATAATCACATGACTGCATTTTTTAGGAAATATTGATTTTTCATCAAAATCGCCACATTTTCCAAAAACTCGATTTTTATTGCGAAAAAATTCAGTTTCTTTGTTCTCTTAGTCTTGGTAACAAAGGTAGCCAATTACAAACTCCCAGGAAGACTCGATAAGCGGCAAAATACAGAAGCAGCGACTGAACTGAACAGAGCACCTCAGAAATGGAACGGTAAGGATAGATATCATGCACAATCATATGGCAGAATTATCTTCATCACAGGTGCTGAGCAAACAGTCACATGATCACTTCAACTTGATGAGTAAGACACACTATAATACAATTCAACATTAATCAAGAACTCCAATAAAAAGCAATCAACAGACAATGCTAATGAACTTGCGTGTAAAACAACCAACACTCAAAAAATTTAGTAGCATTTTTTTTTTTCACGAAATGCGAATTCAGTTTCGCGATGGCATACTGTTTTACCACAAATGTAGAATACATATATATATACTACATTCCATGAAACAATAGTATCCTTGAGAGGACCTGGATCGCCTTATTTAATTTCAGATTTATTTTCTTCGTTTTACCACAAGAAATTTGAGGCCTGTAATTGCAGTGTCTTCAGAAAACACAAGTGCCTTTCTGAATGCTTTATACAGAACACCAACACACAGCACTGCTAAACATATTCTCATTTCTGTTGCCTTGCAACGCCCTCGACACACACTATGCCTAAGCTTACCTCCTAGGTTGCGGTCTGTGATGCGAAAGTTGAGCGGGCAGAACGCCTTGGACGACACGATCTTGGCGCCCTCTTTCATGTTAGCGAACCGCAGCTTGAGTTGATGGTCCACCTCGGGCCCAAACGCAAAGTTGTTGACGAATATGACACTGTAACACAAACGTACACAACACATGGTGAACACGTTCTGACGTTAAAAAAGCAACACTTTCTTAACAGGCGCATTTTCTTTTCCAACAAAGCAACACTATAGCTCTCTTATCCTATGTTTCAATTGAAATAGGTTACAAAAAACGACTGGAAATCCCGAAGACCACACTGTCTTGGCGACTAAAACAAACCTGGAACACAATGAGAATAATACTGTAGCAGCAAGTGGTCTAAACCAACAGGTACTTTTTGACAAAATGTTTATCAGCCCTTTAAACAACACCACCACCACTGCTTGGACTTTCCAAAATGTTTCAAACCTTTATTGCCCAAGCTGGTAATCGATGCATATACTTAATTCTTTCTTAGCTGCTTTGGAAGCATTTTGAACATTCGGGTAGACGTTAGAGATAGACTATGAAAACTCTAGCAATGGATCAGAGGATCAGGGCATGCATTTGCCGTTCTCAGCACTTGGGCGACATTTAGTGCTAGTATCTGTTACAGGCGTGTATCAAAAGAAACATCCATCACTAAGATTTCCAAATCTACTTGAAGCATGTTACACAGTGTATCAAAAGAAACATCCATCACTAAGATTTCCAAATCTACTTGAAGCATGTTACACAGTTTGTCAACTTTCAAGTGGACGTCTGTGGTCTCGGTGTTCCTTCAGATACTAGGAAGCGTTATGGTTCGAAGTATACTGAAATAGTGCCTTTTTAATCGCAGACCACGGAAAACAAAGCCAAGATGCCAGACTACTTACGTTGCCTCGCTTATTTTCTCCTTCATTTCCTCACAAAGGAAGTCACCCTTCACAAGCTGAAATAAGACACAGTACTTTACAGTACATAACCTTGCAGTACATTAAAATACATTACAGTGTGGTACAGTACAATAACCACAGATCAAAGCACAAGTAAAGCTGTTGTAAATCACACCCTCCTTCAAGAAAGTGACTTCTGATCTGGGGCACTTGAAGCTATGAAATTGGTCTCAACTTTTTCTCACTCAAAACAGAGGAGATTCCATGGATTTGAAAGAACTTGCATTATATTATCTATCGAGACCATCATCAACAATATGACCAGTCACGATGGGTGATTTCACGCACCGTACATGGTCTTGAGCGCTACCAAACAGTCACTTCGTTTCAAGCCCACAAAAAACATGTTCATCATAGCAAGGAACAGTTGGAGACCAGTTTAGTAGCAGGTATAAAGTTTAAATAAAGATTGTTTTTTCTCGACTGAACGCAGGTTTACAAAGGCTTTATTACAAGTCAAACACTAGATGTTATTACCCTGCAACTGCATGACTTCCTCAAAGCAAACCCTGTATAAAGACATTGATGTGGCCTAATGTAGACCTTCATAAGCCAACCAACATAGCATCACTGAAACTTTCCCCAACATCATCACATTAACAATGCAGTCATTATCAGTACATACACGCACGCGCGCACACACACACACACACACAATGTAGTGAAGCTCACCTCGTAATTACTACACGTCTTCCCATACCACTTCATCCACTTCTTGAACTCAGCGTCAAGTTTCTGAAATTAACACAACGATCACGCGTCACGGGCTGGAAACAATAGTTCGGCAAGTATCGTATCGATTCAGGCTGACACACAGGGCTTTTAAATCGAGACACATTAAAGTACTATGGTCAAGATTAAACATCCTCAAATGACGTCATCAACAGTTTGACCACTGTTAGCGTACAGTGGCAATGGTGAACAACGAGGTGTTGGAATGTGCTTTTGGTCCAAATGCAAATTTCAGACATTTTCAAATTTATCTGAAGAAAAGTCAAGGTGCTTGGGTGTTAATCTGCACATAACAAAACGTAGGAACACGAACTCTCGTTTCGACACTTTGGGGTGCATAGAGAGCACAACATGAACAATAACCCGGACGCAAAGTTCCAACTTGAGAACGGCCTTACAACAATGGTGCAATTTTGTGACAGGCAGATTTACGAACAGACGCGTGCACACACCACAGCTGTGGCGACCTTGGGCCACGATTTTCTTGATCAAATTTGAAGTCTGCGAAAGGGTAAAATAAGTACTGCAAAGCAAAGTTGTCTCCCACCCCATTTCAACTGGTACTGACGCCAGAACCGACCTGCAGCCATTAGTACAGAGGGGAGTGCTTAAGATGTCTACTTTGTAATAAACAATCTGAGGTGACTATTCTTGAATACAAAACTGACAAACTGGGAACAATGCATTACACACAGGACAGTGGCCTTTTGTGTTTTTGGTTCAGGCTCAGTATCAAGGCTTTTCTCTTCTACCAACAGATCAGAGACTCTAGTCCATTGCACCTCAATATCATCACAGCCAAATTACCACATTCACAAGACCACTGCACATAAGCACAGCATATAGTGACCAAAAATTCATCAATTACAGACTAAAATAACTGCAAATTTAAATAACTGCAAATTTGATCTATTTAATTTTTCCAAGGACTCTAACAGTCTTGTTTACCGCACAGCAATCAAAGAGAAATTTAAAATGATTGCGGTTACTTTCAATTTACTTGTCTGTCGTCTTGTCTCTTCAAAGTTTGACATTGTACAGCAACCTATGCTGGACTTACGCAGTAAGCTCACTCACCTTGGCACAATGGGCTGGGTAATCTGCCTTCTCTATACCGTAGCACAACTTGGCTGGGGTCTGCGCTGCCACCTGCAGGACCACTTGACCAACACCTGCGGCCAATCAGAAACAACGATACAAAGCGGTATCAACACCTTTGACCAATCAGGAACAAGGATACTAAGTGGTATCAATACGATGGAATGATTCACAGGGTGCACTTTCACACAAGAATTCAATAAATAACAATCAGTTTTAAAGGGTGTTTCTGGCAAGAAAAAACAAATCAGTGAAAAGCATTGCTTTCCACGGACACAAGAAAATATCCAATCCCCTTAAAGTAAGTTAAGAGCAGGATCTAATGACTAAACTGACCACTAATAACACAGACTACTTGAATGACTGCCAAGAACACCAGCAGTCTTGACAATGCTACTTTACAGGAGCAATTTTCCAAATCTTGTTTGTACGTACAAAAACAAACACATACAAGGCAAAACAATGCACCACACACGGATGAACAAAATTTGAGTAACATAACTATGTTGAAGAAAATAGAATAGCTTTCGTTTTCTCCAAAAAAGTTGCAGTTTTTTGCACTTTAAACATACAGCAAACTGACATAAATCAGATCTGACGATGAAGAAATTTCGAGTGAGAGATGTGATTTCCAACCAAGTGAAGCAAAGATCTGTGACCCATATTAAACAAGTTTTACCATATTTCTGAGGGCTGTTCCAGTAAAATCTGTATGGGAGGGGGGGGGAAGGCACCTTTTTTTCGCACCCACCTCCCATATTTTTCATTTATTTCTTCAGCCTACCACCCGTAATTTTTTATAAGTTTGAAATGCAACCACCCGTATTTTGTTCTTGTGGTTGACTGCACAGGAGCTCGAGTTTATCTGTTCCTCCATCACCACTAACGTCATTCATTACTAAGAAAACATATGTTTCTTATATATGGTTATTAGCCATCGAGAAATTCGAGCACCTGTGGTTAAATGGTGTTATTGGCATGCCGATGAGGAGTTCGGAGGGAGTGAAAAAGTCTGAGCTTTTTGCAAGTTGCATTTTTGTTTTAGTCTTTTATTCTGTGCGGATTGTTTATAAAATTAACTAAAATTACCCACCATCAAACATTTATGGCCCAATGAAACAACAACGACCTGTAAATTTTTATTTTTTTGTAGTACGACCAACAGCCATTTTGAATTTAAATCAAACGCAACAGCCCATAAATTTTTATTTCAGTTGACTTCCCCCCCTCCCACACAGATTTTGCTGGAACAGCCCTGACACATTCCACATAATATGGGATTTAGAGAAATGGAAATGTTCCTATTGCACAACATTGCATAACATTGTTGGCATTGGTTTAACTTGACAACAATGAGACTGTAGAACGCACCACTTCCGAGGTCGATGAACACATCTTCTTCCGTTATCTTGACCTGCTGAACCATCTGGTTAATTAGGTCAAATGACGTCTCACCGTACACCTGGAATAAAACACAGGATGTTTTTGAGGAGAAAACGGGTAATATCCGCCGTGCTAAGACACAACAGACAGAACATGCATGAAATTTTAATATCTGCGTTGCAAGCACAATGACGAAGATTTCCGCAGAAAGTCTCACGCAAAAACCATGAGTGGACAAATGAAAAATGGATTAGCCAATCATGACTGCACTCGTCTGCTGCGTTTAATAACTACCAAAAACAATAAATGCCCAATAGCATTATTGTGTCATATTCATTCAAGATATTTTATTATTTACAGCATACGGTATAACACCCATACTGAATTGAACGACTAGCAACTTAGTTTTATTGCTTTCCGTTTAACACCCACCCTTGCATTATCTAACTTCTCTGTTTAATTGTAATTGGCATTCCTCCAAATGATTACGGTAGTTAAGTAAAGTCGCTACGTAGCATAAGCAGGCTTATTTTACACACTTCAAATATTTTTTCCAAGTACTGGGATTTCCCCGTAATCAAACCATATGTGCAGACATGTACTGAAACACACGAATAGTTGATGTGCTTCACAAATCAGATGTGCAGACATCAACTGAAACACATGAATAGTTGAGATACAGCTTCACAAACCAACAATGCACTAAATTAACTCAACCACCTACCTCAGGTGAAAATGGCTCGTAGTCGTTCAGTTTCTCTGCGTCCGTCACTGAGTGGTTGTAGCACTGTTGAATAATGTGCTTAAGGAGGAGGGGCTTGGGCCGTGTCTGAAGCTGGGCGGGGCGCGACGTGCCTTTGACAAGCGACAATACGCTGTCTATAGCCCGGTTGTAGCGGTCGCACAGGGACTTCATGGAATCATAGCTGGACAGAGAGGTCACGTCAATCATGCCAAGATTAAACATTTCAATGATACCAATATTTGTATAAACCCAAAAATGATACTGAATATCCGACATTAATACTGATACTGATACCAACGCCAGAACAAAAACTACCATCTCTCAGACTAGAGATATTCTCATTTGTGACCCACCACCACAAAATGAGTCTTAAGTCGGGATTTGACATTTTTTTAATTGTTATATTTTCTGAAAATACAGTGTTTTCTGATCATTTTGAGGTATGAAACATGTCCCTATCTTCACAAATGACCGAGTTATTGCCAATTCTAGTCGGGAAAAGCGAAAATTTAGAGCTTGCAAAAGTCAAGGAAAATGGCCGACAAAAAGNGTCACGAATAGCACTGAGCAGTCAAATTCAACACAAGATCCATCAACTAAGTAAGATTTAATAATAAAAAGAGTAAACTATTATAAGCACACAGACTCGTGTCTAAACCTAAAATCAGGGTGAAGGTCTGTGTATCAAGGTCAGTGGTCAAAAAGCATGTTAGAAAGTTGGGATCCTTTTTTATGCCTAGGACATGTTTTGCGAATCCAGCACCGAGTTTGGCGGTTGACAAACCCTGTTTACGACTTGATGAACTGAGTTTATCGGGCTTGTGAGCCAAGTTATAAGTCACGAACTGTGTAGTTTCCGTTACACGAAATTGTTTGAATACTTTTCAGAGGGGACAGACACCATCAATCAGTGGATAAGACCAGTTGATAACAAAGTAGTGGTGAAAACAGCCAATAATTGGAACTCTCTTGTACAGTGAAAGCACGAAAGCACTTCCGCTCAGTCCAATATAAACTTGCGTCAATTAAGGTGTGCACCACTAATATTTTGAAATGTTGGCGTTTTCTTGCTCGTCATCTCAACATCTCATTCGACAAATATGCCACCACTCGTACTTTCGAGCGGAACTTTTCGTTTATGTTGACCACTGCAACCTCACCACCTGTGAATTTTAGGATGCACAGAACACCCCGTACCATAAAGACTAGCGCCATCTGGCTAAAACACAAATGCTTTCCAACACACCAGTCTGGACAAATCACTCAACAACATATAAAAGGTTAGCTATTCATATTTACCTTTCCGTGTCATAATCTGCGAGAACATTATTTTTCAGTGCCAAATCAAGCTCAGGAAAGTCCTCACAAACCCATCTGAAATGAAAACAATCGTATGTTGACTGTTAAAGCTTGTGTGTATTAGACTCTCTACATGCTCCAATTTTTCATATACAACTTCATGTAAAATACCCGTACAAGACTAATGGATAGCTACTTACAGGGAACCCTCATTTTGAGAACTAGTTTTAGCCCCTAAGCAACAGGCATCAATCTGGTTCTCAAAGTCCGGGACCCCTGTTAGTGACTGACTATTGCCACTTTTTGAGCTAGACTTGCATGAAGGCATTACATGACAATTAGAGTGTAGTCAGTAAGTGGTATACAAGCAAGAGCAACATGCAACATTGATATACACCCTACGAGTGAATCACATACTACAGCAGATATAGGGGATAATCATTATATTAACTATTGCCTCCAGAGGGAGCAAAAATGAACTTATATAGGGGGCACAACGCACGAGCATTGATCAGTTTGGTAGACACCATTGACAAAGACCATCATAGGACTTGGTAGATATTGAATTAGATACAAAGAAACATAAAATTCCCATGAGAGGGTGCCACATTAGCCAGATCTTTCAACAAGCCAACACCAGCAGTGCTATCAGTCCCAAAATCAACAGTAGCCGTTCACTCAATAGCAACGCACACATTTTATTTAATAAAGATGAAGAATGATCGTGGTAGATATTGATGCAAATGCAAAGAAAACTGAAACTACTACTAGGGGGCATCACTGTAGTCGGATTTGTCTGAAAAATCAACAGTAACCGTGCTCTCCCACAATAAAATCATACAGATAAAATACTGAAATCGAGGCAGACGCAAATGACACTAAATTGCCACTAGGGGGCACTACACTTGTTCGATCAGTTCGAAGATGGTTATTCTCTCCCAATAAGAACACGGCTGCAACACTTCATTATGATTCTTTAAGCAGTTAGATGGACAGAGAGGCGTAAGACAAAAGACCACTAGGGGGCAGGTGGGGTTCTTATCTGCCAAATTTAAGAATGTCCATCCAAAAACATAGCAGATATTCGGGCAGAACAGCAAAAGTGCCACTAGGGGACGTCACAGAAGTTGGACTCGTCCCAAAATCAACGTCAGCCGTACTCTCCTCACTAAGAGAAATGCACAAGTTCCATGAAGACCCCTAAAGGAACTTGATAGATACTGAATCACAAAATTAACAAAAGGAAGCACCACAGTGGTCAAGCCTATCCTAAAATCAACATCAAGCATGTCTTCTCTAGAGGAACACATCTACCGATTTTCATTAATGATCTTTCAGATAGAGAAGAACGTCAAAAACTTGAAAATAATGAAAATGGCCACCAACAACAACTTTGAAACAATGTCACTACAAACATAACTAAATAAAATCTGACACAAAAATTAATGCCACAAAAAACTCTAATCTTCCTTGAGTAAAACTGATGAACTTGGTAACACGTTTGAAAAGTATGCCGTTAGTACATAATTCTACGATTAAACTTGTTGAGTGACCACATACATCAACTTAGACCGCCATCTACTAGGCAAACAGTGAAGAACAAATTACAAGAAGTGGTTGAACTTAGGTCGTTGGTTTTGACTACTTATTCATAGCCAAAGTACTGAAATCCTGAGCAATTTATTTTGGCAAAGTTGTCACCATCTCCCCAAAATATAGAGAAAATGGTATGTGTCAGTGTGGTGGCATCACGAGTGAATTGTATTGAAATCACAAACTGCATTTTCTTTGCAACATTACCGTAGATTATGTTTCTTTTTCAATGGCCTAGATAACAGTAATTTGAATGTCGCAGTTACAAAATACATACTAGGCTAGGCGCAAGTAACATGTCACCCCCTCTAGTGTGTTATAGGGGTAACCTGACTTCCTACCACATCATGTCCAAATTAAACCACATGTATATTTTTACGGCTACCAGTAAGAAGTCTTCTCCTAATCAAAAATACAATTTATGCTGAAACTGACACTTAGAAAAGTACTCGTTTTCTTCAGAAGCTCATCTTGATTTCAAACATAGCTTCAATGAAACATATTATTGTGCAGTAACGACAGATTTGCACAGAATAGCAAACCCCCAATTTATTGTTAACAGTGATGTTTTCTGCCATTGATAAAGGCTGTGACATGTAGGCAGACATACGTCACCTAGCCTAGCTCAAAATTTGATCCGTTGGATTGCTTCATGTAGCCAACTAGAGCACCCCAAGTGGTGACTCCTAAAAATTCCGTTGCAATGGTGTCCCATGATAGAAAAACTGACGAGACTTCACAGAATTTCAAAGATTTGTGCTATATACATGGCCAAATTGTCTTGAAGTCACAATACTTGTAAATTATCACAGATGCTATTAGTGTAACTTATTTGATGCTTTTCGTAAATGTATCAAAAGACTTAAGAAGAAGGGGGAATTTTAATGGCCGGAACCCTAAACTCAGGTGACGCACCTAGCCCTGGCCAAGTTTGGGCGGTCTACAATTTGATAACAAGTTTCTTGACAAAAGGACTGCAAATAGAGATGTGAATTGAAAAAGCGAGCTACATTTATTTAACACCATTTTACCAACAAATTCCAAGCACTGTTTCGAGGGTCTGTCAAACATAACTGGCTGACAACTTCAGCTCAGGCACTCTCAACGAAGTCCAACTGAAATCCGATTTCCGATTGTCCAGACTGAGCAGTGTTTCTGAAATAATTACCTGATTGTTTCCACGATCTCAACAGCTCCGTCACGGCCATCCTAAAATACACAATAGTTACTAATTAAGTATATCGCGTGGTAAATAACCAGAAATACATTTAATTAGACACGATTATCCATTAAACATGAAGTTACAAACGGGTCAACGAAGTCGAAAATCAAATGGAAGCTGTTTGCGGCGCTTACCGAATGTGGCAAGGGCCACTTGAATATTGCAGGCTCGGAACCAGCTGGGCTATGGAGCTTCAATTCTTGTGCCATGATGGTCCGCTGGCTAATTGCACGCGTCAGATATCGAAAATGAAGACTATCGAGAACACTTTCCAGTCATTTTTCCGTATCTTTTTCGACAATGACCGTCCTCCATGTGAAGACACAATATCACGTGATCCGTTTGACGCACGGTGATTGGTTTTGTTTTATTTGCCTCGGTTTGAGAACACAACCTCGACCTCAGATGGCGCTTGTTATGAAAATGGTTTTGAGTCCTCGGAAATTATGTACACAAAACTTGATTTGTGAAACGAAATGAATGGATTGGTTGTTTGCATAATGGGCTTTATAAGTTGCTAATAATTTATTTTCAGAGCAATGGTAAGTTAGCTCAATACAGTGATGGACAACTGCCCTAGTCGATGCCAAGCGCAGACTTGGTCAATAAATGTGTCAATGAGTGAATGTGTCGATCAACATGAATTTCACTCTGTTAGTCTGTAGTCTGTCCCCGTCTAGACAGTGGCACTGCCAGTAGAGACGGTGGAGCTGTTTAAGCACTTCAAACACTGGAAGCTTTTCAGCGTATTATGCCTCGCACTGATTACAACACCAAAGTCATACTGTTGTAAATACCTTTTGCGCATAGAGGGACACCTACCTAGGAGACCGTGGATCATGTGAATGTATTTAATTCCTTCCAACCCGAACAAATACTCCCGCGGCAGGTGATATGATGTCATATCCTCTGGGGTGCGCAGTGTGAAAATAATGAGTTACCAATTTTAGGAATTGAACGAGGGACTGCTCGAAGAAAAAGTTTGATAACGGGAGTATTTGTTCGAGTTGGAAAGAATTGAATACATTTGATGGCCTCCTAAGGACCTAAGATGTCTCTCTATGTGCAAAAAGTATCTATATCAATGTGACTTTGATGTTTGAATCAGTGCAAGGCATAATTTGCCAAAAAGCATTGGGCGTATGAAGTGCCTATAGAAGCTCCACTACTAGCGGTGCCAGCTAAAGACGGTGGTCACTGTCTAGTCACCATCGGGCCTGTCCAGTGGGAGCTTAATTATTTCGATCTATTGGAACATACGTCTAGTATACACCATATAAGGAAAGAAGGGAGCTCTGTGTATGCCATTAAATAGTTTAATAGATATGCTGGAAGTCTGGCGAGGTTCACATTCTCCCCACTAATTCTGTGTGACTCTTATGATAACTTCTGCTTAACCTTTGACTCGGGTCACACAATGAATGACCCCTGATCGAAGATCAAGCAGCAGATAATAATAACGATCAACACACGCATCACATAATGGTGAGATTTCAAACCTCCCCATTGTTCCAACACACCTGTGAAACTTTATAATGGCGTACGCAGTACTCCCTTCTTTAGTTAATTTCCTATATACTAGAGGTGTATTCTAACAGATCGAAATAAGCTCCAGTGGGTCTGTCGCCACTGACTCTGTCAGACTCAAAGACAAAATAGCAGGACAGTATGCACACTATTACTAGTTGGTGAACAAGTCAATTTGTCTCTGTTGACAGGCTTGATTACAACTTGTAAATCAGAAACAAATATTGACCGAAAGATATAATACAAAATACGTGCCAACAGCTAATTTTGAACCTTGGCCGCTCCTGCTAAGTTACGAAATCTATCTATTCTACCATAGACTGTAGTCAATATGATAACATGCAGTCGTTGGTGCCATTTGTAATTGGGTCATTATTTTCATTCCATAATCAAAAACTTGATGTCCCAAATTCAACCTTATTTGCAAATTCTGAGATAAAACGTGTTGTATGGTTGGCCTGGTTTTTTAAAGCAAAACATTTCTGAGGTGAACAAGAAATAAATGAAGATATCATGACCTATTCAGCTGATCATTTGTTGGTGTTGGCATTGCAAATCATTGTACAGTGGACTAGAGTGCACTGCACAGTGACTTGCATGGAATACCAACACATGGTTTTCACTGTACTCATCAATTCGTACAATGCGTATGTTGCTTTCTTCCAGAGGCGAAGTCATGCTCCGAGTCTTGCTGGACTTGTGGCCAAAAGGAAAGGCAGCGAAGAAGGAAATTGTGAGAGTATGACGAAGGTATAATGTTAAACTGATGAGTACGCTTGTCAGTCCATTCTGTTTAGAGTGAGGATTGAACTTCCTGATTAAAAACCTTCGTAAGTTTGGGCTTGCAGAGAGATTCATGACTATAGTTGCAGCACTTTTCATGGACATCTGACAAATAAATGTACTCGGGAAACGCTAAGGATTTAAGAAAGTCACCAGTTCGAGTTTTCGTGACCTGCTACTTGGTAAATATCAACAGCTTATGTAGTTTTTAACTCACCAAAAGTATGAATTTGTAGAAAGCCTGTAGAATTTTAATTTTCTGTCATTAATTGGTACACAGGACTTTACTTTTTGCACCTTCTCCAACCCCGTTATATGTACTGAAACTTACTTAAAACCCCTCTATATCAGGTGGTCAAGAAACAGCAACGGGACGACAACAGCATTGAAGATAAGCTACTGTCCAGCCAGTACATGTCGCCCTTCAGGAGACCCCTGACTCCCATCATCAACAGGCCTTCTCTACCTGATCACAATGCCTATGTAAATATACACCCAGTCCTGTCACAGTAATCTAGTTCACAGTCCAATCTCAATTGTTTGACAGACCCTTCTAGAATTGAGCAGGAGTCAAACAAACATTGTAGGCAGTCTTCAGAATGTGAATAAGCATGCTGTGGCTGGTGTTGCATTCGAGGAATTGTTTTACGCCAAAGTTGCCAGTTTCCAGCCTGTTTTATCAAGCATTTAGTACAGGCTTTCACGTTGGGAGATAATGTTTGATTTGACAGGGTTTCCTTAATGTAACACAGTCATCATGTACTTGGACAGTCTGAACAAAGACGCCAGTTTACAATAATATCTGCTGAAATAAAGCTGTGAAAATTGTAGAATGATGTTTTGCAACTTTGTAGTTAGCCAGAGATTTCCGCCAAAATTGTGCACACCACAGACATATCTCATTTTTTCATCAAATGAACTTTTTGTTTTTAAGTCATCACCTGTATCTGGCTTATAAGTAGTATGATAATGTACAAAAGTATGAGTTATTTCAATATGGACCCCAATCACATGGCCAATGAAACCCTTCTCTTGAGCAAAAATTTTCTACAAAATGAATTCTGTGTTCTGATGGCTTGTAAGGGTGGCTGTGTGTATCTTTTCTTATGAGACTTATTGGATTGTGCATTGCGTGAAATATTTTTTAGTAAAACTCTATAGAAATTATGATAAAAAATTAAAAGTTGTTGCTCAAATTCCCATTATCCAACTTTTCAAAGGCTTGGTACACTGAAGAAAATACTCGAAATTCTACAAAGTGTTGTTTCTTGACAATTACATAATAAATCAATGCTGACAAGAAGTAAATAATCCTTACTGATTATTTTGGTTAAATAATTTACACAACAAAATCACCTTTACCCCATATTTTGTCTTAAACTGAAAAAATTAGGTTTTGATTTTACGATAGATTCACCAGTGTCGAAGGCCAAGTTGTGCACATATTATTCAGGGCTTGGAATTTTCCGCGGAAACGTGGATTTCCGCTTTTTTCAAATATGCTTTCCGCTTTTTTTATAATATTTCCGCATACGGATTTGATATAAAATTTCCGCGGCAAATGCCTTTCTTACCGCGGCGTTGCAGACGACGTTCACCTCGAAAAGCGGATGTTGCTCTTTATGTTTCAGAAGTACGTAAATTGTCAACATTGCCGGGGCATCTGGGACAGCGTGGTGGGATTTTCAATGGCGTCTCGTGTTATTGTTAAGCGCGGCGACAAATACTACGGCTCTGCAGCAAAAATGTGTAGGTTGGGAGTGGACGGGCGAGCTAAAAGGACGCAGACGCATGCTACTGATGGTTGTAACGTTTTTTTTTTAGTCCTCCCGATTTTTGTCGGGGAAAGGTACACATTGACCATTTCAAGGCTGGTTATCGGGCATGATTTGGGCCGTAAAAGTTTCAAAGTTTCCGCGTTTTTTTGTCATTGGTCATTCCAAGCCCTGATTATTTAAACTTTAATATAGCAACCTCTGTTGGCCACTATTGTAATTATGATAATGTACTGTATTAGAATCTTGTTTGGTTTGTTTTAAGTTAATTTTTGTTTCAAAATCTTTTCAGGAGGCAATGATCAAGAAAATTCTATCTCGGCCATTTAAGATTCCTATTCCTAACTATAAAGGTTGGTACCATTGTTGGTTTGTTACTTTGGTCGTGGTTTGCAGAGTGAAGTTCGGCGTCCTTATCAATTTACNATCACCTGTATCTGGCTTATAAGTAGTATAATAATGTACAAAAAGTATGAGTTATCTCAATATGGACCCCAATCACATGGCCAATGAAACCCTTCTTTTGAGCAAAAATTTTCTGCAAAATGAATTCTGTGTTCTTATGGCTTGTAAGGGTGGCTGTGTGTATCTTTTCTTCTGAGACTTATTGGATTGTGCATTGCGTGAAATATTTTTTAGTAAAACTGTAGAAATTATGATAAAAAATTAAAAGTTGTTGCTCAAATTCCCATTATCCAACTTTTCAAAGGCTTGGTACACTGAAGAAAATACTCGAAATTCTACAAAGTGTTGTTTCTTGACAACTACATATTAAATCAATGCTGACAAGAAGTAAATAATCCTTACTGATTATTTTGGTTAAATAATTTACACAACAAAATCACCTTTACCCCATATTTTGTCTTAAAACTGAAAAAATTAGGTTTTGATTTTATGATAGATTCACCAGTGTCGAAGGCCAAGTTGTGCCCACATTATTTAAACTTTAATATAGCGACCTCTGTTGGCCACTATTGTAATTATGATAATGTACTGTATTAGAATCTTCTTTGGTTTGTTTTAAGTTAATTTTTCTTTCAAAATATTTTCAGGAGGCAATGATCAAGAAAATTCTATCTCGGCCATTTAAGATTCCTATTCCTAACTATAAAGGTTGGTACCATTGTTGATTTGTTGCTTTGGTCGTGGTTTGCAGAGTGAAGTTCGGCGTCCTTATCAATTTACTTGGTGTCCATCTTTACTCTCTTACTCAGATGTAGTCTTATTTCTCAAGATCTTTAATCTTGCACTTTTGGTTTTTAGGGTGCCATCATATAATTTACATGAAGGCCTGCCTTAAAATAAGGTTTTTTCTCTTGTCCATCTGTCACTGCTCTGAAATCAGTAGATATGTGGGTGAAATATTTTATTTTCCACTTTTTATTCTAGGATGTTCTCATTTTTGTTGTGTCAGATATATGAAATGTGCAATTGAGAAAAAAATTCTTTTGTCAGATGTCAAATAAAATACTTTTGAGCCAGGCACCTATTTGGGTGAGGGAAAGCAAATTTAATTTTAATTCATGTTTTATTTTATTTTGTTTTATTTTATTTTAATCATGCATTTGAAGTGATACGCTTAAACTTAGTGCTGATATCAAGTCTCCCATAAGACTGATTTTTTTTTATAAATTCTCTTTTAATTTGGTTGATTTCTTTTTATTCAAACACATATTTGGCAATCGTAAAATGTTGATATTGAAATATGCTGTAAAGAATAAGACTAACCGTTTCTTTAAGTGTAACTGTAGAATATTTATTTCTCTTGCCAATTTTGAAAGACTTGTAATTTGGAGATCTTCATGGACATGTTGTGAACTATCAGTTTAACATAGAAAAGTGTTAGAATAGGAAATTAAGTATTTTCAACCCTATCATTTTTTTCTTTCCTGGAAAAGTCATAAAATTTGTTCAGGATAAGTCTGGGATCTTGTGTACCCAATCCTGCCATGTCGTGGTTATATTTTGTTTTCTAGGTTCGACTCTTGCCAGTCGTGCCCTAGGTGTCCGTCGCCAAGGTGCCCGGCAAGCACTACATGACCCATTTGAAGAAGGAGCTCTTGTGTTGTATCACCCGCCAGAGTTGAGTGCGCACGAACAGCTCAAGTCAGAAGTGTAAGTGTTGGGTGTTCACATAGAGGGCGTTGGTGTTGTCAGAAGTGTAGGTGGTGTGGTAATGTAGATCTTGATGTTGGGTGTTCCCATAGAGGGCGTTGGTGTTGTAGAGACTGCCAGGGAGCTAAAGACTTTGAGCTGAGTTCATAAGCAGCTCACGGAACTGGAGGACTAGAGGGGAGATCTCGTGAGCACCTCAAAGACAAGATAAAGTTGTTTTTAAGTGTTGCGGAGATATTGGTGGTGCTGTCCTTGAAGTACACACTCGACCACATCAAGTGTTTGGAAGTGTAGAGATAGCTTTGTCCATTTTTGTGGTCGATTATTAGCCTCGTTCATCTCTGAAAAAATTAACAAATTACTGTGCTCTTTGATACTGCTCTGGCGTCTTACCCAAGTATGATAAAG
This sequence comes from Phoronis australis, assembly GCA_002633005.1. NCBI lineage: Eukaryota > Metazoa > Phoronida > Phoronidae > Phoronis > Phoronis australis. Next base: position 496,589 of record NMRA01000114.1, read on the forward strand.
TTTTGTAGATTCAAAACCAGTATTATTAACAACTCTTTTGTGCTAGATTTCTATGTAGCTTTTTTATATAAACGAGTATCTGGGATTTCTTCAAAAGATTTTAAAGAAAATATCTCTATCAATATCTGCCCTTTAAAGGCCAAGTAGTGTTGCTTTTTATTACAGAGACAAACAGCCAGTACATGTGGTTGTTGACCCTGTTTTGTCAAAGGTGCTGCGACCTCATCAGCGGGAGGTAGGTCAAGGTTCAACTAGAAGTACGAGTGTTTGCGTTGTGAAGTCCTAATGAACCCCACTTCTGAAATGTTCAATAGCAAAATCACGAACATTTGAGTTAGACTTTCACTGTTGAAATTAATTTTGTCTTGTACATTGAAAGTGATATCTGGTCTTTGGAAGAACTCGGACAGCTTGCTTGAGCCCGGGGCTCATCAAGCTTGCTTGACTCAGAAGATTTGCCAAATTTTTGTTGGAATTCAGTGTCCTTATTTTGTGCGCTACAAGCAGTATGGCTGACATTAGATGGACGTTTAAAACGGTAGAAAACTGCCACCTTTGGACAGTTTCAAACATTTGGAACACCAGACTAAGCGGAAATTAAGTTTTCTTGATTCCGAAGATTGGGACATGGAGAGATTTGTATTTCTCAAATATCGCAACACTACATTTTGTATCAGCAGAATCTGAAAATAGACTTGTCAGTTCATAAAATTGTAGAAAATAGCCACCAACATAACGTTTTCTTGCATCCTTATATTGCATTATGTTGAGAAGAATGATTGTCATTAATCGTAATTCTTGAATTTGAGACGGCCAATATTCCCTATTTCTAAAATTTAGTACCACCCCAGACCTTGACTGACCAAATTAAAGAAGTTTTCACTGTCTCAAAGTGAAGAGTTTTTACCGTAGAATGCTAAGTTGAGTATTATTTCCTGTCAGTACAATGCCTAAAGTGTTTTTATCTTATAACCATTGAATATGACATGTAGTTCTATGGACTTTGTTTTCTCACAGGGTGTGAAGTTCATGTATGACTGTGTGACGGGAGACCAGATCCCAGATAACTACGGCTGTATCATGGCTGATGAGATGGGCCTTGGCAAGACTCTGCAGTGTATCACTCTTATGTGGACACTACTGGTATGCATGGTGATAATTCATGAGGGACATCTGGACCCCTCTTCTCGACTACTTGTGTATTGGTTTAATGGAGGAGTATGTGGGATTCAGTCAGATCCATTCCGGTTGTCATGGATCCGCTCCAGTGCTTAGTATTTTGCGACGTAATCTTTCCAGGCGGGTGGAACCACAAATATCTGAATAGATACAGAAGCCTTTTTATTTCTGAACTCCCATCGTGGTCAAATGTTCATCCTAGAGAGAACAGCTGCTGCTGTAGAATACTGAGTTATTCTTGAAATATTTGTTAAATTCACAGAATACGATCCAGTTTTTATTTTTTATGGAAAGTATGCAGTACTTTACTTTTCTCAGTTTTTAAACAACCATCAATTATTTTCTAGCAAATATTTTATGCTGGTCATTCCATCAAAACATGTCATGATTAAAAGTTCTTCCCAAAACCTTTCTTAATTTGCTCGAGTTTTTCTTAATTTCTACCCAGTTCTTGTTCTTACCTTGCTCTCATGTTTTGGTATTTTGCACAAATGTGGGGCAACCTTCCCTATATACTGTTGGTCTTAAGTTTGTAATTGTTAGATTCGTTGTTAATCATTATAGTGAGAGGCGGTACTCTGTGAGGGGCTCATCATGATGAGAAACAGCACTCTGTCAGGGGCTCATCATGATGAGAAACAGCACTCTGTCAGGGGCTCATCATGATGAGAAACAGCACTCTGTCAGGAGCTCATCATGATGAGAAACAGCACTCTGTCAGGGGCTCATCATGATGAGAAACAGCACTCTGTCAGGGGCTCATCATGATGAGAAACAGCACTCTGTCAGGGGCTCATCATGATGAGAAACAGCACTCTGTCAGGGGCTCATCATGATGAGAAACAGCACTGTTAGGGGCTCATCATGATGAGAAACAGCACTCTGTCAGGGGCTCATTATGCTGATAGGTGATACTCTGGCATTGGTCTGAGTTCTTGAGAGATGGTTTATTTGTCCGAGAACATCCGGTTCTGGAATTAATGTCTGGCCGTTGATTCTTTTCTAGAGACAGAGTCCCGATGCCAAGCCTCTCCTTGACAAAGCCATTGTTGTTGCGCCAAGTAGTTTAGTAAAGGTAAGGTGGAGGTGATGTTGACATGATAGTATTAGTGCTTGGGTATGTGATAAAATTAAGTTTGTTGTGTTAGTCAAATAGTGACAGATCCTTAGCAGATTACAGCTTTATAGGGATTGAAATGACATTGTTCGTCATGGTCAGAAGAGAAGTAAGTAATTGTATTTATCAAGTTTGATTGAAACATGGAAATCTGCCTAGTACTAGGAATAAAGTTTTGATTGACATTTGATATGATTCTTGTAACTGGAAAGTTTAAAGAATTGACTGTAGATTAGAAGTTGTAAATTTAATTCTTTGCTTTATAGCGAAATTTCACTTATATAGGCAAAGATTGCTAAAGGCTAAGCCCAATTTTCAGTCATTTTTACATGAGTTATGTGATTACCACAACCTAGAAAAAAATATTTACAATAATAAATTGGATCCTGAGAGATTCCAGGCAAGGTGGTCTTCTTTTTTGCCCAGGAACTAACTTTTACAGGGTAAGATAATGTTCGTAATTTGTTTGATGTACTTGACTAGATTTCATATTGCTGTACAACTATGTACTGGTTGGTTGAATTAATAAATGTTTCATTCAAAAAAAAAAGAGTTGACTGTTGACATTATGTTTTTCTCCACAGAACTGGTACAATGAGATCAGCAAGTGGTTAGGTAACAAGATAAATGCCTTGGCTATTGACTCTGGCTCAAAAAGTGACATCGACCGGAACCTGGGTTTGTAGAAGACCGTTTGTGATTTCTCCTCATTTGCTAGTTAAAGTTTACACACTTGCAAAGTCAACAAGCTGATACATTTTACGTTTTTTGAGGCAAGATTGCAACTGCACATCCCAGGATAACAACTAGAGTCACTATTATGCTGGTACATGTGTATTCACTGAGAAATCTTTCTTTGGTTTGATTTTATACTTATGGCAAGAGATTATTCAAATACTGAAGTTAGGGTTGCTACTTTAACTAGTTTTCTAGGATTGTAATTTGTGCTGGAGCCCATCAATGGTAATTTTGCGCTTGATTCATCTTGGCTTGATTTTTGTATTTTCAAAAATAAATGCGTGACGTGTCACTGTAAGTTGATGCTGTGTATTGTTTTACAATAATAATTCAGCTGCATGTTAGTCTGAATTGTCAACATTAAGATTTTAAGCCTTCTGTCTTATGATTCTGGCCAACTCATGTGTCCTTGCACAGGCTTGTTTCAATAAAATGTCGTAACTTTACTACACTGCTTTACATTAACTCTAAACGAGTACTACATGTAAACTGGTCTTAATTCTCGCTTCAGACTTTGTGTACAAAAATTCTGTAAAGTTACATTTTAGTGAAATAGGTACCAGTTTCCTTCTTGTACCATTTCATTTCTGTACTTTGCTTTCAGAACACTTCATGAGGCAACAAGGTAGACGGAACCCCAACCCAATCCTAATCATTTCTTATGAAACATTCCGTCTTCACTGCAGAGTGCTTCACAAGGGAACTGTCGGTCTTGTCATCTGTGATGAGGTAAGACCAGAGATCATGTGATTTGCTAGAGGGATCCACTGCAATGTTCACATCCCGAGTTCAACGCTCTTTTTTGAGCAGGTGGAAAAAAGCGCTGTATGATTGGATGCCTAATTTTTGAAAGATTAACTTGTCAATGAAAAAGGTTTCTGAGCCGAGAAGAGCAAGAAAAGAGCAATATGTCACATCGTATCCAACATAATTATTCTTTTCAGTGCCCACATTACAATTCAATGTGCAACAGTAAAACTTTTACCATGAATTTCCCTGTGAAGTAGAGATTAGCACCATAACTGTGGAATCAATGCCCTAAGGACTTGCAGCATTGTGCGTAAATCCCGCAGAGTCAGAGAGAGAGCATCATGGTATTTTGGGATATGGCTATTGCTTAAGTAATTGATGGTGAATGCTCTTTGGGATATGGCTATTCCTTAAGTAATTGATGGTGAATGCTCTTTGGGATATGGCTATTCCTTAAGTAATTGATGGTGAATGCTCTTTATAAAAAATCATCTTTACATTGTGTATTGGTGTGTGTCTCACATGCTTGTTTGATTGAATACTTGCCATAATGTTTTATAAACAAAAGTTTTGTGTATACTATGTATTCTATTGTTTTATTACTCATCTCTGTGGAAGGCCGTCATTGTTTTTTAATCTAGAGAGATATAGTTTTTAGCACTGATTCATTTCATGTATTCTGTCTCATCACATTTTTCTGTTCACTATAAAGGAAGCAACGTACATCAGTTTAATAGATGGTCAAAGTTCAACAAACTGCTGGGTACTAGAAGCAGTCCGTGGCAACGTGTAATTTAAACCATGTCAGGAAGAACAATTCTGTTTACATACATGTGAAGAAATTTAATTAATGGATATAATCCATGTCACCGTAATTCGAAAATTACTGCAATGAATAATATTAAGCCTGATGAGTAAGTCTGGGGAAGCGTGTAATCATGCATTGAATGTTGTCTCTGTGCGATGCTTTACAGGGACATCGTTTGAAGAACTGCGAGAACCAGACCTACAATGCTTTGAACGAGCTCAACGCCAAGAGACGGGTACTTTTGTCTGGCACACCTATTCAAAATGACCTGCTCGAGTACTTCAGTCTGATACACTTTGTCAATGGTGGTATCCTGGGTAAGATTCTAAACAGCTCTTGTTTAGACCAGCTTCACCTTTAGCCAAGCTGGTTAACCTGTCAAGAAATTGTTATTAGAATTTAGGATACTAAACCCTGTGTCGGTGATTTCACTCAAAGCTAATTATCTCGTAATGAGCAGGAGTAGTACTTCCTCTGAGTGATCAGTGGTTCGTCATACAGTGCGTCTTGTAAATTGACAAGGGTGCTCTATTAACTCTACTAAAGTGGTAGTCAGACTCACCAATTTAGCGAGTTTAACTGGGTTTAAAGTACTTAAAATCCCCAATTTCATATCAAAAATGCCAAGAAACACCACCTGTCAATCATCTGTCAAAGTAGCACACTCGCAATCATTATCTGACAATGTGTTGATAAGCTGATCTGGAGTTCTGAGCATTTACAGGTCATGACATACTAGTACGTAAAACTGGGACAGTCAATCACAGCATTAGTCATCCTACATTGTGTTTAGTGTGAAAAGTCGTCATATTCCTACTCATTTCCGGTAGTTTATGGTATAACCAAGAACGGTGTGGCGTTGCATTTGCAATGTTGTGGCAACGCAGCATTTGACCATGCTGGAACTCTTCACTTTCTTGCGGGACATTAGAGAAACTTTTCATTAAAGTCACATTTCTTCTATCTTGTCATTTCTGAGACATTGAATTCATGGTTGTGATGTGCAGTTCTATGAAAAAAGGTTTAATGATGTTGACAATGTAGTCACTTGTCAAAATAATGTAAATGGTGGTTTTAAGCACTTTGATATTGTTTTTACTCATTCAATTCTCCAAAGTGGTACGATAATGCTGTTCTTTTAAAGCAAAATTATCACCGAGAAAAGTAATTTTATGAAATCAGCCCGAGCTAGGATTTAAAACAGGAACTTTATTATCATTTGCTGTCAATAGCTCATCTGATGACTAATGTCTGTAGGCACTGCACAAGAATTCAAGCGCAAGTTCGAGACGCCCATTCTCAGGGGCCGTGATGCGGACGCCTCTGATGGGGAGCATCAACAGGGACAGGAGCGACTTGCTGAACTGGCAACTATCGTCAACAGGTGCATTATACGCAGGACACAAGCACTGCTGACCAAGTACTTACCTGTGAAAAGTAAGGCACATAGGAAGTGTAATGAATGTTTGTTTTTGTGCGGTCAATCTTTTCATTTCCTCTGCCTTTTTAAGAATATTCTTTCCTTTGCCATCACCTAAGAGTAGATTTAGACCACAGAATGAGTTTCCTCAATCAAAAATATAACTAGACTAAGCTCATATTTTAAATTATAATCCTATTTAAGTTTTGATTTCTTATCAATTTTTCTAAATATTATAAAAAGTGAAGTTCAGTATTATTCAACTTAGCTGGCCAAAAAATAATTCATTAAGATGTTCGTATTAACCTCTGTTAAATATAAAATGACCAACGATATGTATTTTTAGTAAAAATAACTTCTGTTGGCTGTCTTGCCCACAGTAGCACGCGGTGTGTTGTCCTCATCTGACTGTCTTTGCAGCTTCTTGTCTGCGTATGACTGTCATAATTACCAAAAGTCTTCAGCACTATATCCTAATACCGTGTCTCTCTTTCAGTTGAGCAGGTGGTGTGTTGCCGACTCACCCCTCTACAGACTGAGCTCTACAAACTGTTTGTCACTTCCAAGGCTGCTGCACTGGACGTGGGAAAGAACAATAAAGTGTCTCTCTCCTCACTCTCTTCTATAACACAACTTAAGAAACTGTGCAATCGTAAGTGGGCTAGTCCAAACTGAGTTTTTCTTGCTGGGATGGGGGTGTTAAGGCTGTAAAACAAGTTTGATTGGCGTATTGAGAACTATTTTGATGTCAATGCCGAGTGAGCAGGGCATATGCTAGAGCTGGCTCATTGCTATTGTTTTCACTTAATATCATAAAACAGCTACGCTGAATAACCATAAAATGCAGTTGTAGAATTCTAGTGTTATTAACTAGAAATGACATACAAACAGCAGCTGATAGCCAAAGTAATAGCTGGTTACTCACTCATTCAACATATTCCGTTGAAAAAGAGCTACGAGATCCTTTGACAAACCATGGGGTGAACATGTGACAGAGGTCACTCGACAGATGTTTTGTGTGGGGCAGCACTACTTATTAGGACTGTTCATAGCCAAAATGCAAACCTCAAATTGGTACCAAAACTGTGGCCTATGAAAGATTATGTCATTGTTTAAAAAAAACACCCACAGCATCATTTTTTAGCAAAGTTCTTCTTTTCTAAGGCTACACAAACACATTTACTATTAAAGCTAGATTTTGTTAACGAATTGGCTTGAAAGTTCAGCAACAATCACCCTTTAGTTTGACTCGATTGCACGAGGCGAATGTGTGCATCAAAAGCAGGGTGTAAAATGGTCTCGTTCACTATAAAGTGCTGATGCTGAGGGAGATAAGTGAAATATGGCCATATCTGAGACTAATGAGCTATTGTTTCAGACCCAGATCTGATCTATGACAAGTGTGTTGAAGGTTATGAGGGCTTTGAGGGTGCTCTGGATCTATTCCCACAGAGTTATTGTACGAAGCAAGTTCAGCCTGAACTATCAGGTGAGGGGTCTGTACAGCATTCACAGGTCAGGCACTGTCTTTGTGGGGAAAATTTTCAATCAAAATGTAATTATTATTTAGATAATGTTGCTAAGCTACTTGCATGTAAAATTACATCATGTCTATTAACAGCAGATATCTAACTTACAATTCTTTAGAATTGCGTGACCATAAAAGAACTTGTAAAGAATGTTAAAGTGAACTGTTGGGGGGCACTGCCCAATTAATAATTAAAGCTTATTTCATTATGTCATCACTTTATTGAAAAATGCTGTTCAACAACTTAGGAAAAGTGCCTTCCACATAGTCTGATTGGCATTCTTGAAAGTCCCAGGTTCAAGCCTTGAACCTGTGAGAACTCCTTACAAACTTATAAATTACTTCTAATAAGTTCCAGAATATCCAAAGTCAACAGTCATGATTGTATGTTCTCGTTTACAGGTAAATTCCAGGTACTTGACGGTATCTTGGCCATGGTGAAGGCAACGACCAACGACAAAGTGGTACTGGTCTCAAACTACACTCAGACACTGGACCTGTTTGAAAAGCTGTGTCGACAGAGGAGGTACAGCCACCAGCCTATCGGGCTATCTTCAACATTTGACTGATGGGTGAAGCCTCGCCCTCTTTTTGTTCATGGGCTCAAGAAGGAGTGGCTATGAATAAGTTGATCTTTTTATTCAGATATCGTCGAAGTATTATGGGAACTGTGTGGGATGGTCCTATTAGGTCATTCTATTGATTGCAGTTTTATCTTGAATAATATTTGTCACAGCTCTTAAGTTTCTCTAATTCTATCTGATGGGCCAGGAAATGTTTTACAGAAATGTCCAGTCATATTCTTGTGCCAAAAGCTGCTGTATTCATTGTTGATTACCCCTATTACATAATGCCTGAGTGGACAACACTAGTTTCTGATGCCACTAGATTACTTTGTTTAAATCAGCTATAAAGCCACGTTCAGTCACCAGAAACTAACTTTTAAATTTGACCACTTACTGCTACAAAACTCATCTCAATTATTCCTAGCTCATATGAGAATTTTTTGAGTTTGAAAAAGCTTAACAAAGTGTGAATTGCCTAATAATGACCCGCCATGTCAAGCCAACTTGTGCCTGGTCTCAAGTAGTAATGAGCGTCAGTGCTTTCCCAGACAAGAAATTGACTCTAGTTTGAATAAGAAAAGAATTGAGACTAATTTCAATGGTACGTGGTGTAGATTAAAGATTTTGTGTGGGGAGGCAGCCAGTAGTCGCTTTAATATCACTTTCTTTTCATGTAGTCTTCAACTTTAACTTTACATTCACACCACTATATCATGGATGTTTGTTGCAGGTACATTTATGTGCGACTGGATGGTTCTATGTCCATAAAGAAGAGGGCCAAAGTTGTTGAACAGTTCAATAACCCTGCTGTAAGTGTAATGACAATGCTCAGTAATTGCCTGTATTTAATCGACTGATGTGTAAATTATCAATCACAAAACTTTTAAAAACTCACTATTGAATTATTTATCACCAGGTCAGTGTCATAGAATGTGTGTGTGTATTTTATTGACAGAGTCGCCTAGCTACTGAGGACTGATGAAAAATGAGTCTAACAACTCCATCTCAGTCCTCCGACAGAGAGATTTTAAATTTCACCCACACAGTCAATGGTCACCATAATCAAATTCTTTTACATAGCATCATAGTAATAAAATCATAAGAGAAGCAAAAATCTTACTTACCGTCACTAATGGGTCTCAATTTGTTATTTAGTCACACTAGAGACAATTTCTTCACTAAAACTGACAATTTGTCATTTTTGGAGACCAAGTTAGGAACAAGTTGAGATCAGTTTTACTGTAGTAAGTGGTTTAAGTTAAAAGTTTGTCTCTCTTGACGGTCATGGGTTTCTAGCCATTTTACATAATTTTGTCCAGAAGCTAACTTAGTATGAATTGATAAATCCATTGATACCTATTTTTTATGCCATATTTTGAGTGGAACACCATCATTTTTACAAAATTGAATTTTGTTTGTCAGTAGATGTTTCTTCTTTCCCAACAGAGTCCAGAATTCATCTTCATGCTCAGCAGTAAAGCTGGTGGGTGTGGCTTAAACTTGATTGGTGCTAATCGCCTGGTGATGTTTGACCCCGACTGGAATCCAGCCAATGATGATCAAGCAATGGCCAGAATTTGGCGTGACGGACAGAAGAAGCAGTGTTACATATATAGACTATTGGCTGTAAGCTATGTGGAGGAGTGATGTCACTTTTTGAGATAATTGACATTGGTGCCAACATCTGTTCAGCTCATCGCAAAGTATTTGCAGTGTGTTAGTCTTTTATTATCAGCACGCTTATCAAAACCCTGTCCCCCAGGGCTTGGAATTTTCCGCGGAAACGCGGATTTCCGCTTTTTTCAAATGTTCTGTCCGCGCATTTTATTATATTTCCGCGTAAAAAAATCGGATTTGATATAAAATTTCCGCGGCAAATTCCTTTCTTACCGCGGCGTTGCCGACGATGTTCACCTCGAAAAGCGGAAGTTGCTCTTTATGTTTCGGAAGAACGTAAATTGTCAACATTGCCGGGGCATCTGGTGGGATTTTCAGTGGCGTCTCGTGTGATTGTAAACCGCGGTGACAAATACTATGGCTCTGCAGCCAAAAATGTGTGGGGGTGGGAGCGGAGGAGTGGATGGACAAGATAAAAAGACGCACACGCATGCTACTGATGTTGGTAACGTTTTTTTTTTTAGTCCTACCGATTTTTGTCGGCGAAAGGTTCACATTGACTATTTCAAAGCTGGGTAGCGCGCATGTTTTGGGCTGTAAAAATTTCCGCGTTTTTTGTCATTGGTCATTCCAAGCCCTGGTTCCCTGATTTTTGTAATTTTCAATATGTACGCCCTGGGCATTCACTCTGGGCTTGTACTACATCATCCGGATGAAGGATTATGTCTGTGATCCAATCACAATCAATTTCAGACGGGTACGATAGAGGAGAAGATCTTCCAGCGACAAGCTCACAAGAAGGCGCTGAGTAGCTGTGTTGTTGATAAAGAAGAGGATGTAGAGAGGCACTTCAGTCTGGGAGACTTGAGGGAGCTGTTCACACTGAATGAGGAGACGAGAAGTGACACACATGATAAGTAAGGAGTACAGTGCTGGTGGTGTTATATGTGTCCTGGTGTGAACCTGGTATGGTCAGCCTGCAATGAAGGTCACTAGGTGGCGCCATTGAAGCAATTGTCCTGGACGTAATGTGTGCCAGGTTGCATGAAACAGATTCAAATAGGGACTCGACTAACTTCCTTGAATTTAATGCATGTTTGTGTACTTGTGAAAACACTGGTTGTCCTTTCTGATGCTGTTTTTGTTTCGTAACTAAGTCAATTTTCGGCTTTGATTCAAATCAAGAGTAAATTCTGTGTTGAATTCTCAATATTATTGAAAATAGGTAGGGATCGTGCAATGCCCCTGATTTAGAATCCTATTTATTTTTATTTAACTAAAGGCTCTGTTCTTAGTTTTATTATTAGAAAATATCATTTTAATTAAAGATAAGCTCTTAATAAAAATAATATGAAAGAAAAATATTACATCTGAGTAAAGATCAATACAAAAATGCAAAAGACTTAGGGAATTTAGTCAAGTCCCGTTTTGGGACTATTTCATGCAACCGAGCAGTGGAATGTTATACCATGGAATCTCATCCAAAAATTTCCCAAATGAAGTGACCAATATTATGCTTTGCCTTGCTCTTTTATAGTAAATAGATTTGCTATAGCAGTATTATACGGTGTGGGCCCCTAATTGGCTGGCCTTATGAGGATGCAATTTTCCACCTTTAATAAGCAGACAGTGATATTCCAAACTAGACACGGCCTTATCAGCTTGCAGTTATGTTGAAGAATTTAGTGTGAGGCATGCTGTTGGTGACGGAAATCATTCAGTCGTAGTCATTAAGTGTTAAATTGTGTTAAAAACAGTCTGACACAAAATAACAGACTATCAAAATGATTATCAGACAAAAATTTCATGCTTCTGTCATATTTTTGAAAATAGAAATATTCAAACATGAAACATCCGGACCATCATGTATGACAGTAACATACTAGGGTTTTTTGAGGCTTGTCAATTCTTAACTCATTGTTTATAATTTGGTTTCACTTGCCTCTTTTTCTGCAGGTTCAAGTGTCGCCGGTGTGTCAATCACGTACAGATGAGAGGTCCTCCAAGTGACTCGGACTGTAACAGCGACCTATCACAGTGGAACCACTGCGCTGAAAAGCGGGGCCTCGTAGACACAGTCCTGAAGGGGGCGTGGGGCACCTCTGCCATCACATTTGCCTATCATCACCGATCACACGAGGAGCAGCGGAAGACAGTCTAGTCATGTGATCACACACTTGATATTCATGGTAGTCTGAGTCACTACTTACTGATAGCTGTCCTCAGTGTCTATGCTAATGAGTAGCTGCAACATGTCAATCAAGATAGTAATTCCGGCCAATCAGGGTACTGAAATATATAAACCCAATGATAGCCCGTCTGCATCTATTCTGTTTACTACAAACATAGTTTACACGTGAGTGAGCATTTCACATCGCGGTGCCAGTAACCACGTATTTTTGTAAGGTGAATTTCACTTGAGGCCCACAGTTATCTGTATGGGCTTGCCCTAGCTTTATGGCTTCTTGTCGGCAATTGCAGTGTTTGGCAAGTACAGGTGTCACCAATTTAGAACGCAATACCATGGACAAGTTATTTTTTATAAATTTCATTTGCTCATTTCTCCATAAAAGATATGAAGCACAGAACTGGTGCTTTAAAATAAAAAAAAAATAATTGTAGGTGGTCTGATACACGTTGCACCAGACGTGCGCAGGCCTCGCATGTGGGCCCATTGCACTGATCACCTGCAAATATGTTTATGCTTTATTAATATATGGTTAAAACCCAGCTGGGGAGCTAGAAACCTGGTTCAAGGGTTTAGCAGTGTGACCTGGTGGGACTTGAACCCATGACCTGGAGTAAAGAAAGCGGGCACTTATCAACCAGGCCATATTGCCTCCTCAACTGGTGCTTTGCTATGTTAGGGTTTTACAACACAAATACCAGCAGACGAGATTTTGAAAAATAGTTGCCATTCTCAACAATATTCGAAGACCAAGAAGAATGAAAATGGTCAATTTTGGCTATCATCTTCGTCTGAAATTGGTGAGATTTTACCGAAAGTTTTATGTTCAGGAGATGGCTGCTCTGACGAGAAGTTCACAGGAAGTCTTCTCAATGAAATCTGAACTATGGATGGTTAGCGTTAATAATCCTTGTGCAAGATGTAAACTCTTTATTGTCAGAATGTAATATTATTTGTTCTACTTGCATTTGGCACATTTTGGTCAGGATCATATTTTAGCGAACTTTGTTTATTCAGAACTGATATAGAAAACGTGCAATTAATGTTAAATAAACAAAATTACATTGTCATATGAATACTCAGTGACTATAATTTTTCAAGAAGTATCACTATTTATAAGCAGTTTATCAAAGAACTACATTGCAAACCAAGATTGCTCACATTTTGTTTAATGTAAGCGCTGATTGTGTATTACTGTTGCTGTTGTGAAGTGATTGAAGATTCTACAGCTTTTATGTTGAAAATTTGTCAGTGTTAAAGACGGGACGCTACCTGGTGTTGAAAATGGAAACTAAATTTTAAACCTCCCCGTGCTCACACTCTCAGATAATTTGTGAAAAATGAACATCACAACAGGTGTTGCCTTAACTTCTCAGATGTTGGACTCCAGCAGCAGATATGTTGGACAGATGCAAGAAATGTCAATAGGTTATCAGTGTGCAGAGTCTATGTTATAGCGAGGCCTACACTGTTATTGCAGACAGGGGTCATAGTGAAGTCAGTTATTCTTGGAAATAGGGTTAGAGTAATGATAGGCAACACACTCCAAACTGACATCTGGGAATTATGATACTAATTGAACAAATGAAGTACTTCCTTTGGCTTTCTCAGTCGGCATAGTGTAAAATGCTGGCCCTTGTTTGTGTAGGCTAGGTGTGGACGCTATCAGTGGATGATACGTCTAGAAGTTTGGAGGCTATAAAGTTTGGAGGCTATAATGTATGGTGGGTGTGGACACATACATGTAATTAAAAAATCTAATGAAAAATGTGTGTTAAATACCTTTTAGTAAAATACAGTTTTCCTGAAAACGAAATTAATATTAACTAATTTCAAGCCCATTTTGGTCTCTACTATCAAATGCTAAACTGGCTATAAGGAAAGCAAAAAATAAGTTTATTGAAGCTGGCAGAATATCAGAATATGTTTAATGTTGAAACCAACACTCAACATGTCAACAGGAATGAGTAACTGGTAAACAATTATTTCCATGTCTCAAACAGACACAAGTTCATAAATCTCACTGTTGGATTCCAATGATAGTCTTCAGTAGTCCTCCACTTATACCCTCCATACATACCCTCCAGACTTAGGGGTCTACATTCACACTATGCCTTCCGAGTTGACAGTAAACCAACCTTCAGGTGACAGAACTGATGTGTACAGTACTGGATTGGTCAGTTCAACAAGATTGTAAGTAAATAAAAACGTTTTCTGTCAATTACTTAATTTATTAATTAGCAACCTAGGCATTGGCAAAATTATACAACAATGCATATTTAAATATCAACATTGGTATGATTCAACGTTCACAAGCTACTTTGACAAGTGGCTAATTCAAATAGATTTATTAAAGTTATGTAGGACCCTGGAAAAATTACAAATTTGACCAACTTTGGAAAATTACATCTCAGAAATGGCTGTTGGATTGGTCATTATGAAACTTTCAGATACTATGCTTTGTGTACTGCGCTTCAAAACGATGTAACAGTTTTTTCAAAATGGTCCACTTTAGCACAAGGAGCTATCAAAAGTAGGACTACAAGATTCCTGCGAAAAAAAAATCAAAAGTGGCATCAAAGAAAAACATATTTTAGAAAACTGTAACAGCATTTTTTAATTTCTCATGTATACTGAACATTAGTATCAAATGGAATTTGTTAAGTTACTGATACCATAATGCTATGAGCATCTTTCTGTTGTGCCTAACTTTACTAAAAAAATATTCACGTGAACCAAATAACAGCACGGTACGAAAAAAAGAACAAGGTCTGCAGGATTTCTACCTTCACAAAATATATATGTTAACATGCGCATACCCAGCCTAAAAATTGGGGGACTCAGAATTTTGGAGAATGTGGACCTTTTATAAAAAATAACGTGGACCTTTTACTAAACAAACAGAAAGAATGGGATGCGTTCAGTCGCCGAATTTTGGTAATTAATGCCTTTTAGTAGACTTATGTCTTGTTTTTGACTTTTCGGACTTCTTGTTTCTCTGAGGCGGACCTTTTTGCCCACTTTGCCAAATGGATGCACGCATGGTTAACTGACTTAATTACTACAGTTGAGTAGATATTTGGCTAAATTAACAGACTTCTTGATAACGTCCCACATAACATTAAAACAGACAGTTGGCCTCAGTGATATCAACATTCATTTATTTTCAAAGATGAGTGATCTAACTCAGAAATTGGCACGAACAGGTTCAATAAATGTTCAAATTACATTGTAAGAGTATTTGATTTCACACACTTAAGTTAAGAACTTTACTGGTCATCAAGTCCACTTAATCTAAGTTCCTTTCTATACATAGTTAAAGCTTGCTTAAATCAGAAATGCACAAGTTAGATTTTCGCTAAACTATGATCAAGGTCACCGCTATATTTGTTCTAATTTGTGCACTTGTATAATCAGATTATGCCATAGTCTGACGAAATCTTGTAGTTTGGTTGAATCTTACTTATGCAAGTTTTACTGTAAAATTCACAAAATTTCCATCGACTTGTCTTGATACTTGAAAAAGAGTTAAAACAAAAACTGCAGTAAAAGTACTGTGCAAATTATACCAACAACTAAAAGATTTAATCGTGAAAGTTCCATTTTATTCATATGAGTCTCTGACTCCAAGGAACAACATCACTAAAAAACTAAAGTTACGCACAAAAAATAGTCTTGGCGATTTCAACAATATCACAGAAAAAATGTCGAGGTACATAATTACTCACACAAACTGACTGGCAATGAACTCATAAGAGTGAGAAAAACTAAAATAAACTACACAGCGGAACTTCAAGTTCACGTTAGTATGCAATAAGTACACCATTCACTGTCACTCCCTCAGATAAACAAACACAGACAAAAACCTTGTTGCATACGCATTTGATAAATGTTAGCAAACATAACAAACAGCAATCCTATCAGCTGTTGCATAGCCTAATAGTACATGCATGGTAAAATCTCACCAATTTAAGACCCAGTGTGGAGGAAAATGAATTCTTTTTCTCTCGCTTTTTTCAAGACCTGAACCATAGCTGACCATGAATTGTGTAAATTGTGAGCACCTACAGCAAAGTTACAAGCCCTTGAAAATGATATCCTGGCGATATTGTTTCCAAAATTGATGAGATTTTACGTAATTTATATCCATAATACACGCATTACGAATCTGGCAGACAGTCCCTTAAAATCTCTTTTGTGGGTGGTGAGATTGTCCTCGGGAACTGAATGTCAAACTCTACAATCAGGTCCCCCTTTCTCGACGGCTGCTTCGGTAATGGCAGGCCCTCGCTACTCACGCGCCTCGTTGACCCCGGCTGTATGATGTCATTATAGTGTAACTGCAACCGTCGACCGTCTAGTGTAGGGATGGTGATCTGTGCACCACAGAGTGCTTGTTTTAATGGTATTTTACACTTGTACCTAATATCACTACCATCCCTTTTGAATGTCGGGTGAGGCTTGTCTTTCACTACAAACACTATGTCAGCGGGTACGTTGCTAGATGTTTGGTCGCCTTCCTTCGGGAAGGTTATTTTCGTACCGGCCTTCCAACCAGGTTTAATGTCAACACTTAATATTTTATCTTCCTGTCTCGTTGTGCGCCCGTCAGGATTCAAAACCTTGCGGGAGATTTTCAGTTTTTTCGTGCATCCCGTGTAAATATCCTCCAACGATACGTTCAAGTCGTGCACTATAGCAGGGTCCTTTCTTTTTCGACGAGGTCCCATACCGCCACTAAATCCACCAAACGTGTCTTCGTCCGTATCCATAGCCTCAGGACCACCAAAGTTAAAGAACCTCTGGTGCATTCCCCCACCATGAACACCACCACCACCATTTCCCCCAAAAGAGAAAAAAGCGAACGGATCCTCGTCACCAAAGAACATTTTGAAGGTCTCTCGCGGATCACCGTGGTATGTGTAATGAAAGTTACCACCAGGGCCACCTGAGCCTCCCGCTCCTGCCTTCAACCCCTCCTCGCCATATTTGTCATAGATTTCCTTTTTGTCCTTATTACTCAGAACATCATAAGCCTCTCCGATCTCCTTAAACTTCTCTTCCGCATTGGGCGACTTGTTCTTGTCTGGGTGATACTTCATTGCAAGTTTTCGATACGCCTTCTTGATCTCCGTTTCTCCAGCATCTCGGTTTATGCCGAGAACCTTGTAATAGTCTTTGCCCATCATTTGCTGTAAACAGGAGAATTGCAGTGTTCAGTGATCGGCCACCATATTAATATTGAACATTCGCAAGCTCACGCAGTTAAAGACTTTTGATTTTGAATTGACAAGTTTGTCGCAGGAATGCCACAGGATTTGAATTGAGTCTTGACATTTTGACAACACGACACTGAACTAGTTGAATACACCAAGTTCTACATTTGGAAAACACAAGCATTTCAAGAAAATAAAC
Source organism: Phoronis australis (assembly GCA_002633005.1). NCBI lineage: Eukaryota > Metazoa > Phoronida > Phoronidae > Phoronis > Phoronis australis. The sequence goes on from NMRA01000114.1 coordinate 513,915, forward strand.
ACTAACCTGCAATATTGAACTTTTTCACTGAAAGACAACTAGTAAAACGCGTTCCAACTTCACGAAGACTGCGAAATTTGCTTGTTTACAATAATTTATACACCCAACGATTACTCTCTCTAGAATAATCTCGAACCTTCTGCGCGCTGAAACGTCATTTCCTTGTTTGAATCTAAAAATAGAGTTTAAGACATTAAATTGAGGCTGGTTGATACACAAAATGTTTCTTATTATTTCACGCTAAAGAATAAATAAAATAAATATCTGTGATTAAAAAATTATTTCATCTAAATCACCTACATTTGATGAAATAAAAGCATAAGTTGTATTTCATAAAATCTCTCCCAATCTAGCCTTTGACCAAGCCTGTGACCTTTGACACGTTTAGCCGGCAGGAAGCAGAATGGAGGTTGGTGATTGTCATCAAAAATTTGTAAAATTTGCAACTATATGATTTAGTTACATTTGGTGCAGTGCCATAGGTGCAATGAAATGAATCTACAAGTATGACCGAGTGTATAGTGAAAGACTGTCTCTTATATTTGCTCACTCTTCAGAATAAGACCTCTGACTGACTGACTATGAGTTTACCTGGCTCCTGCCTGGTTACTAAACCAGCTAGCTGTGACTGTGAGATTATCATCTAAATGCATCTAGGTACCGCTGTGTGTTCAGCACCGACAGACCTCGAAATTGCACACAGCCTGGGCAGTTCTGCCCGTCACCTTGCCGTGAAACTTGTATCAACTTGTAGGGGTATACATGCGCGCACCCAGCCTGAAATACAACCCCAGAGGGGCTCGAATTTTTGGCAATGTGGACCTTTTACTAACAAAGCAAACGGAAGACTAAAAAAGGAAGAAAACGGGGTGCAGCGTTCAGAGCTATGAATTGTGCATTCCTCACCTTTTCTGTGGACTGTTGTCTCGTTTTCTCGGACTTTTTGTTTCTCTGAGGCGGACCTTTTTGCCCACTATGCCAAATGGAGGGGGCTCATTTGAGTCCCCCGAGCCCCCCCCCCCCCGGGTGTGCGCATGGTGTATGCAAAATCTGGGAGTGAACCGACACTCACCTTGCCCGTTTCAGCAGTATAAAGCTAATAAATATCCTTTTGTTGCTCTGCCTTTTGTAACAAAGAAAGTCTGCTGTTGTTTAGAACAGTACGCTCGTGACATGTGCACGCGCCATTTCCTAAATTATTTGCAACACCTCTCAGGAGACGATGACGGCTTCGCTGCTGCAAAGTTTGTTCTGAAAATCGGTTTTCTGGTATTAAAATACTGAAAACTGTATATTTCTACAGCTTGGTATGAAAGGCTCAGTGGAGTTGGGTTTTCCTAGTTATTTTTTGTTTCAAAGTCTACAAGAGAAATTGGCAAAACCTCCGACATTCTGCCCAGAAAAGTGAAATTTTGAGACTTTTAACCTGTGTGGTTTAAACTTGTACCACATTCACCCGTGTGGATATAAGCTTGTACCACTTTTCAGCGGCGTGGGTGTAAGCTTGTACCACTTCTCTTGAACTGCGTGTTTGCTTCTTTATAGCTTCGTATTGTCCACACTAAGAGTGGGAAGGAGTTGGGGACAGTGAGAGACTTGAGTGTAGCTTCAACGATATACGATGTCAAGAGAGCTTATCAAACCCAAAGTAAGTATGCTCTACGACGTTAAAATTGGGACAAAGTGCCCTGGGATTCAACCAGAAATTTACTCCTCCAAACTCGATGCCGGTCCTCGCAATTTTGTCATCGATCAGAACATTCATTCCCCCGGTCGTTTGACCAAGTATGAATTGTTTTGAAATAATAATAGTTATGTAACAGTTGTGCTGGAATTTTGCGAAATAAAATACGCAAAATTGAAAGACCGGCACGTTACTTAGGCCTTCTGCAGGTCCATTGCAACAGACCCTGTGCTTTAATTTCACTGCTCATACTCAGCAAGTCTACCTGCTGGCTCGAGGAATTTTGCAAATGTTTTAATGTTTTCGTTAGCTATAGCTTTCGGTCGTTTGACCAAGTATAAATTGTTTTGAAATAGAGGGATATATTTATTATAATTATGACTATTTGCAGTACTTTCTCCATCACATATGAGTGTGTTGGTATTTTATTGGGGTCAAAGTTCATTGTTAGGTGAGATAGAAGAGAAAGATTATGATTGTGTTAAAGAATACTTGCCATTTTGAAAAACGCTTTGAGATTGTGTTACAGTTAGCCTGCAGTAATTTGATAGTGGTAGAGAATTATATATTTTTCCAGATGACTATCATTTTTATGATCATTTACCATGTGTTGTGCTAATCTTTTGTAATTCAATTGACTTTATTCTGTTACAGTCAAAAATCTTTCACCTGACAGACAGTCTTTCCGACTTGAACCAAGTAAGTGTTGGCTGTGTCGTTGTCGTTTTTGCTCTACATTTCAGCGACGGGGAGATTGATTTGAAAACTAGCCGTTAACTTTGCGAAAAAACTTGCAGTTTGTTAATTTTTTAACAATTCTACTAATTTTATGCAGGAAAAGGTTCAAGGTTATGTAGAACCCAAGAAAAATTCCAAATTTGTCTTCTTTGAAATGTTGTATCTCAGACATGTCTAATCGTGTTGATATGAAACTTTCAGACACTATGGTTTAAACATTGACAAGTTCTCCACAGCACTCTTACCAAAGCGATATTCAATATTAATTACTTTTAAGCTAAAGTTCATTTTTGTAGAGTAGGTTGGCCATTTTTTCAACATACTGTATCCTAAATAGGTGCTAAATGGGTGCAAATTAGGATAATTCAACACAGCATCGGTTGGAGCAATTACCTATAAACTGCCTTGATACTGGTGAGCTGTGACCTCATGTTTCTGCTTGAAGGAGGGAAACTGTTGAAAAATGAAGATATCCTAGGCAACCTTGGTTTGGAATCAACGAGCAAGCTCTACTTTAAAGATCTTGGACCTCAAGTTGGATGGACAACGGTTTGTACTTGTTATTCTTTTTAATTTTTTGCCTTTGCTTTCTTCTTGCTTGGGCTTCTTCATAATGACATTTTTAAAGGTCATTTACAACACTACTGTACTCCATATTTAAAAACCTCCGTCATGAATTGTAGAGGTTTTAACAGGAGGAGTTACGATTCCTAATTTTTACTGTAATGTGCAACTACAAACTAGCTTCATTCTTACCAGTGTAATGCTTTTCATTATGACTTGACTCAATTATCCCCGCATTGCTGTTGTTGAAAACTTTGAAGGTTTTGAGCATCGAAAGCATTTGTTTTTCAAGAAGGAAAACACCTTCATCAGTGGCTTATTAAACATTCTGGGTATACTTATACACTTTCTGTAGAAACTTTTAGCAATTGGATATTGTGATGTGTTACAATCTAACGACATTGATCGTGTGTTGTCTAGATTCAAGCATTCTCCAATCATTTACAGGTGTTCCTCACTGAGTACTCTGGGCCTTTGTTTGCGTACCTGCTGTTTTACTTCAGACCCGCCCTCATCTATGGCGCCGGCGCTGCTACTAAACCCTATGCTGAGGTAGTCAAGTAAGTCACATGACTATCATTACAAATCGATGGTAAAATCTCACCAATTTGGGACACAACATGCCGGACAACTGAAATTTTTTTTCTTATTTTTTTTCATAGGTGATACATATTACCAAAATAGTGCTTTACCGTATTAAAATTTTGCATTATACCTAACAACAGACAATATTTTGAAAACTGTGGGCAGTCGCAATGATCACTGCGGCCCTTGAAAAAAGTGTAAGCGTGGTGATATTTTTGTCCAAAATTTGTAAGATTTTACTGTAGTTTTGTTGCCTGGTATTGCAAAGATAGTAGCTCTGCTGAAAGATAAAACCACCACTTAGCTAAAAACTGAATTTCTCATTGGGTCAGAAATGGACTATGTTGTTGGATTTGGATGGTATTTTCCCAGAGTCGTCACTTGACCTGCTTGTTGATGTAGCAGGCTTTTTAAGGAGCTGTGAAGGTTATACTAAACTTGTCAGGTTTCAGCGGAGTCACGAGGCTTTGCAATATGTTTGGGATTTTCATTTTTTGTGATTAACTTATTGTACTTCGTGATTTGTTTTCCTCTGTCGCTGAACGTAGAATTGTGGTAAACGTCACCACACATGTTTCCACCTTTCATCATTGTTCCAGTATTGCTGCCGCCTGCTGGACATTCCACTATGCCAAGAGACTGTTCGAGACTATATTCGTACATCGTTTCTCTAATGCCACCATGCCCATAGCAAACATTTTTAAGGTAACTATCAATCGTAACCCAACACTGACGTGTATTATCTAACTTAGAACTGGTCATATTATCTCTTAGCGTGAACAGATGCGGTATTTTCAGACGACAAAAGCGTGACATCATCGTGTAGTATAGGGCATCAAAAGCAAATTAAGCTATTTTTAGGGTACTTGCAAAATGTCATCGATTTTCATATGTTGTTTGACTGCGTCAGTTTTAGGTGAGCCGACTCGTGGATGGGACGCTCTCACCACATGGTGACTGAGGTATCTACAACATTATATCATGTCTTACTAAATGGAAAGTTTCTGTCTCAGTTTCCTTGTTTCAGGCTTTTACTGATATTGCTTTGAGAAGTGCTATTACCTTCGCGTCTTATAACCGATCGTCAGCAACTGTTGATCTCGTTTTTTTCAGAACTCCATCTATTACTGGGGTTTTGCTGCCTATGTTTCTTACTATGTCAACCATCCTTTATACACTGTTCCAAGTAAGTCTTGCCCACCTAATACATCGTCTATTTTGATAATTGCTTTAGAGTTACTAGATTAATCTCTAGACTCGAAATCACCAAAATTCACTTGAGGTGTGATTCTAAAATTGACAATCCGTTTTTAATGGTGTCTCTCTTCAAGTTTGTTGGGTTTACTCCCTGGTGTTCATAGCTCTGAGAACCAATGAACAGTAATTCAATATATATGCATGTCCCAGTCCAGTCATGTACTTTCTCCGTTGTAGCACAAAAGTCGGAAAAGTACAGTCTACTGTTTAATATATTTTAGGTTATGGCAACAACCAGATATATGGGGCACTGGCAGGATTTATCGTAAGTATGCAATAAAAGTGGTACGTCCCATTGCCTCTTGTTATTCCTGAATGTCTAGCACTTTAAAAGTCAAGCAGTCATTTAGTACTTCAATTCTTCTCCTATTCAGCGCACAATAAAATGGACCTTGCTTTGTTTGTACTGTGAAGATGTCTTAAGGCAATGTTTGGTTAAATGTACTATTGTTAGTCTTCTTACACATCATATATCGATCACATCACGTGACCTATATTAAAATCTGAAAAGACCTCTACCAGCTAGGGCTCAGACCTGGGACTTTTTTTGTTAATCATGCCTCTAATCCACTGAGCTATCAAGAGCACCGGTCGATTGTAGAAATCCATTCAAGACACCTTACCTAAACTTGGGATGGCAAATGCATATATTATTGTGTTGTTTCAAGTCAGTGTGACCAACATGTGGCGTTTAAAAAGACTAATAATTTTTACATGCAGAGTTGACGGCAATGTGCACTTACATGTGGACGCATAAAAATAACAGATTTGGCAATTATTTTTGTGTGAAATAAGTGAATTGTTACCCTATTTTCTCTATTCACTGTCTTGTTTCTATTATTAAAATAACACTGAGCTCTGCCCTGAAGGACCAACTCGACACGAAGATAATAGAAACACATTTGATATTGAGCTCAGACTATATTTAGTGAAGATATCACAAAGCATACTTGACTTGCCCATTTGATAAAACTTGTCTAGCTGAAGGGTTGTTGCATAACATAGACCTAAATGATTACTTATGACCTATTAAGCTGCTGAATGCATTCTGATTTAACCTCACTTGTAGATGCCATGTTCTATATTTGTTTCAGTTCTGTGAGCTGGGTAATCTGAGCATCCACTTGGCACTGAGGTTTTTACGACCTGCTGGTATGGCAATTTAACTCCTATTTTGAAAAATACTACATACAGTCAAATCTTGTTATAACATGCCAGGTTTTTACGACCTGCTGGTATGGCAATTTAACTCCTATTTTGAATAATACTACATACAGTCAAATCTTGTCATAACATGCCAGGTCTTTACGACCTGCTGGTTTGGCCATTAAGTTCATATTTAGGACAGTGTTACTGCATACAGTTAAATTGTGTTATAACGTGCATGGTTTTAAAAGTTTAGTACCTGCTAATAAGTAAACTTAAAATACCATAAATCCTTAGCCATTTATAATATACCCAAGTTGATTTGGTTACAGGGAATGTCTGCTACAACAAGTGTTTTAGATAAGTCTCAGGAGACTTCTTTGTGACACGTATTTGGACTAATGTGCTTTCATGCAAATTTCAATCTTTATCTAAATTTTGGTACTCCGGCCTAAATATGAAACGTTTCACTGAAACCATGGAGTGAGGTTAATAGTGTGTAAATGAAGGTTGAGTTGGCCGTTACATAATTTACAAATCCGTTCTCAAGATCATCAGAAGTAATCTTAGAAAAGAGTTATTTTGAGTATAGGTGTATCCATACACAGTGCAAATTGCCACATACATGGTCAGAGTTTGCAAAAAATCTTTCTCTCAAGATGCCAATTAGCAAGTCTCAAGTTAACTTCATTTTATTCTGAAAAAGATCTGACATCATTTTATCACACTAAACAGTTGCATGTAAAATATAGGATACATCCTATTGGTTGTTCATTTTATGTTCTTCATAATCTTCAAAAGATTTTGTGAAAAGGATATTGAAGACTTTGTGAAAAGGATATTGAAGACGAGCCTTTTATTGATATTGTGTATGATAGTACAGTCTATATTCCTCTGTTCAGCACTTCCTGAACTTTTTGAAACTGAGTGTCTGTCGTTTTACAGGCACCAAAGAGAGGCGCATTCCATATCCGGGACTGAATCCATTCACGTGGCTCTTTAAGCTTGTTTCTTGTCCTAATTACACCTACGAGGTTGGTGCCTGGCTTTCTTTCACGGTCATGACCCAGTGTCTTCCAGGTAAGTGATGTGATCTTTGGGTGTGGTACTACTGTTGCTTCCCTGCAGTTTGTACGACAGCTTCTGCTAATCAAGTTGCTATAAACATACATTCGTCACAAGAACTAATTTGATGTAGTTCGGTCCAGTTATGGTGGCGCTGGTAGTAATGTGAAGGTGTTCTGTAGCTTTTTAAAAGGAAAGCTATGTTATTGGTGTCTATGAACATGACATACATATATTTCTCATTTTTACAATTTCATAAATCAAAATTAATGTGATTTGTGTTGATAACATTTAGTTGCCATTTCATGCCTAACAGATACTAGATATACGTAAATAAAACAACAAAAATGGATTATTGAAATTTTCGAATATGTTAACAACCTTCAACAGAAACAGAAATAAAGTAAAATCAAACACTTTATGACATCTGATATATGGCATAATGAGCATGATACATTGTTACGCCATATATCAGATGTCAATTGTCATATAAAGTTTGATTTTACTTTATTCCTTTTTCTGTTGACGAAGGATGTTATTATATCCGAAAATTTCAGTTATCCATTTTTTAATCTGTTATATTTACATATATTTATTCTACTTTTCGACACACAAGTGTATCCTTTAGAGGATCTGGATCGCCTCTTTTAGTTTCGGATTTATTTTCTATGTTATTTAACAGATACTGCATTGTTTTCCTGGTCATACTGTGCCACTTGGAGGCCATTTTAACAAAATACAATTACAAACAATTATTAAAAACTATCTTTCTGTTTTTTCACATAATTCTTGGTTACACAGCATCCATCAGTCTCAAGAAGTTTTCAGATATGAGGAAATATGATTAATCTATTACTATGGCAAGTATAAATGCTGATTACAACAAGGCTGGATACTTTCTAGAGGTGGTGTTAGTGCCAAACGAGTGCATTAGTTTGGTTTTCAGTTTCACGTTTTGCTGTGATGTGCACAAGAGGCTGTATTTTCCCCTAAAAAATGTCCATTTTGCTGACAAAAGATTTTTTGGTGTTGGTTTGTTCACTATGGTTTGTCTCGTTCGCAGCTGGTCTCTTCACACTGGCTGGGTTTTACCAAATGGCCGTCTGGGCGCAAGGTAAACATAGGAATTACAAGAGGGAGTTCAAGAATTATCCGAAAGGAAGGAAACCAATTGTACCATTCTTGTTCTAATCACAACTGGAGTTTCCAAAGGCATGCCTATGTTACATAATGAATAAGAAAAATGACATTTCGCTGGCTGTCCTTGATTGAATACTGGCAAGCTGGCAGGGTCAATCAGTTCTACTAATAGAGGCTATTGATTAGTCAGTGACGACTTGAAGATCAGGAACCAATCAACTGCGGCCACTGTTACATGTTATTTTTAAACATGCTTTTGACACCATTCGCCAGTTGAACTTGTTAAAGTGGGTGAGTTCAAAGTTTACTCAACCCAGCCTCATTGATTTGTCATCATTGATCGAAATCAGTAGTTTTTTAAATCTTGCAGTAATTTGTCTTTGTCTTAAAAAAACATGACATGTTGTACATTGGCAAGGGAAAGCAATTATTCAACGTTTGGTTAGGTAAAAAATTTTGGTACTTTTTTACGCAAGAATTAGCTTTATCAGTTTACATCAATTGTGCAAATCTAGATTCTCCGATTAGATTAGGGATTGTTTGAACAGTGGCATCTGATGTTGTTGGAATTGTTTATGGCTGCTTTAAATAAGTCAAAAGCAAGTACTCCATAAATTGTGTCATCAGAGTGTAAATTTAAACCGCCTTTTTTACAGTTAAATGGCTTTGTGAGGTAGTATCAATCTTGTTAAATGTCCGTTGTTCACGACTTGTTTAATTAATAAAATTGTGTGTAAATCAAAACAGTCGTTTTTAAGGTGTGCAAAAACGCATCTTGCAATAATGCAATGATTCAAACCTTTACGTCTCTATGTAAACAGTTAAATTTCTGTAAAAGTTCTTGAATTTGGGACACTCTTCTACAATCTGGGACATGGAAGCTCCCACATAAAATTGAATTTTCTTGATTCTGGAATTTATGACAAGGGTGGTTTTGGTGTTCACCATATTTCTCAAACTTTGAACAATGTATTTTCAATCTACAGAGTGGGTAATTTAACTATCTTTCCACCGATTCTTGAATTGGGATGGCCAGTATTGCCTATTTCTAAAATTTGGAACAAGCTCCAACCTTGAGAAAAATAAAAAATTTCAGTCCCAAATTAGAAAATTTTTTACTGCATTTTTCAATTTGAGTCCTCTTCTTCAATGGAATTAACAACAAACAAATTATATCAAAGTTTTATTTTCACATCCTTAAATATGTGTCATTTGTATACACAAATATTTACACAAAATTACATAATTTCTGGGAATTATCACAGGGGCATCGATAAAGGAATGTACTACATTTTTTTTTAAAAAATTGATTAAAACCTAACAATGTGTGACTAAAACCTTACGATTGATGATCACGATTGAAGTGCAGAAATTGAATGAAAAGTATTCAAAAAATTTCTTAAAAAATATTGAATAGAAAAGCTAGGGAACTTCGGAAATAAAGAAAACATTGAATGGGCAAAATATCACTATCTTCACTTTGATGTAAACCCATGGACCTGCTTTGCGATCTTCGAATCCCTTTACATCTGTAAACAAATAGGATACTGCAAACTAATCACTGCACTGTCACTGGTGGCAGTTTGCCACCAGATGGCGGCCTGTTAGAAATATTGCTCTCCAGTTCGTTCATCTGAAACCTCAACTTTTTTATTTCTGATTTCTGCATTTCTATGATTCTGTTCCTTTCCTCCAGATCTCTCTCCATCATGGCGTTCTTGTTCTGTGATGTAACTGCCGCCAGCGTTGCCGTGGCGTCCTGGTTGTTCTGTCTATGTAGGCCAAGGGCAGCCTCAAGGTCGTGCACCTGAGTACGCGCTATCTTCAGCTCTCGCCGCAGGTCATTAATTTCTTTGATTAGGGAAACATTTTCCTGAAACAAATTATTAAGACACGTCAGATTTAATGCGTAAACCACTAAATTCCTGAAAAAATTAATAATCCGACACAGATGTTTCTAAAAAGTGTCAAATTTAAACATTGTAATTTTTGCTCTGACATCAAAGAATGAAAATTCAATATCAAATTTGAAAACTTCAAGTAATTATGTCACTGATAGTCAACTCCTAACTCCTGCAGTGTTTTTATCTTTTGAAACACTGAAGTGACAATGCAAACTGTTATGGCAGTAGACATACATTGACCATAACAATCACTTTCTAATTAAGAATCCAGCCAAAGGATACGTACCTGCATAATACGGACATTGTCAGCACGATGGATCTCCGTGTCTTTGGCCAACTTCTTTCGAAGAGAGGCTACAGACCTCTCCAGATGTTCCCGTTGCCTGCTGTACTCTTTTTGTATGTCTGCATCCACGCTGGCCGACTCGGTCTGTGAAAGAGAATTGAAAAGAGTGAGCGACTGCATTTAAAAACCTTGAACAGAAATGATGAGTCACCTGCGCAGAGCAATAGTTCTTAAATTGGCACTAAATCCATGCTTTCTGTCAAAATGCAAATTTTGATTTCGTGATCATGAAAAGTCACTTTTAATTAACATTTTGGACGAGTCCTGAAGCGTTATACCAAAATTGAGACAGGTAGCGTGAACGTATTGCTGGCCTCAACCTTTGGGGGGCCCTAAGCTAGATTTGAGTAAGGGCCACCTTTATTGAAGACTGCATTTTAAGAAGTTCCTTTGTCCCTGAGGGGGCTCTAAGCAGTAGTACAGTGGTTGGACAGACGATGCGTGCAGGTCATGTTTTTACTCACAATAATCTGTAATTGACAATTATTTTTTCTTGCATTTCTTACAAGTCACTTTATTGCTACAACTTCAAAACAAAATTGACTTACAATATCTTCTTGTACGTGTTTCTGGTATAGCGCCTTGATACTTTCTTTGAGCATCTTGGGATCCTGTATGTAGCCAACGCAGTTGTGCAGATCTGTTTTGAACCTCCTAACAACCGCCTCAACATCACGCACCTAAAATAATAAACAATGGAACAGTTTTCATTCATGACTTTCAAGAAAGATAATTTCATATTTAAATTACTTTGGCCTAAGCAAGACCACTGTTTACCAACTCCTAAACATTGCACCAAAAGTAACAATGAAATTTGTAGACCTTAGAGAGGATTTTGATACCATCCATCATGTTGTACTTACCCGTTGTCTTTCCTGGTGCATTTCCTTATCAGTTGCCCTTAGTTTCTGCCTCAGCTCAGTGATGTTGAGCTCCAGCTGTGTATTCTGTTTGTGGAAACGTTCCAACTCGCTTTCCATCTGCAAACAGGTTGAAGTAACTAGTTGTGAATTCCCATTCTTATGTGTTGGAAAGTGAACATGATCAGTTTTTATCTATTACAAAATGTCTGAAACACAATGCCTCTTTTCATGCTGGTTTTCTGAGCATGTTCTCTGCATGAATGCAAAGTGAAAAATATGGAATTTATTTTATTTTATAAATGTGTAGTAAATCTATGGATAATTTGCTTAAAAATACTTAGTTTTGTACATCAATTAGTATCATTTTGTGGTTATATTGCATTACTATTTTTTCCAGTCATTCAAATATTTAACCAATCACTGATCATATATGTAAAAAACTATGAAGACAAACCTCCTGAATCTGTTCTTTCATTGACTTGATGTCATTTTCACGAGGCTCAATCTGCTTCTTTAGTTCTTTAATCTTGTAGTCGAGCACAAACTTGAACTTTTCTAATTCCTGATTCTTTTTCTTCAGGTCGTATATTCTCTTTTCCTGCAAATACAAACAGTTTGTTTTTAAGGACACTGACAATAATCAACTTGCTTCTGGCTTGAAATCACATGTTCAAATTTTGAAAGAACAAAATTTATTCAGTGTATAAACTAATTACAACCAGAATGGAACAACGGAACATTATAAAGTAATTTATGGGCAGCAAATCTTTTTTGATGTTTTGTCTTTATTTTATTCAAATGCATTGAGCTCCATAATCGCCATGGACGAAACATGGAAAACAGCAGTATGACTCCGTTTAGAGTTAATATGTAACACCGAAACAAAGCAGAACTTGAAAATTAAACAATATACATGACTGTGCAAAAGCAACAACCACATTATTTGTGCAGACAATAGTAACACTATGTATGCACAGGCGATAGGACGAAATTCAACCTACCTTATCCTGAATGGTTTCATCCCGCTCTTGAATCTCCTTCTTCAGACCAACAATGTCCTTCTCCAAGTTGCGAATAACGTTGTTCAGCTTCTGCGTCTCCTGCTGATACTTCTTGATCTCTTCCTTGTGATCGTCTATTTCTTTTTGCAAACTTGAAAACTGTTAATGAAATGAAAGGCAAATAAGATTTGCACTCAGAGTACAAGGAAAAATGATGAACATTAACATTCATGTATCACTTGAAAATATTTTTGGTATTCTGCTAAGCAACAAAGCAACTATAAATTTTATTGTGACAACTTTAATTTGTAAAAAGGTAAAAGTCACACAAAATTACCTTTTTTCGCATGATGCCAGTTTCACCCTTCAACCGACTGTTGGCCTCCTTTTCATCTCGAAGCCGGCGCTCATATTTATTCTTGATGTCGAGAATTTCGCGGTCTGCATCTTCTTCAATTTGCCGTTTTGTTTCTTCATTCTCTTTTGACTGCTGCTGCTTCTCATCGTTAGACTACAATCAAAAGTCAAAATCATGAACTTTTACTTAACTGCAGACATTTATTTTAACTGTGACTTTAGACTCTGTTCATGCCAACTGGTATTTTATACTTTTTTAATTGACAAAGGAAAACTCAAGTGTTTTGAGACTTGATCTATAATATTTGCACACAAATCACAAATTTCATATTTTTCCCTTGTCACCCATATTGCCTGGTCACCACCTGTTGCCGAACAAATCATCCATTTGCCCTGCAAATCATCACCCTAAAATGACCCCGAAAGCTTCACCTTTGTACATGATTATTTGTGTGTGCACAACAGACAATATGATAAAATCCAAACTTTCAATTCACCACGACTAGAGCTGGCCTATCAAACCAATAAAGAACTGCTCATCCCAGCTTGATTTCCTCAAGTAGTGCACAGAAGTAGTGCTAGACACATCAACAGACCGTCACAAACAAAAATCACAATCCCCCTCACCTGCTCCAGCTGAGTGGTCTTCTCTGAAAGCTTAGTCTCGTAGTACTCTGTCAGCTCCTCCAGGGCGCGTTCTCTGCTCTCCTCCATTTCCTGCAGCTGCCTTTCATACTCTTCCTGCATTTTCTGCGACTTGGCCTGCAGCTCCTGGTACTTCTCATACTCAAGCATCAGTTTCTGGTTATTGGCAGACTCTGAATGTGAAGCATGGTATTTTAATATGGTGATCATTTAACATTTTCCCATACTCCAGTGTCAGCTAAAATTTCACTCTTTATGCCACAATCCTTTACTTTCCCTGCTGCTACCTATACA